>CM062207.1:3582500-3805000 GCA_031216445.1 Lateolabrax maculatus | reverse complement strand
GATAATATGTCAAGAGTCAATCAGATTTAAAAGTATGAAAATAAACAAGAACAGGATAAGACATTTCCAGAAATTTGTCTCGTTGTAGAAAAGACATTGTGCATTGTGCTCTACTTTAAAAGTTCAGTAGTGAGAGCAGTTAACTGAAATGTTAAAGTTCAAATTCATTGTTGTTGTTATCACCTCATGCACTGGTGGTGAAGGCTGACATAAACCTGTGAAGCATCTGAGCAGTGCAGGACTGAGGGTGCAACATTACAGAGAGATGCAACAACAACACAACTTCACAGCGTGCACGAGTGTACACGAAAACGAGCATCAAGTTCAGGATCGACAGCTCAAGCAGGTACTCATAAGGTTGTCATGATGGATTTGAATGTGTTTTCTTTCTATTGAATATGAACCAGAACGGTAGGTTTGCCCTCATAAATGAAAAAAATGAGTGTGCAGATTCAGAAGATCCACTTTTTAATAAAGGCTGGCTCAGCTGCTGTTTTCCCACAGAGGACATGTTTGGAAAAGTATTTTTTTATTTTGCTTAAATGGTTAGTTATGAATTTCCTGCACCTGCTTACATATTTCTTGTCCAACTGTGATGTTCACCACCTCTAAAATGTGTTGTTTGCTGAATTTTTATTATTGAGCTGCGTTCTCAACCTAAATTTACCAAAATGAACCAAAGTGTTCTGCATGTCGTGCAACCTGTTTTCTGCTACTGCTGGTACAGACATTGTGTCTCTGCTTCTTCTGCTTCTTCTATAATTAATTTGTATGAATGTTGAACGTCAGTGTAAAATGGCCCTGCAAAGAAGCCCTTTGTTTTCCATTCTAAAGGAACTAAAAGAGCTGAAGACTTGAGTCACACCCAAGTTACAGAAATGAGGACTTGAGAGTGAATTGCAGGTGTGTGACGGGACACAAACGCCAGTCTCCTGCGTGAAAGTCAAACGGGAAACAGGCTGTCTGATGAGGACGTGAGTCAGAGGAATACTGGGTTGTGACATGCACTGTTTCAAGTTTTTGGTGATCACTGAAAAATTCTTGATATCAGGGTCCATTGTTACTGCCAGAAAGAAACTTGACATGAGGTCGCTCCTGTCAGTTTTTATCCGCAGCAATAAGACAGATAAGCAGTCAAAACCAGAACTGCAAAATGCTGTGAGCTGCCAAATGCAGAATTAATGTGCTTTTATAGGGGGAGAGTTTTAAAATCCACTAATTTGGCAACGTTCGCGAGTGAACTGAGGGCAGATGCACTGAAGTATTTGCTTGTGTATGTGTGTGTGCCGTGGTCATTTCTTTTACGACTGAAGATTGAGAGCCTCTGCCATCCCTTGCAAAAAAAGGACCATGGTAATACTATAAAATACCATGGTTGTGACCAAATTATCATATCTGTATGGTCCAACAAGAACATTAAATTGTACCATACTACTATAAACTACAATGTGCAAGCACAATGAAAGTTTATCTAATTCATGTTTTATTATTATTATTAATATTACTACAATTAATCCCATTATATGCATTGAAGCCAAGACTATCTTGACAATCTCACTAATCATCTAATCTATTAAATGTCTGAACATAGCGAGAAATTCCCATCTCGATTTCCTAGAGCTGAAAACGACGTTGGCAATTTGTCTTGTTTTATTGGAACAGTTTAAATCTAAACATATGCAGTTTGATATCACATAAGACAAAGACAAGCAGCAAAACCTGAAGCTGGAGTAGGAAATATTCGTCATTTAAAAAAAAAAAAACTTATAAACAGCAGTTTTTATTAATACCACCTTTCCTCAATTCAATATAGCCATAATTCATATTTTCATTGAAAGTATACTGTATTATACTGTATACTGTACATATTTAGGGATGTTATGTGGTACCAGACAGCTATACCATCATTTTATTTATACCCTACTTGAGTACCACGTACCACTTTCCCATGTCAAACTGTACCATCGCAGCTCTTACACGTACATTGCTCATACCATGACGTACATACTTCACCTGGGTACGTTACTTAGACCATGGAAAGTATCACTGTAAAACTGAAAATACCATCCATTACCATCTTTTTTTTTTGTAAGGGATCTGAAGCATCACTTGGCCATGACTGACAAAACCAAGTCCAGCTAAATCTGAAAGTTGATAGCACGAATTTAGCACTCTGTCTCTTTTTCCTTCCTGTCAGACATTACCAGACAGCTGCATCACTTTTCTCTCAAACTATTATTTCTGCATCTGCCCATCTGTCATCTCTTGTTTCGCTCTCGGCAGAACCTTTCCTCCTCTCTCTACTGTTACCCCATCTGTCTCCGCAGCCTCTGCCACGGTTACATGCCTCTTGTTTGGCTCAATCATATTTCTTGCTTGTCTTTTTGATTTGTGGACCTGGAACTTTATTTGGCTCCATGAAGTGGCTAAATCCCGTTAAAGTTCCAAGTATAAAAGACTCGGTCATATTTATGTATTGGAAGCTGTGGCCTTGACATCTGCACCTGATGCAGAAACTTGTTAAATAGTTGGTGCAGGTTTTTATGGTGCCGTCATATTTGTGATCCAGAGTCAAGTAAATGCTTTAAAGGTAAAGGATGCTCGGTTTTCTAGCTATCGGTCCTGCTGTTGTTACTGTTTTTGGACACAAACTGAACTTTTGTCTGTGGCGGAGCTGCTTTAAATTCAAAACTAACGTTATTGAAGGGTCAGTTCAGCCAAATTATCAAAAGACATCCATTTACTGTTAATGGTGCGCAGGTCATTTTGGTTTAGTTTGTCCTGGTTTTAAGAGATTTCTGCAACTACGGTGTGGAGTGCAGTGTCAGTGGAGATATGGTTATTTATTTTGTTGGTTTTAATTGTTGCTATTTCCTTTCTGTTCCTCGCCGGGTTTGTCAGAAGGTGGGAAAGGGAAGGTTGGTGGGGGTCCGTTGTTGTTATACGTTGACTGTTATGTAATTTGTTCGTATACGACTGCTAAATGATCTTCTTTGTGTCTGATTGTCTATTATAAGTACCAATTTTATGGATTAACTGGGATCTTGTTTTTAGGAAAGACAAGTTGCAGTATTTTCATTTTTCAAACAGCTATAGACTTTCAGGTGGGATTGGTTGGTTACGTGCTGTTTTCAAGGTGCTGTTCTTAAGTCGACATGGACAAGCTACTAAATGGACGTTAAAGTGAGTTTGTTTTGTCAACTGCTGGTTCCAAAGTAAACAGTAAAAAAAAGGAATCGAAACCAAAACCAAAAACCATCGTCACGACTAGATACCACAGAAGATATGTCTTTATGTAATGTGGGTGAACTGACCCAAGGCATCATATTTTATAATCTATTCTTGTGTTTTTTCTGTGTAATTGTAAAGTAACTCATAACTAAAGCTGTCAGATAAATGTAGTGAAGTAAAAAGTGCAATGTTTCCCTCTGAAATGTTGTGGAGTAGAAGTAGAAAGCAGAATTCTTTTTGTGAGAAAAACTACTTCAATGTCTCCTCTGTTTATCTATTGGTGACTCCCACTTGGCTGCTATCCATTCATACACTTCCCTTTCTCCCTCAATTGTCCAATCAGTTTGAAATCCACACGGCACCTCCCTCCTGGTTTACTCAATCAATCAACCACTAACCACCACTCCCTCCCTTTATCAGGCCAACTGGCTGCACCTGCAGACTGGTGCTTTGACCTCTTCCATCTTCATGTTATCCAGAACTGATGATGGTGCTCATCAAATTACACCTGCATGTGAGCAACAACATGTCTCTCTCATATTCTCTCAGAATTAGACTAATGTTTAAAGAAAGTAACCGAGACATAAGAGAAGAGGAAGCGGACATCACAACTATCTCACCATGCTTCCTGTCTTCTGTACTGTGAAAAAGTATAAATGCAAAAGACAGAGATGATAACAACCCAGACCACAAGACATCTCAGTCTGACTCTTGGCCTGCACAGGAGGACAACAGTCAACCCGGTAGGAGTTTTATACGGGCTTTAATCGGACGTTCTCTCTTGATATTTATGTTGAAAATGAGATTATTTCTGCTTTCAGAGCAGCTCTGCCTCGGAGAAATGCTTGTAAGTTGAACTCCAGTCTTAATTATTTTGTGTATTTGTTTTATTTAGCATGACTCTAAGAGCCTGTAAGACAAATTCTCTTCACTTCTCTGAATGATAATAGTTTTATTCATATAGCACAAAGTTACAATGTGCTTAACAGTAAAACAGAGTAAATGATAAAATAGCAAGTTTACCCAGTTGTGTTATGAATAAAGTGTTAATATTGCATCACTAAATGCATCAGGAAGGAGTATTTTTTTATTTTTTTATTTTTTACCCAGAATCCAGCAGGATGTTGTATTTTTTTTACAGTTGATAGCACTTAATCTTCTTTTGGCTAAATTACTGCATGCTGTGTGACATATTTGCCAAGATATTTGTGTATGCGTGGCTTGTGCTTCGCTCATACTTTGAGAAGTATGTTCAGAAATCGTATGAGCTGCAGTCTGTGTGTGAAAATATGTGCAAAGATTTATTCTGCTGGTGAGGATATTGCCTAACATCTTGGATGCTACGCTTAATAATGAACACCACATGTCTTAATAACAGGGAGAGAGGGAAGGTGAAGTTGAAGGCGTAAAAAGTGGGCAAGGTGGAACTGCTAAAGATTTAGAGGATGATGGGGAGGGCGGGACGTCGGTGGCGAAAGTCGAGAAGAACCACAAGGGTGTGACTCTCTCAGAGATGGCGTATTCATTTTCGGCCCCCCGGCTCTGGAGCCACATGTGTCTCTGCTGGATTAGGATCAGATCCCACCACAACCCCTTCTCCAGTGTCACCGCCGGTCTGTCTCCGGTTTCCTACCGACTCAGATAGAAAAATACATGCAGACGGTCAGAGGAGCATAAAAAAAAAAGACTATAAGCCTTTGTGGCACAATGAAGGTCAGTCTTGCTAAGGTAGGACTCATTTTGTGCATGATTTTTAATGATACATTTTGTTTTATATTGAGCAGAAATAGTAAAATGTATATTATAGTGACATTTTATTTATTAAAGCATTTTAAACTCCCATGATGCATTCAATATATTTTTCTGACAGGAGAACTTAAGTTTTTCCCCTAAAATGTGGAAAAGTTGTAATTAATTTTAAACTGCCAACTCATCGTGGTGCTCCGTCTCTGGCTAAACTTCCATCTTATCTTTGTCCTACAGAATTCCTTCTGAGATAATAGTGGATGCCTATGGTAAATGGCTCCATTGGCATTTGTCTCTTTTGCCCTTTCTGGCCTTTTCAGTGTTGTTTTGTCTGTTGGGCTGATTTTGTTTAGTCTGCAACATTCCTAAGGGTTAAAAGATAGATTATTCTATATTTTTCTTAACTGACAACAACCCCGTGAAAAGACCCAAACCATCAATGTGTTTCTGATTTCCCTGCCCTGTGTGTGGCACTGTTTTTAAAAAGGCTCAGTTATTTCCTGAAGCAGCTGGGCAGTCTAGTTTATTTCTAGTTTTTGGACACCGATGGAGCTCTGAGGCACAGAGGAATAAGATGTATCAGTGTTTGGATACACAGACCTTGTTACATGTTAATAGGATCAATTCAGTGTTGATTCTTCTAATGGGATTTGGTGACTATCATTTAAATAAAGATTAAATAAATAATGAAATGCAGAGTCTGTTCATATTGTTTTGTTGGCATCCAACAACAAGAAGTCCCATGAGGCTTTAACAGTACAGTATGTGTGTAGCTAAGACTCATGGGATATGTAGTTACCGAATCCTAATGAAATATTGTCATATTTTGGCAAAAATAACACAGTGATCAAATCTAACATCCGGTAGATAAATATCCACTTCAATGACAGTATTACCACATAAACAAAACTCAGGCACATGTTTATCACCAGAAATACGTGATTAAACCTCATGGAAATGGCTATAAATGAATGTGTGTGAGATAACGTATGACTTGTCCAGAATAAACCTGATGATGGTTCATACTTTAACTGACTCCTGCTGTGCCTCTGTGTTTCCTGTCCTGACATTTATTTATTTTTTTTAAATACAGTTGTAACTATTCCATGATTTTCTCAATCTCACCGTGGGCTTGTCGAGAAGTCGGTCAATAATATAGATTTTGAAACACTGGAGCTGTTTTTAAATATGCTTCTTTTTTGTTTGACTGTATCTGTAAAATATGAAAAAGAAGCTGCATGTGGGCTGAAGTAAGTCACTGCAGGGGTCCCATTTTTCACTCCATTTTTAGTACAAATTAAAAAATGTGGGTTTGATTTCCAGCTACGTTGTTACAAATCTCCACCCAGTTTTCCATAATTTTACACTGCTGAGGGACTAAAAAATAGAACTTGTATTTTAACCTTTCATACTAATCAATTCTCTGCACTCTGTTCCTCTCTCTTGTGATGCCTTCAAGGTTTCTGTGGCATCTGGTGTACACAGTCGTCCGTGTGTGTGTGTGTGGTTACAGTGGTGAGTGAGTGAGTGCCAGTGCCTTCAGGGTGTCCTCATAAACAGTGTGTAATCTTCCATCAGTCGTGTTCCGTTATATAACCAGCGTACTGTGGGTACTTCCAGCTGCAGGTTCACAGCTTTCACTGCAGAAATGAGAAAAATAGTCATTTGTTCTGAATTACTGGGAGTGCTGAAGTGCCAGAGACCGTTAATGTACTTGACTCTGAACGTTAACAGTCCAGTAAATTACTTTGTTGATCATTTTGGTGTGTAACATAAATGACCAGCTGGTTTGGGGACACGTTGACCTCTTGTGCATCAGCTTTAAGGGTACAGGTTTGTTTGGCGATAAGTTGAATTGATCTCTATTGTGCAAAATGTGTCTATTTTGTGTCCCACTGAATCAAAGACTTCTGGTCAGACAGTTCAGTCCAGCTGGTTACAGCTAGAAGAAATAAGGTAACAGCGTTTAATGCAGCTGCACAGTGACACCTGTGTCTGCTCATGTATGTAGGCCAGTAGCACAACAGGATGTGTGATTTGGTTATAGCTCTAGATTAAGAAATATATCTGGTAACTAGAGCTTCCCCTAAAATGTTTGAGGTTTGGATTATATCATTAATGTTGAAATGAAATGTACAGTACCGTACTTCCCCCGGGGGGAGAAATGACCCGAATAAGGGTCATCCCCCCCGTAGTTGTCATGCATTAGTCCAGCGCTCCTGCCTGTTTAGTTTCTGTGGCTGCTTCTCCACAGGCCTGCAGTGTGTTGGTGTTTGCTTGTGAAACGCTCTGAAATTGTTGTCAACTGATTGAAACTATTAGAGAGAAATCATCCAAATGATTGCAAAATGAATATCATGCAGCATTTAGCAACTCTCTTGGACTTCATTTCTCTAGCTGAGTGCTGCGTGTATTTAATCTTCTTGCAAGTCAAAATGTGTGCATGATGTAAACCTAAACTTTTAGCATTTTAAAACTGACTAGAAGTGGTGTGTGTGTGTGTGTGTGTGTGTGTGTGTGTGTGTGTGTGTGTCATCATTGCCCTCAACATGTGAAGGATATTCTGTACTCTGCATGGAGTGTTATGCCAGTTGAGCTTAGGACTCAAGTTTTTATTACTATCATTATTCCAGCTTGTTTACTCGGAGGATTTTCTCACCACATGGAGACGAGAGATTTGTTCCCTGTTAGTTTTGGGATTCACGGCAGCGATGCGCTCATTAGTGGCAGCCTCACAGAGCACTGTGGAAAGACTGTGGCATGATTTGGCATCTCAACCTGTCAGAAAGACTTCACAGTTTCACAGGTTCTTGGATTATTAATTATATCTGTTTTTCAGCTACAGATAATATTAGTTTTGTTAGTAGTTGTGTTGCTGTAAAAGAATGCATTTTAGCCTTTTGGCCATGGCTGAAACTGTCACTCATTGGTCAGGGAGTTGAATGGAGATGGAGAGCACAGGTACGACTCAAATACTAGAGTTTAGTTTGGTATCTGAGTACTTCAAGATTTTACACTCAGAACACAGCTTGAACAATAAGTCTGACAATATTCGAAAATTATTCTTACTGTCAGCAAATCCACTAAAAAGACCAAACCAACAATAAAATGATCCCACTAACACGTGTGTGTGTGTGTGTGTGTGTGTGTGTGTGTGTGTGTGTGTGTGTGTGTGTCCAAAGCCAAACTATGACTTTATTAAAAAATGAGCCACACTGTTGTTCATGGCGTTCCTTTTATTTTTATGAAGTTATATTACATTGCTGACAAGGATTCAAGTCTCACATAGACTGTCCTGCTGCTCACTAGAGCACCAAATGTCTGGAAATACTCTCCAGCAGCCTTATTCTTATATACTGAAGCTTATAAAATATCAATATCTATTAATTTCTGTCCTCATTTTGTGAATCCCTTCCTTTTTAGTCTCCATCATTTTAACTACCTTCATTTTTTAATCACAACAACACATCTTTTCTCTCAGTCCTGGTACTTTCTGATACTTGAGAAAATGTTACTGCTTCTAAAAAGTGATTATGCACAACCTTTACCTGTAATGGAGTATTTTTACACTCTGATGTTACTACTTTTACTAAAAATTCTTTATCCATTACTGCATTCAGAAAGGCTGGAAAGAAGCCATAAATCCCAGCATTGTTAGTCTAGTGATTGTCAGACTATTGATGTTGACCCCCCACCCCGAAGATGTATTATGATCATTCACTGCTTTAGATCAGTAAAAAAAAATCTTGCTCCTCCTGAAAGCTGAGTGATAAGAGCAGTGCTACAAGTGTGCAGAGTCGGGGATGTGGTCGAGAAGCCAGTTAATCAGTAGCTGAAGAGACACTAATCACTCTGCCCCGGAAAGGATGGATAACATCTGTGTGTGTGTGTGTGTGTGTGTTGAACGTGTGCAATCATGCGTTTGTGGGTGCATGAAACCACGTTTGCACTCATGTAGAGGTGTGTGTGCGTGATTTGTGCATGCATTCCTCCGTGTGTGAACAGCTTACCACTGTCCTGAGAAGACCTTTTTATTGAATTATGACAGGAAAACCACAAGATTCCCACTTCTCAACCCTCAGAGTGTTTAGTCATGTAAATCTCAGGCGGGGAGCAGGAAAGAAAACAGTGGAAACATGGACGAGACTCTTTCCATCTTTTTTTTTTTCTCCTTCTCTCTCGCTCTATTTTTCTGTTTATATTATGTGAAGTGAGTCAGAAATTCAGTCATTAAAGAGTCAGACCCACTTTGTTCTGTATCTACCTTCAGCTGATATTACTCTTGGCATCTCTGCGTCGCCCCTCAATCTTAACTCACAAAGAGAAGGGGTTGCCATTCTGTCCATCCACATGCATCCATCTTCCTTTGAACGCCCGTGTGCATCTGTGTCGGCCTTGGCAGCTCCGTGGTCATGTCAGCGTTTAGACTTCGTGACGGATCGTCGGCTGGCTGGCTGATTTACTGACTTCTGAGGCTGGAGGATCGTTCTAGGCCGCAGCTCGCACTGCGGACTGTCTCTGACACTCCATGACACCCTGACAGTAGTTTAGCCATGTCGCTTCGGGGGGGGGGGGGCAGTAATGCTGAGGTGCCCTTGAGCAGAGCCATTGATCTGAACTGCTGAGTGGGAAGCAGTAAAAGGTGTTTATTCACTTTCTAACGGAGCGTGAGATAAAAAGGTTGACACGCACTCTCATGTCTGTGCGTCAGGCAAACTCTCGGAAGGAAAGCAAATAAGAGTATTTGCCCAAATGTTAAATTATCCCTTTAAAAGATAAGGCTGGCATTGTAGGAACCCTGTTTGTCCATTTCTTATAGAATTGAGTTACCTTGAAAATGAAATAAGACATTACTGGGACCCACTGTGTGACGTCAGGGTTTTAAATCCTGCTTCTGTGCTTACTAAACTCTGCCGTGAGCAGTTTTTTGGCTTTAAGAAGATTTGCCAGGGCCTCCGTCATTTCAAGTTAATGTTATCTGACCAAGAATCCACTTCTTAATGTGACTTAGTTTTGTTACACAAGCAGCAGGCAACTTGACAAAGACGAGGCGGGAATCAGAGTGGAACTTTCCTGGAATTTATTTGGAGAAGCAGCATTAAGAGATGTTGTGTTCAGGTTGATTCATTGGGAAACGTAGGAAATCACTGAGTGCAGGGAGATAAAGCAGTTTAAGAAACAAAGCAGTAAAGTCCATTAATTTAAGATATCACATGACAGTTATTACATGACAGTGTCAGTTTGGAGGATGTCAGGGACAGCAGGGCTCCATCATCAAAGCCCTGGTTGCCATTTTCCACATTTCCTGTCTTTTCCCTATAGAGGAATCCCCGCCCGCCCCAAAATGGTGCCCACATCCCAACCCGGCTTTCATCCTAAAATGGATGGTCATGCCCGGGGGCGGCAGGGCCAGAGTTGTCACCGCCGTGACACAGTCATACCTGATAACAAACAACACTTTCTAATTAATCCGTGTGCTTGTATGTACAATATTAGAGTGACTCTATAGACACTGTCCTCTTTAGAGAAACAACACTGCTTTGAACCTCTTGTGGAAGCAGATAATGACCGTTGTCTCTGAGAAGCAAGGAATGACACGTATTTTGTTGTTTAGGATGTAGGAAACTAGGCTTTCCACATTTACAGTAAAGTTTATTAATGTTGATTTAACCTTTTTACAAAATGGATTGAATGACGTCCATACATTTGGAAATGTAGGTATTTGAGTTTGCTTTATTGCAGTCTGTGATGGGACGTAACTCAATAATTTTACTAACACACAAATTTGAGCTACTCGTACTTAAGTATTTTCGTTTTATGCAGCTTTGTACTGCCGCTGTACTACAGTTGTCTGACAGTTTTAGTTACTTTGCATATTATAATTTTTCACACCCCCTCGTGTCCACTGAAAATCATGTATCTTCAAATTTGGTGACTTTAAATGTGAATGTTGTGATAAACAACATACACATTAATCCAGCAGTAAAATAACCCATAAAAAAAGTTGTATAGATTGTGTCTAAATTGCCAATCGGATACATAAATTTGAGAAGAAGGATGAAACAGTTGTGTCCACTTAACTATGATTTTAATTGGACTTAAATTAAGTTCATAATTCGAGGGACTTCAAAGCTTTTCCTCCATCACGCTCTCGCTGACTGTGTGGTGGGCGTTCAACTCTGAATAGTGACAGTTAGAAATGGGCAAAAATTGTGCGTACTGGGACCTTTTTGGATTTACAAAATGTATTGGCACAATGTGTAGGTACAAGTTTATTATAAGATTTATATTTATTTACATAAAGATATTAGAAAAGGTCATGAACTGTGAGCACTTCAAAGGTTGTGTGTTTATAATCTGATCGGCTCTGTGTTACTGTGGTATGTCTGGAGGTCAAAGGTCAGTCTGTCTTGTGTGCTGTTTGCTTCTTTAAAGGACCAGTGGGTTAAATGTTACTTACAGCACATTTCTTGTTGTTTCTCTGATTTAATTTGTGTGTTGATTCCTTGCTTATGTGTGTGTTTGTTTTTTGTGTGTGAGTCAGAGTCCACTGCTCCTCAGGGGAACAGTAGAGTCATTAAAGTCCAATAAATGATCTAATGGGTGTTTTAATGGTAGATGATTTATCCAACCTGCTGAGCTCTTCAAATATCCCTGAAGAAATCAATTCCCTTCCCTGTAACTAAGGATTTTGGGGATTTGCAGAGGTCAAAAGACAAAGGTGTCTAACATTTCTTTTAGACGTCTTGGTTACAATTGTGTAACAGTATTTCAGTGGCTATATTTCAATTGTACAGTAGTCAGGACCCTGCCTTTTTCCATGCAAGTGTTTCCCAAAAAAAAAAAAAAAACAAGAAAAGGCTGCTTGTTTGTCTTCTCTCTGCTTTTTCCTTCCCCCCCCCCCCCACTTCTTCTCTGGTTTATATTACTGTCGCAATAAATAAACCAAACCAGCAACAGCATGGTTGATCAAAGGCGGTTTAAAAAAAAAGCGCCTCAGATGAACTTTCAGAGAGTAAATGCCGTCTGACAGGAATAAAACGTCTCGCTGTATTCTGTCATGCTGCAGCACATCTCCACAACAACCAATGTGTGTCGTACAGCCACGAAAGCAGATGGAGGTTACATCACATCTCCAGAAAAGGCAGATTCCTCTCCCTGCTGTCCTCCGGGGAGAGCGAAAACAAGACGGGAACAAATGAACCTGTGGTTGATTAATGGCTCAGTTTCATGTCAACACGCCGTGCTGCTTCATTTTCGGCTTTTTACTTTTATTCTAACTTGATGTTTAAAACCGTCTGCTTCTCTTGCGTTACATAATTCCAGCATGTCCAATAAAATGCACAGCAGTAGGTGTACATGTGCTGTGTATTTGTTTTTCAGTGTGTTAGCACAGACAAGTGACTTCCAGTAATCACAATGAAGCGAGACAGACATTCTTCCTGTAATCAAATTTAAAAAGACGTAATGAAATGTAAAAAATATCATGTATGCTGAGGAATGAATATGTTGCTGTAAGAAAAGTTAAGAATGGATTTTCTATCCTTATCTGATATGGATGAAATAGCATTTGACTTAGTCACCTTCCGCTGACGAATCCGTTGGCTTGCATCCTGCATCAGGGCTGTTAACATCTCTGCTACCTTTACACTTTAGGCCAAAGCCAGAAAAGTGTTCCAGTAGAAATAATGCGATAGTTACTTTTGTAAAATGAGTTATATTTCAACTAAACTAACACACACAAATACATTCAACAATAGTATTTAAAAATATTTACGCGATTGATCTGCCAGTTTTTGTTATCAGTGTCCTCCTCTCCCTCTTCTCGCCTAATATGTTAATCCTTTCAGGCTGAAACTTTGCAGATGGTTTATGTTCAGGTTCTGTATTTTTCTTTTTATTTATGGTGCATACTTGAATTATCACCCAGTCCTGCAGTTCCCCTGAGCTTCTGGGAGCCTTTGTGTCTATTTAGATCTTTTAGAAAAAGGGTAAAAAAAAACCTTCAGTAGGATTCAAAAAGACAAACTGTGTTCTCCTGTGTTGAAGTCACATGCATCGTTGACCCCGTCTGTCCACCCCAACCTCCTAAATATGAGGCTTTGAGGCTCGATATCTACGTCACGCTAGTCCCGCTTTTACTCCTGACAGGCAACATAAACGCAGTTAAATACAAAAAGAAAAAACTAACATTCATGTTAGACTTTATTTCTGTCTCCAGCAGTATGAGGACATGATCACTGAATAAGCGCTTTGATATATGTTTCCCCAATGCAGATTCCCCAAAGTGTTCTTCAAAACAATATCCTCTCTTTGTTCTATCGACTTGCAGAACTGATTTTTAGGAATAAGGGCCTTTTGGGAGACAAGATAACTGCTTTTAAACTGCAGCAGGCAGAAAACATGAATCACCTCTCTATTATCTGGGATTTTGTCAATGAGTTTTATACATGCTCACTCGTTCTCTCACTCCTCTAGTTCTTCTACTGTGATCATGTAATATTAAGGAGAGGATATGTGAAGGTGTATTGAAGTATGAAACAGGAAGATTACGAGCGAGCAACCACAGGAAGTGAGTATTGGCGGGGAGCTGTTGGTGAAAAGGCCAAACTCCTGCTGTCCTTTTGGATAGGTGCTTTTTAGGAATGGCAATGTCTGTTTTGGGGTTTTGACTGAAATTTCATGAGGATATTCACCCAGAGGTTGGGCAACCTAATGACTGTAGATCCCCTGTCTTTTCACCTAGCACCCGTATATCTTTTAATTTATGCAGAGCAATATCAGAACATGTACTGGACAGATATTTGCACAGACATTCACGGTTCCCAGACAATGAATCGTAATGCCTTTGGTGATCCATTTTTGGTTTTGAGTGAAATGTGTCAACAACAACTGGGTTGATTTGCTTCAAACTTTGACAGTTACATTCCCCACAGAATGAATTGTGGTACTTTTTTAGTGATCCCTTCAGTTTCCCTCCAGCGCCATCACCAGGTCCAACATTTCATCTGTCCAGTACTTTGGTTTATGACTCCCAAAATACCTGTAAAAGCTGACATTTCCATCAGCCTCTGCTGGACTTCTTGCTGCTTTTCTTGAGGGTTGACATGTTTCAACACTGGGAAATGGAACAGTTATGTGGCCTTGACATTTTTACGCATGGGAATCTGTAACATGCCCCGAGGCACCACCAGTGTGAAGACTTGCTGACAAAACAATGGGTGTGGGTTTGTGTTGCCCGTCAGTTTTGTTTTTTATATTTAAGTGGCCGAAATCTTACACCGAATAGTATTCACTAACAAGACAGGCTGACGTCAACACAGACTAAACCTTAATACAAGTTCCTCTTTTGGCAGGAAGTCATTGAATCCTTGCTGTGTAATCGCTGCCACAACAAGACAGAAATAAGAGTAGGATGCTTTGAGGGGGGGTGGACGCTGTCAGACGGTGATGATGGCGAGGATCATGATGATGGGTGTGGTGTGGATGTGAACGTCCTGTTTAGAGAAGCGAGGGAGACGGAGAAAGAGAGACTCGTTACCGATATCCTCGCTGGAATCTTGTTTCCTCTGACGGAGATGGCATTTCTTCTTCTCCTTTCCCAGAATCCTCTGGGAATCAAATGGAGAGCAAAAGAGACTGAGATTGAAAGGCATAACTTAATATGTAACATGGTGATATTGTCGTGTGAGGGTTGAATACTGTGCAGTGAAAACATTGACATTTAGATATAACATTTGATTAAAGTTTATTTCCTTAAACAACAGACTGGCTGACATGAGGCCTCCATGTTTGTTCTTTTGCATATTTAGCTTCGTTTTTTTTTTTTGCCTGTATTTAACGTCACATCCTTAACCATGGAGGGCTGGTGTGCAGCCAAATCTTATTTTTATGATTTATATACTTACGTCTGCTTGGTTAAAAAAAGCATCAGACATTATCTCCTTCATCAACACTCAGGTATATTAATGCAGTCGTGAACATGAATATACCCTATTGGACTGTAATTTCGAAGCCACTAACTCCTTATCTCACAAGTTCTTTCTGCTCCTGAACATCTACTGATAAAGAAGGACTCTGCGACCTGCAGATTAAAATAAATAAATAAAGGTGATTGAGTAATGCTCTTCATTTCCACATAACTCGTCAGATAAATGACAGGGTATTAAATATTCACTGTGCACTTTGAGCTCGAGCCATAAAATGATATCCATTTTATGGGCCAAATGAATGATCAGTCTGCATGAAATGTGTCGCTAAAAGCAATGAAAATGCAGAAGAAATAAACACATCTCGGGAAATGAACAAGATCGTAAACAACGTTCTGGGCCAGTGGTTCTGTTTTTCTCTGAGTGTGCTTTTTCTTTTTTTTTGTTTTGTTTTTTTATGTGCTTGATCACACATCACAGCACTTGGCTGGATGCTCAGTCACGTAGCAGTGTGAGAACAGTGATCCACAGCCCTCAATGCAGGTTAGGTTACTTTATATTCAAGAGTGCTGCGTGTACTAGTGCCCCAGGTGTGTGCTGCTGCTATATATATCTGTGGGTGTGCGTGCGGCAATAATGGTTTTCCTGCACAAGATGAGAACTAAAGTATCGTTTTTTTTATTTTTTATGAGTCTGTAAAAGTAAGTAACGACATCGACTCCAGCTACTGTAATGAGCAGCTTGTTGTTAGTCATTCTACCGGAGTTATTAGCTGAAGTTGTCAGTGCCAGTTGACTGTTTTATGTACCTTGGTTTGTAATTTCCCTTTTCCCCTCTTAAAAACAACCTACTTTTTCACAATTCCCTCTCTGCTTTCTGGAATTGCAAAGTTGCATCATAGTTGACGATGTTTTCATTACACTCGTGAGAGCACTTTTTAACTTTTGCCCAAGTCTGCACTCAGTTTTGACTTAAATTTAGTAATGTGGCTGTGCCTGCACTTAAAGCAGCAAATCACTATTTTCATATTAATAATTGATGCAATGAGTACTGTATGTGTAATGTGAAAGCTTTTGCTCGTACCCATGAACCCAGAGAGAGTTATCACCAGACTCTGGAGTTCCCCTCAGCTCCACGAAGCGTTTTAACGCCTTTCAGCTCATTGTTTTTGGTTTCCGGCCCTCGGGAGGCCTAAACGAAGCTAAAAGGAGTAAGTGAATATTGGACTTGGCATTTATCAGGCAAAGCATATAAATATTCAGTGTTTCTTTCAGATTTGTTCTCTCATCAGTCATTGCAAAGCCTCTGAAACATCATGTTGTGGGACACTAAAACTCTAAAATGTTTCTCTTATTGGCAACAAAACACAAAGAGCTGTTACACCTCTTCAGAGAGAGGGGAAACTATGAGATACAGTTAGAAGGATGAATTATCAGTGCAAAGAAATCAAATTTGTAGGCAGGTTTAACATCCTGTTGTCTGGTTGCTGTAGTCAGAGCAAAACGTTCTTCACACCAACAGTGTTTATCTATTAATCTTCATTTTTACGACATGTCTGAGCAGGCTTCTCTGTTCTGCAAAAAGTTAACAGAGGACGAACAGAATATGATCTCTGAGTGGATCGCGACGCAAATAAGGTGTATGGGCTCATTTAAACATGCTTGAAACAGACCATAAAGCCATTTAAAGTTCTGGCATGAGCGAAAACAAGAATTACCAGTTTTGTTTAGCAGTTGGCAAGTTGAAGGATTACTTAAGACATTTCCCTCACAGTTTAGGCTCAAAACCTTGAAAAAAAGATTGAATTATCTCAGAAAATACAGTGTCACATAGTTTAACATTAAGGCTGATGCTCTCAATTCCTGAAAAGTTGGCATTTTGGAGTTTGTTTGTCTTTGTTTTCTAATTAATCTAAAAAAAAAAAAAAAGACAACTACAGCAGCACTAAAGGTGGTGGTCTAGCTCCTGTTTTAATGAATGAATCACGTTGTCCTGTCCTACGTAGTTTAGACTGTAGGTGGCGGTGAAGTCATTGAAGTCCGACATGCCATCCTGACATGGATATCCTGGTTCAACAGTGTGTGTTACCGTGGGTGTGCGTTGCCTGTTCATCATCCATCCTGTTTTTTAAGCAGACAGTCGGAGTCAGCACACGAGTTTGAGGACATGAGACGTTATAAGCCGTGCAGTGACCTTTTGACCTGGAAATGTATGGCGGCGTTGAAAGGAAGTGAGGAGGATCAAAGACGACGAGGAGAAGCCGGAAGATGAGAGGGAGAACAAGCTGACACACACACCGACTGGTGCATGATATCCATGGGATCAATGGAAAGGGACAGAATAGGGGTCAAAGGTCAAGACTATTTTTCTACTGTAATAAGCACATTTCTACTTTTATGCGAGAGCAAGATGAGTGTTCACAGACCGCTGTTCCTGTTGTGTAAACTTTTTATTATGAGACATTTTCCCCTGGATACAACAGAAAAAACAGGAGTGCTGACAAATCATTTCATCATCAGTTTGATAATCTAGTAACTTTTATTGTATTTTAATTATGAAACTAAGTGTAATAAGCTAAATAATAAGAAAGGGAAATGATTTTGCTTTAAATGGACATTTACAGCAGTCATTTTCTCACTGGATGCCCAAATGTTTTAATATAATCAGGAATTATCTTTAAGTATTTCTGAGTTGCCTTCATATTCTTCCATGTCTGGACCACAAATAAATTATATCCAATAATCTAAACCATGTGCAGAAAAATAGCAGTGTTCTCAAAGTTTGAGGATGCTTTTACATGAATAAAATAGTGGCGGTCTTCTGGGGGAAAGTGTCTGAAAACAAACTTCAAATAGAGGAGAAATGTGGAATTGAGCCTTTATTGGTTACAGGACTTGGTCATGAGACAATTTAAAAGATGAACAGTTCTGACCTTTGCGGCTCTTCATCAGCGTTTACAACAATATTTATCCAGTAGATGGTTTAAAATGTGACAGTGGCTTTACTCTCTAACCCTCACGTAATTTAATAATAATCTCTGTCATGATGAATATTTCTTCCTTCCTTACTTCACTGTCTAATTCCGTGTTGCTCCGGTTTGTTTGTTTTTGTTTAGTCTTCACCCTCTGTGTTGCTGCTCTGCCGTCATACTTTTATTATCTGTTTATTTGTAATACAACTGTGTGGAAGCAATTTTCACTTGTTTGTGTCTTTATTGTCGTCTACACTTATTAGATAATCGGGGTCATGAAATCTGATTGAGCAGAGAGGTCAGAAGGTCACAGTGTCATCCATTTTAGCTGCTGTTGTTTTGGGCCCTGCAGCTGGAGTGCTGACAGACATTTTCCAGGCTTGTTTCCACACACACACACACACACACACACACACACACACACACACACCCACCCACACACACACACACACACACACACACACACACACACACACACAGGCCTCTGCAGAGCTGTAGAAAGGAATCAGAACTGCAGGCTTGAATTTTGCTGCAGGATTTTGTCAATTTCTTGATTTACATAGCAACAGAACTTCACACTCAGCCAGGCGTTGATAACATCTGTCATTTCCCCAAATTATTATACTAATCCCACAAGTGCCTCAAATAAATAATGTGTGTGTGTGGAATAAAAAGAATAACCCTGTGGAACAGTGTATCATGTTGTCAAAAACAAGACTTTTAAATGTCGTGTGAGGGTTTTATCTATGGTGCAACATGACTATCGATTGTTATTGATGAAAGGTTCCTTGACTTATCAGTTAGATATTTGTTAAAGCTCCAAACAGCAGACAAAGTTGGAAGAGAACCCGGTATTTTTCTAAGGAGGTGGTGGAGACCAAAACAGAGTTAAAAGGAGAACGTCTAAAGGAGAAACTGCTTGCTAACAGATCTGCCTTTTATTTTTTTATCTATATTTATACGCTTATGTCAGACGTTTTATTTACAGCTTGTTCCACTGCCCCCAGGTGGAGGAGAAATCAATTAATGCTGCTTTAAAGTTGTATTTTAGCATTTGAATGTGGATATCGGATCCCGCACTGATGTAATTTGGGGTTTGAAACATTTTTTATTTTGTAATTGTATAGATTACATCTCTTATCTGTCGTTGTTATTTTAATATCTGGAAATAAATGTTATCGCTTGGAGTTAACTTCCTAAAAAACAGATGTGAGAATCCAGCTGTTTATATTGGAATAGTGTTGGACAAGTGGGTCAGATCTGAGCTCAGGCAGCTTTTAAAAGTAGAATATCCTGATATAATGTACTCCTCACTTAAATACAATCACTCCACCAGAAGTAAAAGAAGTAAAGAGAGAATTGTGCCTCAGGCAGAGCTCTTCCTCCTTTTCTCTCATCCTTTTCTTCTCTTCCAATTAAACCTCTTCCTCCTCCCGGTCTTCCTCGTCTGCTACCGTTTTTTCCTCTCGGCGTCGCTCTCCTGTCTGTCCTTTTTATAGAGCTTTTATCCCGTCGTTTTAATCCTCCTCCCACCCACGTTCTCTCCCTCCCCCCTTACCTCTTGCTCTCTTTTGCTTCTTCTCTCCTTCTATCTCTCCCCCCCAACCTCCCATTCCTTCTTTCCTTCTTCCTTCCTTCCTTACTTCCTTGTCAGCCTTCCACCCTTCACCCTTCAACCTTACTCCTTTTCTTGCTCTTTTCCTCTTATATCTCCACCTTTTCCTTCTTTCTTCCTTCTCTGCTTCCCTACTTCCTTTTCTTGCTCCCTACATAATCCTTCCTTCTTCCTTTCCGTCTTACACCTCCATATGTCCCTTTTTTGTCTATCATTTCCTGCTTCCTTACCTACGTTTTTTTTTCCACTTCCCAACTCCTTTTCTCCCATTTACTAATTTTCTTGCTCTCTACCTCTTCTTTCTCTCCGTTCTGTCATCATTCTGCTTCCTCACCTAATTTTCTTCCCTTACTTTCCTAACTCCTTATCTTATAGTTCCTTGGATTGCTCCCTTACCTGTCTTTCTTTTCCTACCTCTTACTTTATACTTCCTTGTCTCCCCTCTTTCTTCCTTTTCTCACTTTCTTATATCCTATATTAGCTCCTTGTCTTGCTCCCTACCGATTTCCTTCTGCACTTTGTTTCCATCCTATAGCTCCTTTACACCCTTCTGTATTCCTTCTCTTCTTCCCATCCTACCTCCTTATATTACGTATACACTTGTTTTTTAGCTCCTTCTTCCCTTCCCCATACCTCCTACTTCCTTCCTTCAATCTTTACTACCTAATTTATGGCTTTACTTCCCTACTATCTACTACTATCCCCCTCTACTCACATTCCTTTCTCCTTTTTTACCCTTCCTTCCTCCTTATGCTCATCCTTACTGCCTCCTTCTCTCCCTCCTTCCTTTTTTTCTCCTGTTCCTTACCACCTCTTGCTCTCTACCTACTTCTCGCCCTCCTCCCTCTCCCTCTTCTTTCTTACTTTTCCTTCACTTTCTTCCTGTTTCCTCCTCCTATTCCACTTCCACTCCCTCCCTCCTTTCTATCCTCCCCTCTCTCTTGTGTTTATATTCTCAGCTCCTGGAAGTCAAGTTAGTGTGCGGCGCTCCTCCTCTTCACTTAATCTAACCACTTCTCAGCCCTCCCTCCCTCCCTCCCTCTCTCCCTCTCAGTCTCTCTCTCTTTTACACTCTGTCTCTACCTCACTCGCTCACTTGCTACTTTAAGCCAGAGCTGCCGGTTCTCTCATTCAGCTCAGTGCTGAGATGCATTTGAGTTTCTGAACAAAGTCTGGATAACAGGGCAGAGAAATCTGCAGGGACCGATCGCAGGGACCTTTAACTGAGAGAAGGTGACACCCCAATACAGGTACTGTGTGTGTGTGTGTGTGTGTGTGTGTGTGTGTGTGTGTGTGTAAAGTGCACTTTCACATCTCAGACGCTTCGTGTTTGTTGTCTTCACTGTCAAAAAGTTGGTGGATGAAGATTCAACACTGTGTGTGTGTGTGTGTGTGTGTGTACTTTAGTCACATACATGATGCTAAAACTCACTGAATTCAATGCCTTACTGGGATCATTTTGAATAATTACCTATTGTATTATAAAACACAATCTCCAGAATTCAAGGTATTTTTGAAATGATGAGACTTTATTTTTCTTAGAATCCATCCAGTATTTCCTAGAAAGTCGTATCTTATGCATAAAATAACACTTTTCTTTTAGTCTTCCTAGATTTTTTGGAAAACAGCAGATGTTTTTTAAATCTCATGGACCCCTGGGAGCTCTGTTAGCTAAAATTAGACAGATGCACAGCTTTGTCAACAACATTAATTCAGTCTTAAAAAAGATAGTAAACAAGGTTACTTAATTGATTCCCTCGAATGAGGTTAAGCTTCTAAGAAAAAAGAAGAATCTTGGATCTCACCCTCCTGAATGGCACATATTTCACTAAAATGTAGTTTATAAGAGTTGTTTAGACAAAGTAGAATTTGAGGAAATCTTTTGTGTTGAAAGAAGAAAATACAACAAATCGTATAAGCTTTAATGAATTTTCAAATTCAGTCACATTTTCTTGCTTTCCCTCTTTGTTTTCATCATGGAGCATACGGTGAAATGTACAGACAATCTCACACACATTCTCAAAAACACACTGCACTTGCACATACATAAACAAGGTTTTGGCATCATCCTGCTTATCCACATCTATTGGTATTCAGCCCCTGACCTAACACTTAAATCAAGACAGCAGGGAGTGTGTGTGTGTGTGTGTGTGTGTGTGTGTGTGTGTGTGTGTGTGAGACTAAACATGCCAGTTTAGTCATGACTGACACAATCGGGCTGCTGTGTCGACACAAGACCTGTCTCTGAGGCTGAGCCTGAAGTCTTCAGTACTGCCAAGGGGCCTGTTAGTCCTGTGTGTGTGTGTGTGTGTGCGCGTGCTTTCTTGTCAGTGTCGGCGTGAATGAGTAAGTACCTTTGCATACTAATGCGTGCGAGGCTCAGTTGTGATGTGTTCCCTGAGAGCCTCCTAATGAGAACGGCCGACCGCTCCTGATGAGTTTGATGCAAAAACACTGTGGAGCTGAATAATGTGAAGATAATGTTCCTTCATTAGAAGGAATCATGGCGCCACAGCAGGAGTTGAGGACATTATTCGAGTGTCTGTCATGTGAAATACTGACATGGAGGGAAAACTTTTAAAATAAACTCTGGAAAACTTTTTTGGACAAGATGAAATTAAATTAGTTTCATCAAAATCTGACTTCCAATGTCAATTTGTCCTTTTTCTAGTGACACGCTTTTGTTTTTTTGTTTTTTATAGCCTACAGTGTGTTATATCTCCCGAGTATCTTCTTAGTATAGGAGAAATAAAGCATAAAAGAAAGAGGTCAAAGCTTACGCACTACAGGATTTCTCATAGAGAGATGGCAGAAAGAGCCAACAGTAAACTTACTGTATCTCACCAATGAAGCAGAAAAGCCTTGAGGGCAGCATCAGGAAATGTAGGGAACTGGGAAAACTGCATGGTATAGTGAGCTGGGAAACCCATTCAAACAGAAAACCCAGTACTCAGTCTGACTTCCTACCAGGAAATTTACTTAAGATTTCTTATCTTAGTGGATAAATTGATTAATGCAGCAACCATATAGAAAAATAAATCTTATTTAAAGTGTGAATACAGTGTACTAACGAATCAAAAGTTTAAAAAAGTTCTCTTGTCAAATGAATGAATTTAAATATTGCATGATCCAATCTGTGCAGTATATGCAAATATTCAACTAGATACAGTATTTTGAGGAAATACAGAAAAGTTTGGCTCTCAGCATTGTTTAAAGTTTAAACACCGGATTATGTAATGTTACCCGTACAGTTGCACTGACCAACTACTGTAGTGGAATAAAAAAATTAAAAAAACTTCTCGCCACAGTGATGAAAAAGTGCAGTTATTATGTCGATGTCAGTGGCAACAATTAGAAAAGCCTCTAGTAGTTCAGGGAAAATAAACTACCTCACCGGCTCCTGCTAATGAAAGAGAATGAGCGGCCGTATTAATCTCTGTCTCATTTGCACTGTTTTGCTAAGAAGTGAGGGCAGGATGAAAGGCCGAGGTTAATGATGAAAAGCTCACGGAGCCACGAACAGGGGCACCCATGGGAGAGACGAATATTCACAATCACATTAACAGCAGCCTGGCGGAGGAGAGCAAATAGAAACAGAGAGAAGAGAGGGTGGGAGAGGGGTGAGAGACTTAAGAACGGTGAAAAAGTGAGTGAGATAAAAAAAAAAAACATCTGTTAACTATCTGAGCACACTTCTTTCACTTTATCCCTTCATCAGGCACAAACACAAATCTTATGTAAACACACTTCTTTCTGTTGCACGTAAAAATGCAGGTAATCACAAACATACATTGTATTGTGTTTTTAAGCCTTTGAGCTAAGGGATAACATTTTGTTCCATTGGTTTATTAAAAGCAGCCGAAAGAAAATCAAGTCAAAAGTCTGAACAGCTGTGCAGGAATATGAAAGTTTTAGCAGGTGCTGCTTTGTACGGTATGTCCCTGCATCGCAATTACTCCTCCTGGCAATGGTCTTCTTTGAAAAGCATTATCAAGGTCTTACTATAATTTAACAAATGGTATTCACCCTGATATGTGGTGTCCAGACCTCATCTTGTTCTCATTTATTCTGAGGAGAGGTCAGAGGTGAAGTCAATGACGATGGCAGAAAACGTGGCTCATAATTTGTGGTTTGTCAACAATATTGTGGAGCGAGTAATGAGAAGGAAAAGAGCTTTCAGAAGCAACATGTTGGAAAATCTACAGCAGTGAGGAGGCAGACGTACTGAGCCCCGCCACATTAAGAGGCCTCAGCTTCTTTTTCAAACCAACTCTGGTTGGTTCAGTTTAATGTTTCCGTCTGACTCATTTCAAAATGAAAACCCTGCACCAGAATCTTAAATGTGCTTTTGATGGACATGATATCGTGCTAACTTAGTGATGCAAAAAAATGAAAACTTAGACTAAAGATAACAGGTCCCAAGTGAAAAGGCATGAGTTAGCCTGTAGGACAGTATAAGATGTTAAAGAGAAAAGGCTTGAGGATGAGTTCGAACTCATGTTTTTGGTAACGACATCTCAGGTAAACCTCCAGAAATAGATTTCACTGCCACTTTTTGGTGATGCCAGGCCCTTAGTAGTATTATCTGCTGTTGAAACGAGACATCGCATTAGATAGTAATCGCATGCAACAAGGTCTGCGTGTGGATTTGCAAGCTCGCGTTTGCATGAAGACATGCATGTGTTTCTGTGAAGCCTCGTTTTGGTTCATTGTACTCTCCTTTCCTGTTTCTTCCTGTATGTTTGTCTGTCATGTGGTCTGAATTGTCTCCCTTCCCGGTTCCTGGTATTGACTGCAGCCACAACTGGACAGAAAATCTAAAAAGGGAAGAGGGATCTGTACTCCAATTGTTGACTCTACTCCTTTTAGATGTCTGACAATCATGGTAAGATGGCCCCCAACTTCAAAGAACCAGATCATTGAACGCAGCATTGAATTGTCATATTTCTTTGAGTTTGATCTTTAACATTTCTTTACAAAAGTTCTTTACGACAAGGGATGTTTGGTTTTCCTTGATATTAATAAACACCTTATGTTTATGCTGCCGCAAACCACATGCAGAATTCCTCGGTGTACGTTGGTCAAACATGCTGACAACCATCAGATTCAGTGTGGTTATAGACTTGGTATATTATTGTATGTTGTAGTTTTGATTTTTATATTTCTGAAATATTTTCACCACAAAAAACGAACAAAACAAAGGAGCCAAACAACACTGGACGTAGCACATTATCCACATGAGTAAAGCAAATCCAGTGTATCAGCAACAGAGTGAATCAGCATTTACTGTCGCTCAGCACAAAGGATTGAATGCATATAAACGTGGTCATGGAGTATAGAACAGGGAATGCATTCAGAGACATCCAGCTGCACGCATTTAATCAATATGATACGGGAAACATTCACCGCAATGCATGACGCAAATTTTAGGTTTGTGGCTGTGAGAGCTCTGGGAATCTGTGAAATCAGGACCTCATGACATCCAGTTTCTCGTTGTGACGTCCATGTTTTAGTTTGTGTTTTTATGCTTTTTCTTATCTATTGATATTCTTTTGTTTCTATAAGTACTCAACATTATTACTGACAAATATATTATTCACAGCCTTCACCCAATTACAGTACATTGCATCCCACACGTGTCTTTTATCATCATCTGTGATATAAAACATCTCTTTTCCACACAGTCAAAGACATAAAAAGTGTGCAGCCTGACTAACTGTTGGCGTGTCATTTGCAATGGGTATTTGTAGTTTGTATTGTGTTGGGCAATGTCCTGTTTGCTGTTGTCTTCATCGTGCAGTTGCATTCAGCTCACATGACCCTGATGTAAACTGTGAATATACTGAACGTGCTGTGGCGAATGAGTTATTTTGTGACACATAAATATGCACATATTACAGAGAGAGAGAGAGAAAACATACAAGATAATACATAGGTTTACTTTCTTTAAATAGACTGACCATGAGTCAGGACACTTATCCTAAATGTCAGCTCTTACTTTTGGCATTTCAGACAACAAACCGACGTTCCCATGGTATTGTTTTCCACCGACCTATGTTTGCTTTAAGATGTTATGTCACCCGTTTTTAGAAAAAAGTAGACAAGGCCTCACCAACCGTTTTTGTGGGCATCTTTCATTCAGTTTCTCCACAGTCTGCTGGTCTGGTTACGTTTAGCATTAAGGCCAAAGCAATTTTCTCCAATCACGCTGTGCGGGCTGAGGCGAGCTCCATTATAGACACGAGACAGTCACACACACGTGGAAGTAAAACCTATACACGTACAGAGGAGACGGCGTACAGCGCGAGGCAGACATAACCGTGAAAGGTTACTATAGCTGAGTTACAGGGTGAGATGAGGCTTGAGGCTATAAAGGCGCATATAGTGAACTTCTAATCTTTGATAAGGCTCTTTCAATCCTTCCTTTTAAAGACAGACTGTAACTTTTGAAAGAAGAAACAACAGCTACAGTCTTACCTTTTTCACCCGGCGCCACCTTCAGGTCAAAATTTCCTATATCTATGATTTCTTTTTTTGGCTATTTACATTGATTTCTCTATAAATACTTACTGTAAGTAAGAATGCATCCTGCCCACGTTGTCCATTATTGCCTCAGTGTTTTTCCTGTAAGTATGGAGGCCGTATAGGGGAAAGCAGCTTGGTTAAGAAATTCTTACAGTCTGTAAAAGTTCAATCAGGGCTCAGTACCAAATGCAGGGACCACAGAGCTAATCCAGGTGTAGTCTGAAGCCTGGGCTGGTTTTTCTGAACATGTATTAGGAAACACAGTATGTACCATATTTAAAATGGTAGAAAGTGCTTTTGTCTGAAGCTTTTACAACTATGAAACTTTTAATACACATTTTAATGTCTCAGTACCATTTCATAATTCTATTGGGGCTTAAAATGTGAATGATTTGAACATTTTTAAACAGAGACTGCGTTATAAACCGAGGATCTCGAAATCTGAAAGATGTAACAGCCAAAGAAACAATGTTCTGCCTTCTTGGCTACAGTAGATCCCTCATAAAAAGAGATTTTAGTCTCAGCGAGGCTTCTACCTGGTTAAATAAGGGAAATTAAAGGAAGGAAAGTAAAGAGAAGGAAGATAGTGTCGTTTTGCTAAGTCAGTATATAATTAAGTAAAGAAAAACCTTTCTTTTTATCTCTCTCTCTTTTAGTGAAGATCAATATTCAAATACTCTTTTTAACCAAATAGTGCATAGTTTATTGAAGTAATAGTCACTTTAAAGGCGAACATTCATATACATTGTCATTGAATACAATGCTGAATTCTCCAGTAACGTCTAGAATTTACCCTTTAACATCCAACATCCTTTTAATTTCATCTTTTACTTAGCTTTTAAGGTTTGAACAGCATCTAAACATTTACATATGTCTACATAAGTAAAGAATCTAATTACTTCTTCCAACTTTGCTGACAGTATGTACAATCCTATACTGTATCACTGGCCCACAAATAAGATGGTTTCCACTCCAATACTGTCCAGCTTGTCAAAGACAGTAGAAGTGAGTTTATATTTCTTAATCAGGGGCAGATTTTCTGTGTATCAGGCAAAAGCTCAATGTGCTGTGTTGAATTAGTAGCTGATTGATTTACATGCTTTTGTGCACATGAATTCTCAACGGGCTTTCATTACACAAACACACTACACACACACATTAAAAACACATTTTGGTCTGATAGGGTGAACCGGTCGTGAAACATGGACCTCAGATCCTGGAATGTGTTGGTTTGGTTCTCTTTAACCGCTGCGTCCCTCCATCAAACACGCTGTCCCTCACTCTTTCACTGCAGCTCACACTCACTTTTCACCTCAGTGTGCTTTTCCTGTTATTCGTTAGTGACTCCATCGGTCATCCTCCCTGTGTTCACAGAGGTCTCCGTGAGGGTGGAGGATCCAGGATCCTTTTTTGCTTGAGTACTGACACCACACTGTTAAATAATGTTAGACTACAAGCCCTGCATTGAAAATGTTACATAAAAATATGGAAGTATAATCAGGAAAATGTATTTAAAGTACTTGAAATGTCCCCTGTGACCGGCGCAGAGCCCAAAGGATATTAAAAGACCACTCCAGCAGCAGCCTGTCACCCTGCTGCCGTCTGTCGAGAGACACAGAAGAAACTCATCCTCCACACGTCACCATATAAAAAGTTTTTTATAATAGCAATTGGGACTGCAACTTGCACTTTGTCGCCCAAACCTGTGTTGTAGAAAGACAATAACTGAACCTTGAACTTTTTTTTGTATTATATAAGTAGATGATTGTTACTCGTGTGTTCATGTAAAAGTAGGATTTTTCTGCTGTAGTCGAGGTGGAGCTCATTCTGAACTCTTTTGTAAAGGACTGCAACTAAAGAACATTTATGGATTTATCTTTATTTTCTCCATTAAGCGATTGATTGTCTGGTTAACATTTTGAAAATGATAAATTAGCAAAACAAAGCGACACCAATGCTTGTTTTGTCCAGCCAATAGTCCAAACCCTTAAAATTAAAAACATCTATTACAATTATTAAAATAATTAAAATGAAAAGCAGCTTGAAACATGAAAACGATTATCATATAATGGCCAAGTTGCCAATTCATGAGCTGGAGCTGGAGCACACGCTGTGAGTGAAACCCTCAGAGCAAAGGAAGACATTATGGCTCCATTTCAAGCCTCAGACATATTGTGTATGACTGCTGTAGCAGTAAAAATAAGTCTAAAATAAACTCAAATACTGATGATTTTGAGATTAAAACCGAATGCCCTCCATGGGGAATCTGGATCATTGCAGAGAAAGGGGGTCAAACTTTATTAACTGGAGCTCAGCACATCCAGGAATATCTCCGTTCAGATTAATGCACCCACTCAAATGTTTATAGCAAGAACAAAGTATTTTTTAAATGGAAGTTATTAAAGAAAACATCAGTTTCAGACCGCAGGAAAAAATAACTGTTAACACAACTTCCACTAGGGAATATCTGAAAATGATTTACTGGACTAACAATGGTTTGTTTCTTTTATTTGTCACTGTGTTGCGTGGCAGCGTTAAAGTCACTGATAAATGGATTTCACAAGATCCCCGAGCCCTGAAGTAAACAGTGGAGAGAGTGTGTGTGTGTGTGTGTGTGTGTGTGTGTGTGTGTGTGTGTGTGTGTGTGTGTGTGTGTGTATTCCTTTACTCTAACCCCTGCATTTAAACTTTTATCATAGCACATGTGATATTTTACTGTTGTAGTCGAGGTGGAGCTGATTTGAAGTATTTTATACACTGTTGGTTATATATTTTACACATAAAACTTATGATGAACTTGTAAAAGATAACAATGCATTCTGTTTTATAAGTTTATATGATTTGTACATAAAATCTGCACAGTAACTAAAGCTGGTAGATGAAAGTAGTGGAGTAAAATGTTCAACATTTCCTCAGTATTTGTAGGGCAGTAGAATAAACTAAGAAGTAAATGTAGTAACTTTCCACCCCTGCTGATAAGACATTAATGGTGAGTGTGGTGACAGAGTTGTGGGACTTGTGAGTCACCGTTGCCTGTTTTTTAAGAACTTGATGGTCGGTTGGTAATGTGCACTGATTACAGCCAGTAGAGATTTCCATTTCGTCTTTTAGACTTTGGTTTTCGGTTAAACTATCAGACGGAGCAGAAAATGAGTTGCAAATAAATAAAAGGAGAAGTGGTGATTGTGATTAATGGTCTGATCCGTCATCAGTCCTACAGCTTTTTTCTTAAATATATCTTCACATTGTTTCCTCACTGACCTCTCCCTCCTTCCTCTCGACAGGGGGACCACACCTGGGCGACCATGTTGGGTCAGAGTGTGCGGTTGCAGCCGGTGCCCATCCAGAGCCTGTCAGAGCTGGAGCGAGCCAGGTTACAGGAAGTCGCCTTGTACCACCTGGAAGAGCGAGACCTGGAGTTCAAGATCAGCATCCCGAGAGGTACGAAAAGGACTATATGGATGCTTGGTGATTCGAATTGTGTTTTCCTCTTCTTTCTCTTCTTCTTTTTTGTTGATTTCCTACGTTTCACAGATTTGGATGCACCCATGTGCAACATTTTTAAAGGAATAGATAAACATTTTTGAGACTATTTGCTGTCTTGCCAAGAGTTTGATGAAAAGAACCCGTACACTTGTCTGTGTACTTAACTTGAAGAAAGAAACAGTTCTAGTGCCTAAACCCCAATTTTCCTTGCAACTTTTTCTTGAAATCTTACATCAAAGCATGTTTTAGATTTATAGCGTGTTGATATGCAATTAAATCAATCTTAAAACTTTGCAACAGTTACAATTATACACATTTTGAGTTAAAACATGGGAAAAAATCACTCTCACACAAAGAATTTCTTGATGGATGGGGCCACTTTAAATGGTTTGTCTTTGGTTTTGAAGAGGAGGGGCCGCTGTCGAAGGAGCCATAACAGCCTGTAAATGAATCTGAGGAATGTGTGTGAGGCAGGAGGACCGAGAGGATAAGCCTGTGTGCTTCGTCAACTCTCTCTGGTCAAAGAAAACACACGTGTAAGCAATCCAAGTTGTCGGTTATGATAAGAAAGGGCAAAGGATGTTCCATGATTTGTTTATTCATCCATGAGTCTCACTCTATGTCAAATACCACTTACAGGACTCTGAGTGTAGGTCATCTCAGGGTATTTGGGGTGCGTTTAAAAAATAAATGAAATAAAAGTGAGGAATGGTGGATAAAAACCAACATATGGTGCCTAAGAAGTGTTCAAACTACTTGTAAACTAGTAAAATGTACTGACTATGAACAAATATCGTTTTTAAGAAGCTTAAAAAATGACAAAATGGCTCCTCTTACAGCCTACAAGTCTTTCTTCTCCTTAAGTAAGAAAGTAAAGCCTCTGTTTAGGCTGCTGTCCTACCTTAATGGTCTACATCACACCCTGAACTGTGTGTGTGATTAATCTGTGATAACAGTGTGGAAAATACCTCAACACTTTTGCTCTGCTGGTGTTTACTTGAACAACCATTCCTCCTCTTGCCGCTGGTCATATTGTTTATGTGCAGTCGTCTTATCCATCTGACCTGCAGAGTACTAAAATCGCCCGCAGACTGAGAGGGCTCCTCGTGTTTATTGGGGCTGGAGGGATCACTGAGGTCAGGAGGATCACAGAGTATAGAGGCTGGTGCTAAGAAACATACACAGCTGTGTGTGTGTGTGTGTGTGTGTGTGTGTGTGTGTGTGTGTGTGTGTGTGTGTGTGTGTGTGTGTGTCTGTAGTTGCCTTTCTCCTGTGAGACCAGTCGGTATTTAAGCTGCTTTTCTCAGACTGCTCTCTCTCATACTGTTGCTCGCTCTCAGGGTTATTAACCCCCCGACCTGCTCGACTTCGAGCACACTGCTGGTTCAGGCCCGTGAGTGAATCTGCGGTCGAGATTTTCTGGTTACATTCGGCGTTTTAACACTGAAATGCATCGTGTCAGACCTTGACACCTAACGAGAGTGTTTGCAAAGCTGATTTATTATTATTATTTTTGCTAGTTTAATGGTGTAGAGGGGAGCTGCAAGTTCAGGGGATAATTGAGCGACACCTTTCACACTGTGACACAGTTTTCACATTCACATTTCACATCAATATCGATTATAACCGCTTTAAGTTATATTGAATTTTCCAGGATGATTTGTGCCAAAGGGAAGTTAAAGCCATAGTGAGTACTCATTTTTATGCTTTTTTTATTTGTACACAAATAGTTTTGCAACTACGTTGCAGTAATACAAAGTTGATTTGTTAATTATCTCTATTTGACTAGTTTTTATTGACTCATTCCAACTGTAAGTCAGTCCAAAAAATATTAATTATAGGAAATGTTCAGCCTGTGTGAACTGGGACTACTCATGTTGTGAAGACACGTTTCAGGGACTCTCATCCCTTTTGTGGACGAAATGCAGACCCTCACAATGTGAAATGTAAAATTATATAGTACATAGGGTTAGGACTTCAGATTAGGGTCTCATGGGGATAAATAAGTAAATGACTCTTAAGTGATGGAAATAACTGTGTGTATATGTTTGTGTGACTCAGAGCAACATCCATCCTGTGAGACTCCACTCGTCCCTTCTCTCCTTACTTTCAGGAAGTCTTATGTTTTTTCTTTTGCTCTTAGTAATCTTGTTCTTAATACTTTTTATCTTCAGCGATAAATGTAAACCCTTTTTCCATCCGGTCAGGGTTCAGCTACGCAGTAAGATTCATGGGAAAGGATGAGTAAATCACTTACCATTTACTGCTTTGTGACTTCACCTGTTCGGATGTTTTCAGGAGTTCGACTGATATGTGTATTGTAGATTTCTGTATCATATATCATAATTTTGTTTTGAACCATCAGCTTGGAAAACAGTGGATTAAAATTGCAGCAAGCAAAGTTAAAATTCAGGAAACAGACTTCCCAAATATCACACATGTCACACAGGCCTTGAATTAGTCATTTTGTAAACAGCAGCTTCACTTACCAAAACAATGCCTCCAACCCACATGAACCCGGCCAGAGACCGAACATTTGTCTGCTGTAAGCACACACAAGTGTCTCTGAGGTAACAAATACTCACCCACCATCAGAAACCAGTGTGATTCCCGGCAGTGGGACGATGGTGAGGGATCAGGTTCCTGTTGCTGCACTTGTGACTCCCTGGTGAGAGAGGGGGGGATCTCAGGGAAAGGGAGATGGTGGGAACTACTTCTTTCCCAGGTCACATTTGCTTGGCACTAGTAGACTGACTTGGACTAGCTGCAAAAAAGCATAAAATGCTACAACCAACCTCCAAAACTGTCAAGAACACAGCTGTATAAAAGGACTGGAACATTTAAGGTATCAGATCAATATAAAGAAATGTAGTAAATTCCACTAGGAATATGCTATAGTGTAAGAATGAGCTCTTAAGTGACCCATAAAGTGACATACTTGATGCCAAACAAATCACATTATTCCTTTTAGTTGTTATGCAGCATAGCTCAGACTCTACCCTGTGGCCTGCCGCTGCTCCATACAGCGATTTTTAAAGTAAAGGTGACCGTTACAGCGCCCAGAGATAGATATAAGTCAGCTGAATGCAAGAAAAAAAAATGTATAACATTAGACATGACAGAGGAACATCTTGAATCTACCGTCTGGCTCAAGGACAAGGCACTCTGTGAGCAAGTGTGGGAACATTCGTCCTCAGTGTCTCCCCTGGGGTGATATCTGTCCAGTCCATCCAGCCCGTCACGGTCTCCGCATCACTTCCCGCCGCGCTCCCTCCCGGTTTGCTTTTCCTCCACTCGGTTTCTTCTTCTTTTGCACGTCTTTCTGTGACTTTTTCCATCTCTCTCTCTGCCTCCACGCGGCTCTTCCCTCCTCATATTTCATAACACTTTTCCATCACAAAAGTCTATCTTTCAGTCTTTCCTCCTCGATCTCTTACTTGTTCTTCTTATTCAGTTCCCCCTTTTTGCCTATTTGCCTCTTAGTGCAAATGAAAGAGGAATCCATCTCATAAAACCTCTCCAGTTTCTTTGTACAAACACCTTTCTGTTTTTATACTTCAGTCCTTACATTTCTGTGTGTGTGTGTGTGTGTGTGTGTGTGTGTGTTGTATGTGATTGTGCGTGAGTGTGTTTGTTAGTTTCATTGGCGGATCCAGTGAATTCCTTGTGAAACGTGTCAGCAGTTGTGAGACAAATTTGTTCTTATTTGGTGTCGTCAGGAGCTCGTTCTCATGCCCCGTTCTGCTTTACATAGACTCCAAACTAACTCGCTCTCTCCTTCCTCTGATCTCACTTCCATTTGTTCCTTTCATAGTTTTCTTTTGCTCTAATTTTCCACCAATCTTTTTTTTTAATTTATTTAAATTCTTATTTCTTTATCTCTTATAACCATTCTGATTTAACATCCAGAGCAAAGATGCAGCAACAAAGTTTTTTTTTTTTTCTTTTTGCTTCCTCGGATCGTCAATCGTGAAGTAAAATAAAAGTTTCAAATGTCATCAAACAGAAAACTTCGTTCATAAAGGACCCTTCACACCTCCTCCATAACTCATCCATCCCTCTCACAGCTCCTCTGACCAGGACATATACAAAAAGTTGTTCATTTCAACTGTTAAATATTAGAAAGAAGCAGCAAATCTGCCCATATTTGCACTTTTTACATACAATATACTTACTAACTTTAAAATTGTACGTCTTACTCACGCTCTCTCGCTCGCTTTCCTTTCTTTAAATCCTAACAGTCCATCAGTCCTTTACCACCAATATGTTCAGTATCGCTCAGTTTATCCACCGTCTGATCCCACAAAAGGTTTCACTGAGAAGCTACATTTCCTGCAACTGCTTGAGGATTTCAATGACGCATTTGTGTTTTTAAATAGAAGTAGAAAAGCATCTAAAAGTGTTGGATTCAGGTAACTGATGATTTGTGATCATCCTGTAGTTGATTGAAATGATGTATTCTTCCAAAACTTTCTGCCAACAACAAACAATGATGCAAAACTGCAGGAAAATCTGAGTTTGTTATACTTGGAAGCCAGTTTTCCCTCTCTGTATTTGTCTTGGTCTGACATCTGTGCTCTCTGTGAATGTGCATTATGTAATCGTACACTGAGTGCAAACATGCGCAGACACACACATTCACATCTGAGGGGCGTCGATGAGAAATTAGACTTAACTGGAGGTGGCGTGTGTGTGTGTGTGTGTGTGTGTGTGTGTGTGTGTTTGCATGTGTGTGTGGTGGGAGGGGCTGCGTGCTTTGGAAAGAAACTTTAATTTCCTGCAGTCATGGGAATTTGACCCCATTATCCCGACATGCACACACATTCACATGGGCACAAATACTGGCACACTCTTTGTTCCAATACTGCTTTTTCTGCTGTTTTTTTCCCTGTGTTCAAGGGGTAAATAAGCAAAGAACTTCCATCCTTACAGTCAAGATATTCTGAACAGCACAGTTTGGGTCATAGGGAACTCCGATCGTTCCTTAATAGGGAAAAGTCCCAAGCTGAATTCATGCTTTCTAAACACCAGATTTAGTAACCCAAACAGTGGCTTCTTCCTCATAAAGCCAGTCGGAGGAGGAGGAGGATGTAGAGCCTCGTAGAACAGAGGACCCAACACAAAACAAAACACGCACTATAAAAACAGACACAGAGAATGGCTGCTGCAACACATTTCTCTCTCCTACGCACAACATCAGCCATCATGGAATTATTTGGAGTATTGTCTGATACCAGACTCCACTGTGGCTGCACTGAAAATATTTTTAGGCAACTGATGTGTTTTCTTTCTATGTTTGGCTTGTAATCCAAAAGAACATAGAAAAAACAGCAAACAAGAAGGATGAATAAATTGATAACAATTGCCTTTTTGCAGCATAGCTCATAGATCTGCTTTGTAAATGGCCTAAAAAAGGAAAAGTTGATATGTTATTTCTTGGTTTGGTGTGGTGATTTTCTGCTCAGCACAGCTTGCTGGTTTTGGCTTGATTGCTGGTCAGCTGCTACACTTGAGTGGCTTGAAAACTACCTGCAAATGTCGAGAGTGGTCAGTTGAATGGTCTGGCCTTACGCTTCAACACCTCGACTAACAAAACACTGTCTGTCGTTAGTGTGTGAGCTAGTTTACTTGAGTTTACCTTCATTGTGTCTCCTGCTCTGGTTGGCTGAGCTGTCAAACTTGGACACATTGTTCCTCTTAGTAGTTTGTCCAAAAAAAAAAAAAAGAGAAAAAATGTAACTGAAGGTCCACTGACTAGCTTTTTCTGGAGCTTTCAACCACATCACATGGTCTATCAGATGGATTTTTAGGTGTTCAAAGTGTGGATTTTTCCTTTTTAGTATCATACCTTTTTAAATGTAATTTTGCACTTTTTATTTACCTCTTTTTTTTTCTAGCTTTTCTTCAGGCACACACAGTATAAAACAAACACACACACACACACACACACACACACACACACACACACACACACACACACACACACACACTATATTGTTTTGTCTTTGGTTTCTGGGGCAGTGTAGCCATTAAGCAAAGGGCTTTTTTCAAACAAACAACAAGGTCTCGTCTATTGAAATGGTCCGCTCTATTCATAGACCTGAGGAAGAGGTACAAGCACTCAGGAGGAAAAGATAATAAGTGAAAGAGAGAGGAAACGGGAACAGGTCGCAACGAGGGTGGGTTGAACTGCAGGCGTGCGCATCTGAGTGAAAGAAGAGATGATTGAGTTTATTAAGTTAAGTTATTTAAAGGCTGATAAGAGAACAAAGAAGATGAATGTGAGTAGTGTTGACTGTGGCATCTTAAGAAGCAATACACACACACACTGTATATACGCACTTACAAAACTGACCCGGACCCCTTTTGTCCCTGAACAAATACTCACAAGTTAATTCATGGTGACTTTCTGTTTTTTTTTTTTCACAGAAATACACAAGCGGAGAAAATCTCTACGCAGGAAGTTTGACTCCTTTTCAAAGGAAAAGAAAGAGCGAGGTAAGTTCATCGCACAAACACAGTCATGTGTGGTTAAAGATAATTCAATCTCTGGTCACAGTTTGTGTTTGATAATCTGTGGGAATGGGTTTTTCCCCGTATGACCCGACACCCACAGTGTTTGCTACAGTAAATATTATCATCGAAGACAATGTCCCCTCTGTCCATTAAGACAGCATTACAACCCCTGACGTCCAGTGGCTTTTACCGCTAATGGTCTTACATACTTGAAATATTGTGTTTATAAAGCACAAGTGGCTCAGGGGGCAGCAGGCTGACTCATGTTCAGTGATTCAAGCTTGTGTCTTTATCGTCCCTGCGTTGTTATAAACTTGCACACCAGTACCACGCTTACTGGAAGTAACCACTTTAAAGTAATGATTTATTCATAACATTTACGCACATTGTTCAAATTTATGTCATTTCTGTGGTTGCTCATGGCCCTGAAGGCCTCGGGGTCCCTGAAGGTCTCACAGTCACTGTGTGTCACTTGGTTTGTGGTAATCTGATCAATTTCAAATTGTTTTTCTATTAAAAGCACGCAATTATGTGTAATAATTAAGGCTTTAAAGGAGTATTCTGCATTAATATTGAGCAGTGACTCCATAATCCACAAACTTCTCGCTTCTCTTGCTCAAATTTCCTTTGGATGTGGTCATCCACCCATAAAGTTAAAAGTAATTGATTGTCAGCCTCTGACCAAAATGAACCGCAGTGTGCCAACCGCTTCATTCTTGTGAACGGGAACAAAATGATCCGGGAGTGCGGTCCCTTTGATCACTGTGCATCAAATACTGGTCGTCATCTCCCTGTTTTCATAAACACATAATTCACACAGAAACTAGTGTCAGCTTCAGTTTGCACTACTCCTTTTAGGCAGGAATGCTGCTTGTGAAGTTGTCAGTTTAAAAACCAAAGTAAGGCGAGATTCCTCTGTTTAGATCTCCAGTAAATGCATCCCTAGTATTGGTGGTGAATGCATTGTTGAGAACATGTAAACACAGGCTCCCCTTTGTTTTCATTTCCCTTCTGTCGTTTGGCTTTACATTTCATCTCTCTCCTCTTCTTTACCTCCCTCTTCTTCTTCCTCTAATCCATGTAGCCGATCATCTGCCAATGTGACCCCAACCTCTCATAAAGAGATGTTCTCTATTCTCAGGTGATTATCACAGCAGTGCAAGATACGAGCCAAAACACACAACACAAACACACACACACACATTCCCAGGCTGTCTGCGCAGGTCTTTAAATCCTGCCTCCAGCCTCTTACACACAGGGACTTAGCTGAAGCTAACCCTGCTCATCAAAACACAGAACATTGGGACCTGGCAGCGCTCCCGCTGGCTCTGTTCCCCCACTACCGAAGGCCTGACGATGTGGCCTTCAGGGGTCGGCAGGTAGCAGATTACATGGAAAAGGATTGCAAAGTGGAAACTGCAATCTGTTTGGAGTTACTGTGAGAGAAATGGTAATAAGTGAGATGGATTTTATGTAACCTGATAATATTTTCACAATAGCTGTTGGGAATGAGGGGAAAAGTTTCAATGTTTGATTTAAAGGCTTTAACTTGATTTTATGGAGCCATGCAAGCATTTCTCAGGTGCACAGTGGCCACACTCAAAGGTTGGGTCGTTTAAATATGGGGATAACGGTGCACTTTTTCAGTCAGTCTCTTCGGGAATGCTTCAATCGTGTTGCACTCTTGGTACATGCAAATACATACATCCGTTTTGAGCATACTGATACCTTAACAGTTGATTATTTTTATTGTTCCGTTGTTTGAAACTCTCGGGGCATTCATTTCAAGGTTTTTAACATTTTTAGTATCGATTATATGTAATTTCAGGGGGGTGGCTGAGGAGGTGGAGGGAGTTATGGGCATGTTTGAAACAAACTAGGTCATACTGAGTGTCGTCCGACCGTGTCTAAAGGTAAAATTGTTATACCTACTTTTTTTGTGTGTAGTGACTTTAATAGAGAAATCTTGATTAGGTTACCTGGCCAGTTGCTGTGTAAATTGGCTATGGATGACGTACAATCTCTTTCAGAAACAGCCCCCACCATTGTGATGTGGGAAAGGGGGTTTTAGACGTTGTTAGACCATCCAACTGGTACTTCTTTCCCAGTTGCTCCACCTCCAATATTTGTGTGTTTTTTCTTTTGTTTTTTTTTCTTTCAGAAATTATTTTCAGGAAAAGGTTAAATAGAAGTTACTAAGCTTCTTTTAGTTTGCTTCTGTGTTGTTTCACTGGGGTTTAGACAGAGGACATCCTGTGTTAAATAAACACAGGTTTTGAAATTCACCAAGTTCAATGCCCCAGACGACCAATATTATTGTCCAGCTGCTGGTGTGGTGAAGGAGGAATAGCAATGAGGACGGAACAGCGTCTAAATATAATCTCTATCAGCCCTCCAGTAACAGACGATGACCTGAGGACCAGAAATACTAAAGAAGGAAAGCAGTGAAATTCCTGAACAATAAGGCTTGAACCAGTCAGACACACACAGCTGTCTTCCCGTCTGAGGTTTAGTGTTTGTTTTACCGCTTACCCAGGACATGCCCAGAAGGGTCTCGTCAGTGAAATACTGACGGTATTAAAGCACTAATCATGCCTACTAGGGCTGAGTTTTGGAATTAAGGAATGTTGGCTGGTTTTCAGTTGTCAAGATGTGATGTTTTGGAGGTGTAAGACATGTAGGGCCGTAGCCAGGATTTTAAGAGGTCATGAGTCCAAATTACCCCATGCAGCACAACCTCTGCGGAGCCCCAAAACCTTAAGTACAAAAACAAATGTTTCCCTAAACCTGTAGCAAACTGAAAGGCAGTTGGTTTACTATCACATAAGACAGCAAATCAGCTCAACTGAGAGGCTGGAATCAGGGAATGTCTGGCACCACTGCTAGCAAAAAAAAACAAATCAAATCAAAATTGGCCTAATTGTAGAATGCAAACTTTATTCATCTTTTTCATAACTCTGTAGTAGCCTCAGGCCTCTCAGTTGTCTAAATGTCCCATGAACTAGACTGCCTGACTCTTCCTAGCTGCCACAGCCAACTATTAAATACTCAGCTGTTTACTTTAAACAAGGAAACACCTCCAGTACAAGCAGCTGACACTGTCGTAGTTGGGGTTCATGCCAGAAAATGTGGCCAAATGTTGCAGCGGCATGGAGTGGTCAGCCTGGCCGTCCCTGCCAACAGACGTCAGGACCGGGGAATAATCACGGGCTTACTGATCAAACGGGGCCTTTAAGTGCAGTGCGTAAGACATATTAACAGATGCCATCTTATTCAATGGATGGAGCCCATTCTCGTTGGCAGGAGACTTAGTGTTTGTTGGAAATGTACCGAGCTACACAGGGTGGTATGGCATGTACGCAAAACTAGACCCAAGACAAAGTGTCCATCCTGCTGAAGTGTCCTCGAGCAACACTGACACAACAACACAAGACAAATTCTTGTCCTAAAAACAAATATCATCTAGATTGCCCTGTGTCCTCCACAGGAACTTTTTCAGGGCTCCAGGAACCACTTTAGGATCTTAATACATCAAAATACAGCTAGGGGTAGACATTTTTTGGGATATTTAGTAACGTTATAACATGAAATTTAGCTTCCCAACTAGTCTAAAAAGCATCAGATGACAAAACCATATGTGCACAAGAAATAACAAGAGCAGAACCAAAGTGATTCAGCAAGGACCGTTACATACTAAAGCAGAAATAATCCTGGGCTACCGAGTACCTGAAACTATTTGGTCTAATAGGGACCTAACATAAATAAATAAATGGCCATTATCATAGTTACCTGATTGTTTGGAAGAGCTTTAATAAACTGGTTTAACAGAGCAAATCATCATTCTTTATCAGAGCTTTGGCTTTATAATTCATGTCGCTGATGCTTACTGGCAGTCAGCCAATAAGGCACCTGTCAGGGAGCTTATCAGTGACCTCTGGCACCTGATGAAGGGCACATGTGGTGGAGGGCAGCCTTTTAATCAAGCAGCACACTTTTTTAAAAAAAAAAAAAAAACAAAGCTACAAAAGGTTGTAGAGTGAAGGTATGAGGAAGGAGAGTTAAACTGGCCTTTTGGCCTCTGGAAAACAAGAAACGTACTCGCATGAATCTGGAGCTGAGATTTGGGGCTGAAATAACCAAATTCTTAAGCGAAAACAAGCTTTGTTTCCCCCTTAAACTATTGCATAGTTTTGGCTATCACCCCTCTATTATACAATTAATTACCAGTTTATTAGAGACTTAGTGACACAGCTTTACAACTGCTTTGACAGGGTATCAAAAAACAGGAGGATTTTAAGTCAAGTTATCCAATTAGCCAATACAACTTAAATGGAGGATAACATTCAAACGATCCAGTAGTTTCTGGTTCAACTTTGTATGTGTACAGTTTTAAAAAGCAGTAGATAATAAGTCTGTTTTTGTTTTTTAAAACAAATTTTCCTTTCTGAATATTGCTTTTTACTGGATATTATACAGAGAAGTGCAATAGCAGCCTGTTTTCTCTGTTGATCATCCAGCAAATGATACGTTCATGTTGCTGTGCAAGTACTGAACTCCTCACACAACCTGAGAGGTATTTCAAGCGGAGTCAATCCCATACCTGTAAGGCCTTACATGGCATCCTGCCAGTCTGTCATGGCTGTCTGACCTGGTTGGGACATTTCTCGCCAGGCATGACTGTGCACGTGAGTGTTTGTGTGTGTGTTAGTTGTATATGTGTCTTCATTTAAATGTGTGTGTGTGTGTGTGTGTGTGTTCACAAATCTGTGAATGTGAGCGTGCAAGTATAGATGCAACCCGATTAAGCTGCTTGGTGTTTCCTGTTTCATGCATGTGAATGACACATGCAGAGTGAGCTCTAAGGCCTCTCCAACATCAGGCATCAGGCTGTTCCTGTGAATTTTAAGTGCTGTAGAGAGGAACAATCGCTTTACACTCAGAGCTTGGCAGGATGCATCAGTCGTTTGGCTGAACGGATGAGGAGGGTTCAAAACCACAAACTGGCAAATGTCCAGAGGCAACGTGATTGAGTGCGACGTGTCAAAGCATCGTATAAATGATATTTTTCATAAATTTCTTTTATTTGCAAGTACTAATGGGGAATTAAAGGCACCGTTTGAGTTCAGTGAGTGGTTAATTACTCGCATAATGCAATAACCTTAGAAGTGAGAGTCACAAGATGTTTTGGAAGGCCTCATTATCCTACCCAAATCACAAATGACAAAGCAATGCTATTAGTGCTGCATGTGGGACAGTGATATATTTGCCTGTTTACTCTTAATTCTAATTATTTACTCATCTCTATTGAGTAAATGTGGCCACGTGGGTCAATTACAGGTCAAAGAGCTGCTGACTCGTTTGTGATTTGTTAATTTGATTCAGTCTAAAGAGTTGTTATCGTATTTACAGGACAATTAAGGGTATTTTTGTTATTGGGGGCAAGTTCAGCTCATGCCTTTTTAAATGTCAACCTGCACTGTGTAAGAGGCTTATGGGTGAAAATCGCCACACAATAAAGACTGAGTACTTTTGAGTCAACAAAGAGTGAGCCAAGGCTGCACAACAGGCATTTGTTTTTTTGCCATGTTATAAAGAAAAAGTCTGTAACTGGATGTAAACGTTGGTTTCACCCTGGGCAAAGATGTTGTACTTCAAACACGTGAAACCATGGAAATATCTCTGAAGGTGCAACCTGCTGTCGGAAAACAGGTGAAAAATAATGCATATTTCCCCAGTAAGGTTTGCACTGAGAAGTCAATGTGACTGAGTCTGAGGTCACAGAGAGCTCGCCCTGACCATTGAACCTTAGTCATTTTTTATTTGCACTAGCTACAATCTTTCCCTAACCTTAACCATACTGCAGTTACCATGCAAAGATATTGTAGAAATAGTAATCGAACGTAATCCGTGGTTTTGCAGAATTGTCCATTATAGACCTTTTGAGATTTAGTCAGCAGTGTGTGAAATTTTGCAGATGATACGTTGTTTTACTTATAATTTTTAAATGTACTGTACCATTATCTAATCAACTCTCTTAATTTGAATTGTTGCTTTGCCACTCTTTAATCCGAGCCATTGTTTCTGTTGTTGTTGTTGTTCGTAATGCCCTTAATTCACCTCTCTAACTGGATTTTTACTAAGTACTGATTGTCCGATCCGAGTGTGAGCTCAACTGTTGTGGTCATGTGATGAGGGATTTGCAGTTTCAGCCAAGCTGCCGACCACGAAGCTCCTGCGATGACAGCGACCTCGCTCGGGTGGCGTTCACCTGCATGCTGTAACGCTGGCGGTGCAGTAAGCCTGTATCAGTCTGAGTGCAATGTCTGGTTTGCGGCTGTGGCTGCTCTAACAGGATTACCCGTTTATCCCGCTCTTACCTGCTCTCTTCATCCATTCTGTCTATTCTTATACCGCACGTCTTATTGAACCTCTAATCTCTCCTGTGAGGTGCTGTGTGATCACAAGTTAACAAGGCTGCACATTCATTTAATCATCGCACATAAACTGACATCAGTCTTAACCCCCTTCAGTCAACAGCATCAGTCGTTATCTGCTCACTACTTTAAAGTAGGCTCTCAGTCTATATCACCAATTCTTTTCTATGCTAGCAGAACATAAGTTGGAGACAGGGTTGCACAGTGTGATAGGGGTCTGATAAAATCTTGGTCATAATCAGTGTCAGACTGCATGATATCTATATTGCTACATTAGCTAAATTTTGAGGCATGTCTGATTGTGCGGTGATAGTCTGGTGAATGTTCGTGCTAAGATGTAGAATAGAAAGCAGAAATCTACCCTCATCAGCCGTAGATATCAAGCCAACGTTGCAAATAAGCGTCTGTGAGCACTTTTTTCTGACTTTGGTCGCCAAAGATATAAATCTTCCATCGGTGGACTCGATCAAGGATTTTAGATGCAGCTCAGAAAAACCTGATGGCCCAGCTGGTTATGAATGTTTGGTAGCAGAAAGGCTGTGACTATAAGTCTCATCCAGGTGGAAAAATTATTTGCATCCTATTCAAGTAGAAGTACCAATACAATCTAAGGGTCGGGCCCCTCCAAAGGGTCACAAGATAAACCTGAGGGGTTGTGTGATGATTAATGGGAGAGGAAAGAAGAAAAAACGTTTGTTTACAGGCAGTTGTCTTCATTTTTCAGATTTTTCAGTTTCATTTAAACTTGTTTCATACCTGGCCGGCCCTGTCCATGGTGCTGAATCGGCGGGGACTCTGCCTTTGATAGGCTAATTTCGGGCCTTACTCAAAAGGACATCTCAAGTGATTTTACTGTTGCAGACAAATTTCCAATTTCGCTGCGTGCCACCATCACCCAGGTCGCTAGATGTAGTCTGGTCTAAAAACAGTTTTCTGATGGAAACGATCCAGCCTATTAGAGAAATACATTTTTAGAGAAAATAAAAAAACATCGTAGATCATAACCCTAACAGCTGCAGGGGGAGTGTGTATTTTCGGAGCAGTGGGCGTTTGATCTCGGGATAACGTGCTGAAACAAATAGACTTTTAGTCTATTTGGGACATTTTTCAGACTATGGGGATTCAAAAAAAAAAAAGGGCTGTCGGAATAAGGGGCAGTCCATGCCTCTACCTGCACACAAGATGAAGCTGACATAAAACAGACCTGCAAATGCAGCAAGGATTATATTTTTAAGTCTACATTTAAATGTGTAACATACCTCCATCCACTCATCTATCCATTATCTACACTGCTTATCCTTATGGGCCCTTCCATAGCTGACCAACAGTGTGCATCACAACCTTTCTATTTGATATACCCAAACTGAAGCGTTTAAAACCAGGTGCTCAAGCTGTTACAGGTTTTTCTTTTCCGTTATTCCTCCACAAACAAAAAGAGCCTGGCCCTGATGATGAAAGTCGAACCATCTTCCTGTTTGGAGTTCAGATGGGATCAGCGGAGAGGAATGTGTTCTGTAAATACAACAAGACTCACTCAGGGCAACAGTTCTGCCTCACCCGCTGATTTACAACATCAGTGTGCTCACCCAAGATGAATTTACCTGCAAAACAGGTTTTATAGAAGAAGTGCTCATTCTGATATAAAAAAAAATTGACCACTTTTCAAGCACCTAAGAATTATGAAAGCTGTGGGGGTAGTATTTCCTTTACAGATGTGATATTTCTCTCCCACAGAGCTGACACCGGAGACATTCAAGCAATAATTAACATTTAATAACACTAAGACACCTTTTCCCATCTGTTTCTTCCATTATTCTCCTTCACACATATCAGAGCTGCAGCCTCATGATTCTGCAAAAACAAAAATCATCAGTTTTTATAACACCAAATAAGTGGATTTCCCCCTCAGTGTAAGTCAGTCTTTGAGGGATTTAGAGTCTCTCCACCAGATCAGGCAAAAGTTTTCAATCATGACTCTCTGGACTGTCATATTAAGCCAGATTGATACTGAACACATTTTTCTGACATGCAAGCCAGATTTCTGCAGAGTGTACTAACACAGGAAAGTCCTGTTGCGATGGTAACTGTTATGAAAGATGTCAAACTGTTTCTAAATAAATTTTTCTACCGTCTATACTGAAGTTTGATTGCAGGACAAGGGCTTTTTTTTATATACAGCTACCATTTCAGATACTGAAACCTATCACAGATATCACAGAAAGATTTCTACAACGGTGTCAGGCAATATGTTGTGTAAGGGGTGCAGCCCTGTAAACACTGAAATAAAGTGTGTTTGATCGATGATCCTGATTAACATCCCAGTCCAGTTCATGTTCTTATTTTATATCTAATTATTCTCTGTGTCAGAGTTGATGTAACAGGCCATGTGATGAATGCAAGTCCAATAATCAATTCTTTTTTTTTAGCTCTGCTTTGGTCTCCTGAGGGAAATATCTTCTTGTCACTGTCTTCCCCAGCTGGTCACTAACTTTACTGGCCTGTTGTTTGGTGCTGGGCAGGTCGCACAAAAGAGCTGCCCTGCTGCTCCACTGAACTAAAACAGTAGATTTACACGCCAGGAAACCAAAACAAAGAAACTGAAAATAGGGACTGAAGTCTGGGGAAGTCCCTGTGGGCTTGTCATTGAGTGACCCCTTCCTCATTACAGGGTTATTTCATCCATTGTAGACGTAAAAATATTGTTTAGTGCAGCTCATATAAATAGTGTCTTTTCTTTTCTCCTGTTCCACCCTCTCCTCCCTCAGAATCGGCCCCCAAGGCGTTCGGCATCCCCCTCTCCCAGGTCATCGCCAACGACCGGGCCTACAAGCGGCGGCAGGACGCCCTGAAGGAGAGCAGGCGGGACTGTCTGGACCTGGAGGCCAGCATCCTGCGCTTCAGGGCTGAGAAGCGACAGTTCTTCAACGGGAACAAGCCGCTGGTCTGCTCCTCGTCCATCACTGGGGGAGGGCCCGGCTCGCCGTCCAACTCGGTGGCACCGGCGCCCATTTTTGAGATCCAGAACAAACCGATGTCGCCCACGTTCCTGGATAACACCGGCCGAGGGCAGAGGAGGGTGAGACAGTCTGTCTGAGTGAATCAGCTGTACAACAACAACTTTCTTTTAATTTATTTATTTCAACCCATAAAAAAGGATGTAGCCTAAATATAAATCTGGGAAGTAAATGGTCAAACAACAATAAATAATCAATAATAAATATATTCATATGCAATTTGCAATGTTTGTATTTATCAAAAGTAAAAGTATTCTAATTCCATAGTGTTGCTGATGCAAAAAAATGTTATATAATATTTAAAATAATAATTCTTAATATACTTTGTAGTAATGAAACCACCATATTAGTGAAGTTATCCTGTGTTTTACATATAAAAACCTGGAAAACAAGTCATTGTCTGATAAAGTGGAGTGTGAAGTAATGTATGTTTTGTGAAAATATAATGGACAACAAAGTCTCACAGATGATTTCATTAATAATATAATGATTATCCATGTTATAGATGACATCACGCAGATACACACAGAGATGTGTATGAACATGCATTCATGCAACTTTGACCTTTGACGTTATGGTTTACTTATTTTCTTGCTCCCAGTGCAACATTGCAGTAACTTTCACCAAATTCCACGTTTAATCAAACAATGGATATTTGTTTTTGTGTGTTTCCATGTGTGTGATTTTAAGAGAGATTTGACTCCGTAATTCAAGGGAACAAAATACTGATAAAGGTAAAGTAAAAACCAGCAGGTGCTTGTTTTTGCCAGGTTTTATGTGATCTGAAGCGAGAATAGTGTGTGTGTGTGTGTGTGTGTGTGTGTGTGTGTGTGTGAGTGAGAGAGAGTGAGTGCGCTGTAACGAGGGCCTCCACAACGCACCCTGCTAATCTCTGATCGCGTCTCCGACTGTAAACATTTTCACAACGAATTCTTCAGTCGTGTGTTTGTACGAAAACTGCTGTGTGAGTTTGCTTTTCTGTGTGTGTGTGTGTGTGTGTGTGTGTGTGTGTGTGTGTCAGTTTGGAGGCCGTCACACCCTGTAATCCTCTCCACACTGATCTGGAAACAGTTGTTATGTTGAGCCTGTAATGAGTGTCATCACAGCCACGGAGGACAGTAATCGCACCTGAACCAGCCATCAAGTGCAGCTCGTAAGAATCAGTCACCGAGGTAAACACTGCACACACAGTGCTGCCTCAGTGGATACCTGAATATTTGGTAGAAGACAGACAGAAATTATTATGTCATACTGTATTAAACAGGCTGCAACCAACGATTATCTTTATAACTGATTACTGGTTGTTTAATTGTTTAGTCCTAAAACAGTTAAAAACACATTAATGTACGTATCACTTCAGTGGCATAATCTATAATAACACATCAACATTTATATTTTTGTTGATTATATTTTGTATTAATATTCAGAATCTGCAAAGTCACTAGTAACCAAAAGTGTAAAAAGTACAATATTTGCCTGAAAAATGTACTTAATTACAGTACTTGTAAATGTGCTTAGTAATTAATTGACTGTTTTCTTCATTAATGTGAGGCTTTACTGATCACTGCAGGTAACTTACATAAGTTGTTCTCACATTCTGCAAGCAGTCACGTGTGTGTCTGTAATAACAGATTACAAGCTATCACAATTATGTAATCAGGTTGTAACAAAAAAAGTAATCGTGACTGTAATCCGCTCCGGTTCAGCCACCCACAAAATGATCTGTTTACTGTAATTGCAACATGCAGTTGGAAGTATTTGGTAACTTGGTTTCTTTTTGTTTAAAATTCAGGAAATATGCGATTTCAGTGAGTGACAATCTGAACATTTGCATCACTGATGAAATGGATTTCCATTAAATTTGGTATATTTGATCCCATGACCTTTCCTCCGGCGCCACCTGGAGGTTGACATTTGTGGTTTTAAGTGAAATGTCTTGACAACAGTTGGATGGATTGCCACGAAATTTAGCACAGACTTTTATGCACCCCTCAGGTGGGGAAATAAAAGTGTAATTCTTTTATATTGCAAGACGTTTCCCAACAGAGACTGAGACAGTGGAGGTAAAGACAAAGTTTTCCCATCCGTCTCCAACTCAATAGGACTCAATGACTCATCCTCTTACAGCTGTCTGGACTGCAGCAGCTCACTGTTTACATGTCTGACAACACACACACACACCCACACACACACACACGCTCGGCTGGAGACGTTCAGTCTGACAGATGAGGCCGCAGTACCGTGGTGGCGCTGGCACTGCGTCGTGTCCCGGGCAGTGACAGGTAGCGTACACAGAAGGAGTAAAGGTTGAAATTAACGGCTGGAACAAGATGAACAGAGGAGGGAGAAGGCTCGGAGGAACAAGTTACTGTGAGGACATTTTAAATTATTATAGGAGCTTCTTTATACACTCAGATTAGAGGAATGAAGCAGGCCAGCAGGACTTGGACTAGAAAAGGACATTGATGGAGGGCTCTAAGGTTACCGCTGTGTCCCCAATTCAACACTACATACTACTTCTAAGCAGGTTTGGTAGTGAATTCACACTGGAAAAGTGACAAAATTGTTGAGTGTGATGCTGGCAGACATCAGATTGTCCCAACACTCAATTAAAAAAGGAAATGGAAGAGTTTAAAACATTTTGCTTTCTCTTTATGACATTTAATCATCAGTGGAGCTGCAGAGTCACAGTAATGTATCACTTTCTGTTTGTATCAAACATAAAATAATAGTAATTAAATAGGGCTGCAGGTATTTGCATCATTGATTGGTCCATAAAATGTCAGGATATAGTGAAAAGGGCCCATTACGGCGACGTCCTCGGATGTCTTATTTTCTCTGAGCAACAGTTCAAAAGAACAAAATATATTGTTTTAGTATCACGTATGACAAAGAAAAGCAGAAATTCTTTACAGTTAAGGAGCTGGAACAAGGGAATGTTTTGGTATTTTTGTTGGTAAAATTTGTTTTATATGGTACATCTAAGAGCAGGTGGCAGTAAGTAAAATAAAAGCTGTGTATCATTTTCTGTTCCTTCCAGAAAGCCAAGTTTCCTAAAATAATACATATTATTACATAATATTAACACATTTCAGATTGAATTTATATCCCCTAATTTCTGAACTGAAGAGCTGTTGGAAAATCCTCCGACACTTGACGTTCCTCCAGAAACTATTCGCAGCTCAAGTGATTTATATTTCTGTGGTTTTCGTTTTCAGCTTCTGAGATATTTTATTGGTTGGCAACGTCAGGTTGAGTGATAAAAATTGACTCCTGTTCTTCTGGCCTCTTCTCCTGTCGACTCCTCTCACTGTTGTCTGAGCCTACAGCATTTAACATGTGTGTTTCACGTAGTCAAGCATTGGGAGAATATGTTGTTTATCTTCATTTGTCATTATATCACCAGATTCCCATCAACTATACAGAGATTTAAGCGTCTTTGAGCTCATGATTTAATTTTTTTTACGGTCTGCATCTGTAATATTTTGGTTCACTGTCCCAGCTCTCATCTGCATTGTTTCCAGCAGCAGCAGGCAGCTGTTTTTTAGAGATAAACCCACAGATAAACCCACTGTACTCCACACGTACCCACGACCAGACAGCACACAGACAAAGTGAGCAACTTGCTGGGGAACAACGTGGAGCGTTTAGCAGCAAAAGAGCCAGATATTTCCCTCCTTTTTTGTTCCCTTCATTCCACTTTGACTTGACCACTAGATTGCAGATCGAGTATTGACTTAGTGAAAAGTCACGAGTGACATTTTAAATCTCAAGTTTACTGTACGTCCTTCTAGACATCCTTCTTAATGATGTATCCAGAATATAGAACATGTTGCTTCATCAGCCCCCTCTCTCCCCCCCTGCAGGGTGGCCTGTCGGTGGACTCCATCTCCGACCTTGTAGAGAGCCAGTCTCGCCTGCTGGAGGCGCTGCAGCTCTCACACCCGGCCGAGCTGGAGCTGATGAAGTCGCCCGGCGGCTCGTCTGAGGGGAGGACCCAGACCAAGCTCAGCCTCAACCCCATCTACAGGCAGGTGCCCCGGGTGCTGGAGAGGTGCTGCAGTCACATCGAGACCCACGGTGAGACAGACTACATTTCAGGCACTATATTATATTGAAACTGCAAATTGAGATGTCTGGGTTTGAGTTCATTCATTTTCACGTGTCTGTGTAAATGTAGATCAATGAAACTTCCACCTGATGCCGTTGAGACAATTTGGTGCTTCGTTTTGTGTCCCCAGGGCTTCAGACTGTGGGGATTTTCCGAGTTGGTAGCTCCAAGAAAAGAGTAAGACAGGTGAGTCTAAATATGTCCTTCAATGCAGAGATTAAGTACTTTTTGTGAAAGGAAGTGTCACAAAGTATTTTTCAACTCCCTTCCAACGTGAAGGATAACACAAGAACACAAAGGTTAGGAACGATCTAAAGATGGATAATCTAATGGATAGTCACAAGAATACAAAACATAATGATACACATGTATTTAGAAGTCAAGATTACTTCTTTGATCATTTTGAGATGGGAAAGATTCTCCAGTTGTAAAGTAACAGCCTGTATGTGCAGCACAGCATTGTGAGTTCAGTTCCTGGTCATGAAGCTCAGTGTGAATCTTCCCATGAATCACCGTCCCGTGTTACGTGTCGACTCTTGAGCGTAAAAATAACGTTCAAGTGAAAAGTTGATGATGTGTGATATCTTGTTTTTGGGGAAATCGTGTCCAAAGGGACCTTTGTTTGACCCGTGTGTGTGTGTGTGTGTGTGTGTGTGTGTGTGTGTGTGCACGCTCCTCAGCTGCGGGACGACTTCGACATGGGCGTGGACGTCCAGCTGGACGAGGAGCACAGCGTCCATGACGTGGCGGCGCTGCTCAAAGAGTTTCTGAGAGACATGCCCGATCCCCTGCTGCCCAGGGAGCTGTACCCCGCCTTCCTGCACGCCAACCGTAAGCACACACACACACACACACACACACACACACACACCAGCAGTCACACCTGTACTAATCCAACTGAGCCTCCTCTCCGTGCCTCCTGCAGTGCTGAGGGGAGCAGACCAGCTTCAGTACCTGCAGCACCTCCTCTACCTGCTCCCTCCCTGTAACTGTGACACCCTGCTGCGACTCCTCAGCCTGTTACACACCGTGCAGAGCTACGCCCAGGACAGCATAGGAACAAACGACGAGGAGGTAGACCACACCCCAGAGCATCAAAGCATTTCACACATTGGAAAGGTCAGTTTCAGCCTGTGCAAACCTTCCTCTTCCTCGCTCTTCGTCCAGATCCCCGGCAACAAGATGACGGCGGCGAACCTGGCGGTGATCTTCGGGCCCAACCTGCTGCAGAGGGAACGGGGGGGAGACACGAGCCCTCACATCTACGCCATGGGGATCGAGGACAGCACGGCGATCATCAGCGTCACCCTGGTGCTCGTGCAGAACTACAGGAGGCTCTTCACGGTACGGCAGAGCCCGACAGAGACGCCAAACCACTTTACACTTTCAGAAACGAACTTGTGGTATCAGAGGTTTTACTTGTATTAAAGGGTTAGTTCCCCCAATCATTGGTATGTAGTCATGCAGGGGGTTTCATGGGCCGAGCCTTTGAGATGTTACTTAGAAAGTACTTTAACATTACTTTTAACGAAAGCAGAAGATCTGATGGGAAAATTGGGTGCACCTTTTTGTGTTTGGGTAAAGATCTTATAGCTTTTTACTTTACACAGAAAAGGCTTTACTATGCACACAAACAATCTCTCTCAAGATGTGTCCGAACCTCTTGTGTGTTGGACTCTCCAGGTTTCCGCAGAGCTGCAGCAGGAGGTCCTGATGAGTCTGATCCAGACGGACCCGGACATCATCGACTATCTGCTGCGTAGGAAACTCAGGTAACCACGACAACAGGCCTGTCCATCCAGTCCCGGGAGTGACCGTGGCTACTTTTGGGTTTTCAAACAAACATTTGTGTGCATTTCCATCCCTCCTCCAGCGGCTGCCATCTGACGGTGGAGAGCGGCAGTGAGTCGGGGGGCCGTCGGGACACAGGGGCGTCCCTGGACTCTGTGGGAGCCTCCAGTGGGAGTTTGTCCCCACTGGAGCCCCCTTCGCCGCTGTTCCCGCCCGACGGCAATGGCGGCGAAGGCAGCCTGACCAGCGAGGTCTTCCTCAACGTGCTCAAACTGAACCAGAACCGGAGGCGCCAGGAAGCCAGATACGGTACTCATTTTGGGGGCTTGAGGTCGCCTGTTGTGGGCGGTTCAACGCCGCATTTAGGACACAGAGGGGGGGGCCTGAAGTGTAACTCAAATTTTATAATTTGAAGTTGCACATGATGGTTTTGGTCAGAACTTTTAGAGCATACGGAAACTCTAGGATATAATGGTAACTCAATATAAATAGATGATGAAAAGATAAAAATAAAACAGTTGAATGAATTAATAGATATCCCAATAAGCAGAAAAAATTACTCCGATAAAGTGATGTGTGATTTTACTACAGTACATGAAAGAATCTTTAAAATAAAATGTATGTGTGTGTCTGGCCCACACAGACTCATTTGTCTATAGGTTTTATGACTTGAGTGTGTTGGGACGATAAATGTGGCCACAGCACCACCTAGTTTTGACAGATGGAAAGCATGAGAAGTTGTAGCAGTAAAAAAATAGTGATAATGTTAAGTACTGTTTTTAACCATAAAATGTTCCTATATAAGTTGCTTTTTTCACTTCATTTAACCAGCCATGGTCCCTTGAGATAAGAATCTCTTATAAAACTGATAATGCCACATTGTGGTTGTGTTTTCTTGTCTTTTTTTTATACATTTTTGTATAAACTTATTCAAGCACAGGTTTGAACTTTTTTTCCTGTTTTCACTCCTCCAGGTGAGGTCCCTCCAGGTAAATCCATCTGCCACATGCGTCAGTTCCACTCCCACCACAACCTGCTCAGCCTCGCCCAGCCCTCCTCGTCCTCCACCTCCGCCTCCAGATTCCACGGCCACGACCCCGACACCCAGGACCGCAGGGGCCCGCTGGGCTTCAGCCTGGGCGGCGGCGGCGGCAGCTGCTCCAGTCTGAGCGGGTCGACGGAGAGCAGCATCTGGGTGAGACAGACGCCGCAGGAGGAGGGCAAACCGTCTAATTTCTGGGACTTCTTCACCGGGAAAGGGTCGGGCTCGGAGACGATGGTATGATGAAGGGTGAGAAGACGTGGAATATGAAGGGAAAGAGAGTGTGTGGGGTTTTTTTTTTTTTTTTTCTGCTGTCAGAGGTCAGAAATCCCCGGAAAATTGGTCAAAGTTGCTGTTTTACAGACACAACTGTTGATTTGAAAGGATGTGAAGATCCAGTAATATCCATAGTCATTCCAACTGTAAGGACGGAAAATTTTGTTGCAGATTTTCTCAATTGGAAGTTGGAATTTCCCACTTTTTTGGCACCTCTGGAAGGCAGCATGTGTATGGACGTGTAGTTTAGACACAGGAAGCCTGAAGAAAACCAAGAGATGGAGAAGGAAAAGTCAGATAAATACACAAAAAACTTTTTCTTTTTCTTTTTCTTTTTTTTACAAAAAATGACATTTGGGATTTGTGTCGGAAAACGTTGAAGAGGAACATTTTGAAGCACAATTTGCTCGGACAGAGACACAAACATCAGTAAATGAAGGAAAAGAGACTACATAAATCTGTCTATGAGATTATATGAAGGTGGATGCAGTAATAATTGCGATGTACATAACGTGTTCATAATTTTACACACACAGCCCTCGTCTTTACTACCTATAACTGTACAACTAACTCTAGCTGCACGGACTCTACTAACACTTCTTTATCTGTACTGACACCATACCAGACTCCCTTTGGGGTTTTGTTGTTTTCCTGTAACCTGCAGTAAAATACATTCACTGTAAATCTTATCTACAAGTCCAACATTTAGCTAGAATAACTGCAAAACACCTGATGACATCTTGGCAAAAAGAAATCACTTCAGTTGATTTGTGTTTTTTTTTCTATCTAGACAACTAAGTTAAAACTGTCCCTATATCTCAACATGTGGTTATGTACTTCACAGTGAAGTATAGTTATTAAAACAGCAGTCATATATAAACTAAATGTCTAAAAATCGTTCACTTTTAGACCAAATTTAGCCCTGTTTTAACCAAGACATCCTCTGACCTGCACCGTGTCACAGTGTTGCTTATTGGGAAGTGCATGTGTGGGGGTGTGAACTGGTCTCTAAAATGTCAAAAAATGGGGAAAATGCCTGTCACAATATCTCAGAATCCAAGCTGACATCTTCAAATGGTTTTGGTCAGATCAATATTCCAAAAATAAAAAGATGTATTCACCCTGCAAGGATATAAATCAAGCTGGAACCAGTGAATGTTTGGCATTTTTTCTTAAATAACTAAATCAATATTTTTGCAGATTAATTTTCTGTAGAAACAGTCTGTACCACACACACAGATGTTCACCAGTTTAACATGTAAATACTCAGTCCAGCACACTGTTCCCCAGTTACTCTGGCTTCACACACAGACATCAACACATCCCACTATGCGCTGATTTGGTGATTTCCACGTCAGAAGATTAAAACTGAGCCATGGTTGGTTAATAAGTTTAGTTTTTTTATGTCTCTGTCAGAGGTTCCCTTAAAATGAAGCCATGTCTATTTGTGACCCGTCAACAAATGTTGCCTTTAAGTTGTTCCCTTATCACCTCTGATGCTGCTCATAATTACCTGTTTCTCTCTTGTAAATAGAAATAAATAATACAAATAATCCTTTTTCTGAAAGCTACCATATATCTGACTTCATACAAACAGACATGGATGCCTCACGTGAGCCAAATTTAATAAATATAGTTGTGAACTGTCAGTGCACAGTAATTTTAACCCTCACATGATGAACTCTGCAATCATACAACCGCCTTGAGTTGTCCGATCCGAAATCTTTTTCCATTTCCACCATGAATCCCGTATAACGTTAACATTAAAATATTCAGTATTTCACTAGAAAAAGTAACATTTAAACACCCCCCCCCCCCCCCCAAAAAAAAAGATTAATTGGTTTCAATTTCAATTTTAACATCTAAACTTACAACTTGTGCAATTGCATCTGCTGAGGAAGATAATGTTATATGATTGAAAGCTCCAGAACAGCTACTGAATTGGACCTCATGGCTGCTTTCAATGGCCTGAATTAAGCCCATTTGCAAGAAACGTGAAGGCATTAATGTCTGTTTTCAGATAGTGTTACATGATTGTTATCTTCCTTTATCCACAGGAGGGCGACATTCACCTCTAATTTCTTTCCCACCATCTACAGACTCATATAATGTTGGTCAGATGTATAGATACGTGTTAGGTTTGGGAATACAGCCGAACAACTAGAAACTGTACATATGTTTGCTTCTGGCCTCTTTGTAGTAGAAACCAGTGTTTCCATTGTTGCACAGAGATTTTCCTCCCTTCCAACGTATCTCTTCACCACAAACCCAGACACACTGTGCAGAGTCCGTCCTTCACCTCAGCAGGTGAATGTATGTATCGTCTTTTCTTCTGGATTCCTTGTAGGGAAAACAACAACATGTATTCTGTTCTGTTCTTTTTTTTTTTTTTTTTTTTTGCCAGTGACACGTTTTTCTATATTGTTGTAAAATCCGTCGAGGTGTGTTGAGACCTGAACCAGAGAATGTACCACATACCTGCAGAAAATTAAATGTCAAACTGCCTCTGTGTCAGTTTATTGTTGAATCTGCGGTCACCCCTTAAAAAAACAACTTAGGGGCCATCAATTAATTAATGTTTAATTGACACAACAAAAAAAATTGTGCTGACACGGAAATATTTGAAAATGATAAAACAATTATACAAAATGTATTTCATGGAGCACACTTATTTTGATTATTAATGTGTAACTTTATTTATTTAAAAATATATTTTTATATAAAATGGCTTTTTTCAATAGCCTCAATTTAATGTGACACAGGCCAAATAGGACACGCCTCTATATTGAATTTTTGTGCTTCTATTTTTTATAAAACATTTTGTAATTTTGTTAAATAAATGTTATACAAACACCACACTTAAACACTGATTTGAATCTGCATGCAGGCTTTGTATAATAAAATACAGTGTAATATAAAATATAGCATAGACAGACAGTCACAACACCAGAATCTGCTTGGAGGCACTAGACGAAAAAAAGTCCAACACAGGGAGACGGTCGATATCATCTTCAAAACCAGTTTGTGTTTTATTTCAAACAGTTTGGACACCATCAGAACCAGCCGTCATTCCCAAACTTCACTGCATCTACATGTATTCAGGGTGAACTTCAGACAGCAGTACGTGCAGCGGCAGCAGCCCCCACAGAACAACTCGAGGTGAACGATCCAATTGTTTGTCCGTCTGATCTGTTCGTAGCTAGAGCCGGGAAGCCGCAGACTCTGTGCGGTTTCATGGCCAATTAAATGTCTGCCACAAAAAACAAGTAAAAACACTGTCTGTCTGCATGAGACGGCAGCCAAAATAAAAGCCTTTCAGAAAAGATTCAACCAGCTTGATTTATAACAAATCAAGGAGTTTGAATATTTTCTGAAGGCCTGTGTTGATCCTTTTGTTCAGCACAATGTAAATAATCCGGTTTGTGTCTGTGAGGCTGCTGTCACTTGGCACAACAGTTGCAACGTACAATATCAGAGTGTTAATGACACATTCAGTCACTGTTCAAAACATTTACATTCTTGGTGAGTCTGAAAAGGAGGAGTGATGTGGACGACCGAAGCCCCGAAGGGACACCTTAGAGGACAGAACAACATGTTAAAGGAAAAATCCACCCGCAGATGTCATGAGTTATCTTGTGACAAAATGTTGGTTCTTCTGCTTTCCTCACAATACTTTTCTAAAACCCTCAAAAGAGGCTTGTATGTGCTCCATTTTGATCAATAAATTGACTTACAGCTCGATAAGAACTTTGATATATTGAACATTTACTCGTTAGCTGTAAGGTTAGTTGGACACAAATCTGAAGGTGACGTTGTGGCCTATTTTCTGCACCATGTGGTGTAGAAACTGTTCCATCGTAGAAATATCCATCTTGGATTTCTTGCTGTGGTTAATGTTGGTATAAAATTGAAGCTCTTAAAAGAAGCTCTCACTCTTTGCAGATGACACCATCATTGTGATGATCAACAAAATGCCAATGTGTCAAGGTGAGACGTCGACATTTGAGCAATTATTCAAAGGAAAACTAAATCAAAAATTAGAATTTAAAACAGTCTGAGACAAACAAGAACAACTCACCAATGGCTTTTTCGAGCGTTTATGTAGTTTAAAGTGGATTTTTCCTTTAACACAGTGATACATAGAACACTTTTTGGTCAAGTTACTTTCGGCACAGCAGTTTCTTGTACAGACAACTTCTAGTTTTCTCCAAAGCAAGTGTATCTAGATTAAATCAGACAGTTTTCTGTGTATTATAATGTGACCAGTCAGATTACATATGAGCTAATTTACTTTGGGCGGTTTGGTTTTGGCGGCCTGGGACACCAGATAGGTGGGGCTTGTTACTTTTTGAGCACCAGGCGTATTGATTAATTACCAGAATAAAAGTATTTTTGAGCTATAACGTCAACTAACATTTTTGATCTAGGTCTGCTGATTATTTCAAGCAAGCAATATTTATATTCCAATAATATCTGTATTTATGTACACATCAACATCTCTCGTCACATACTCCCAAATTAAACCAAAATATTCTTCAAATATCCAAAGCTGCCTACACAAGAATGGTAGACCAGTAAAATTAGTGAAATATATCAAAAACAAGTGAAACATCTAAGAGAAATAAGATAACATAAACATTCATAATATTAATAGTATTTAAATTAAAAAAAAGAGCCTTGTTTCAACATAGGTTGCCAACGCTTTGTGTTGCCAAAAATGTCAACCAGTCTTGTTAATGACAGACACATTTATAATTTTGAGGCCCAATAACTTCCATAAAACTGCATTTAATTATAAGACAGAATCACAACCAGCTCCAAACTGAATCTGTGGATTTTTACCCACCAAATAATGCGCTTTTGTGCTTGTTTTTGTTCATTTATACTATGAGTTAAAAAAATGAACACATCATTTGGTATATATGAAAGCAACTCTTACAGGAGTCCACAGTTTGTTTATATTCAAGTCATTTGCGATCCTAAACTACCATTTCTGACTTTCAAAAGTTGCAGAAGTGATGGAAACGAAGTGGCTCGACCCCGAAACGGACCACGCGAAACCTCTTCCTTTCGTGTAGATAAGTTGAGTTTAAGAGCAGCACAGACAGGAAAAGGAAATAGTGTTTGACTTTGAAGCCTCGACCTGGTGAATGAAGGGAAGCGTTTGCTTGGGACACAAATTGCTCCCTTGTTCTTCATTTTGAAAACTTTAAGCAAAGTGAGACGTTCAAGAAAGTGAACAAACACTTGTTGTAATGAGGTTGTGATAAACAGATTTGAACTGCTAAATAAAAAAAATAGGACATTGAGTTTGGATATGGCCAAAGTGCTAGTAGGAGAGAGCAAATTCAGCTTATTGAGAAGCGCCCAACTCCAAATGGTGTTTTACAGGTCACGCAGCTGCCCTATTTTTATTTTACTGTACATTTTAACATTCAGATAATACTTGACCCACTGCCCAGGCCACTCAACTACTGTAGAATATAAACACCTTCCAGGCTACAGAGAGCATGTTTCCATTCGCTTTCCATCTGCTGCAGCTCTGTTACAAAGAGTGACAGGGGTAAGCTTGCTTGTTCACCCGGGGCAGCCCAGTCGGGTGGAGCCTCACGAGCTTGGCAGAGTAAAACATACTTTAAAAAAAAAAAAAACATTAAACCAAAAACTGGTTTGTTTGTGCGTTAAATGATAACAGAAGTGGGGAAAAAAGGAGGCTGTTGCCCGTCAGCAAGCTTAAGTTAGGGAGAACGAGTACAGGCTTTCAAACAGCTCCTGTTTCTCCTTCACCTCAGCAGAATTAAAACCCACTGGAAAGCATTAATTACACTATTTAACTCAGGAGTATGACGATACACCACCCATAAAAGAACATTTCAATGTGACTCTAATGATGATGATGATCATAATGGAGGAAGCAGAAAAAAGGTAAGACTCTTAAAGCTAAAACTATTAGTCGATTATCTGATTAGTCGGTTGACAGAAAAAGATATTCTGTAACTACTTTGATCATCAGATAATCCTTTAAGTCACTTGTACAGCAAAAATGCCAAACATTTACATGCCCCAGCTTCTCAGATGTGAGGATGTGGTGTTTTTCTCTGTTTTCTATCTTTGTAAATTGAATATTCTTCGGCCGTGGACGAAACATGCAATTTGAAAACATCCCCTTCAGTTCTGAGAACTTAATTTTTACTTCTTTCTAACATTTTACAGACTAAATGATGAGTAAAAAAACAGATAATGAAAACAACTGTAATTTGCAGCCCAATTGGAGACATTCATCTTTTTAAAGATCTAAGATGGCAACTGTCATTACCATTAAATAACTGCACGATTTACTGAATTATTCTCTCAAGCAGCAGATAAAATTTGATTCTTCCTCTTCATATCTACTGCAAAAGTATTTGCTGTGTGTCCCAGTTTTTACCAACTGACAAAATTGATTTATTAGACGGCTGCCACTAAAGATTATTTTGACTAGTCATGGATTTTATTGTATTTTTATTAACTGATGTTTCATCCAATTTCTAGAGCTGAGGACGACTTTCAGTTGCTTTTGATTTGTCCAAACAACAACTGAAAAACCCCCAAAGGGTTTGGATTTTCAATGAGAGAAAAGCCACCTCACATTGGAGATGCTGCGCTTTTTTTATTAAATTACTTAGAAAAACTCAATTGTTTCGTAAAACAGGAAGAGTCGACATTAAACCAGAAGTTGTTACCATCCTGAACTCTTTCCTATTGGGGTAAATTCGATTTTTAAAAACTAGGGAGGAGAGGAATCCATTTTAAACTGCTAGAGACAAAAGAAATCCGACTGAGACAGACGTACTGCATTAAATGTTCCACATCGTCCAGACCATCAGCATCACTCAGCATTACTGAGGGCTCCAATTCAAGATTCTGGAGTGAAAAACATGTTATGTAAAAGGTTTGACTGCCTGCCAGAGCTGCAGCTGCAGGAGAAACACTTAAGCCAGAGTCGAAATTTTGCCAGGGTGATTGGTGGGTGATATTATGAGGGGTACTGAACCAGCTGCAGCAAGGGGTGTGTGTGTGTGTGTGTGTGTGTGTGTGTGTGTGTGTCGAGGTGTTAAGAGTCTGCGGTCCAGAAATAAAGCTTTACTAAGGAACAAAAGGACAAGACACACTGAACACAAACATTCAACCTGTGCGTAGTGTGACAGTTTGGATGTCAGAACTGACTTAAAGGAAAGAAAATATGTCTTTGTATGTGTCCCTTTAAAAACAAAACAAAACAAAAAGTACAAATATGCATATTGCATTTTAAAAAAGTCAAGAATGTTATAACAACACAAACCTTTTAAAGCAAACTGCAAATGAGCCGGTGCTCGCTGTCAAAACCACGAAAAGTCTGCTTAAAAGAAATTAGCTTATGCTGTTTAACGTTAAAACACCTGATCGCTCTTTGATCAATGCCTTCCCTCGTCGTGTTTTTCAGCTGTGGCACCACACATGACCCGTAATGGCACGACACACCGGCAACTTTAAACCTTCGACCAGCCACTTTGACTCGCTGCTCAGCCAACTAGCCTTTTACAACTGGAACAGGGCTGTTGCTGATCTGCAAGGCTCATTGTTTTTGTTTTTTACCAATTTTTGCTGGAAAAATACATTGATTTAAAAAAAAAAAAAAAGAAGAAGAACATTGGGACGAATTGACTTTATGTTACTGCTCATCCAAAAGTAGCTGCTTTAAAGACACTGGTCGCTCCAATTTACAGAAAACAAGGCCCTCTTTCAAATAATTAATTAAACAGTACATGATTAAATATGGTATTTTTGGTCAAATCTGACTTTTACTTAAATTGTTTTTTATATTTCAGATAAAAACAATAAATTCTTGGAGTAAAAAACTAAAAAAATGAGCCACTATCATATTCGCAACATCTCTCTGGTGGCTGGTTTCCATTTCATGCTCTGCCTTTAACACTTTATGTTATTAGCACCACTTCATGATACGAACACTGCAAACTGCATCGCTGCGCTCCAAGTACACGTTCAAGCTATTCAATCACTAAAGGTTGTGACAGTGGTTTAGATTTTAATTTCTCCGGGATGATTGATTTTTTTTTTTTTTTGAGGGTGAACGCATGTTACCTGTGTGTGTAGCGTGAGGCTGAATTAACACGGTTTAATATGCACGCCAAAAGCGCTAAAGAAGACGCCGATGGTTACCGTGACGAGGAGGATTACAATCAGAAGTTGCTCTGCATCGTCTCAACGATCCCGAACTGCATTTACGTCCAAAGCGGACGGCTGTGCGCGCGCCGATGTCAGCCTCTTGGATTGGCGTTCCTCCGTCTCCCGAGCTGATGCCCCAGTGCAAAGCGAGTGTTACAGATTCAGCCATCTTGGTTTTTATTGTTGTGTTTTTTTTTTTTCTGTTTTTTTTTTAAAGGTGCTTTTGTTTTTTTGCAGTGTGGGCTCAGAGGATTCGTACGGTCGTAATCCAGGAGGCTGGCATGCGACCTGCACATGTCTCAACCGATCCGAGTGGCGCTCCAGTGCAAAGCTCCGCCTGCAGGGAATAAAGCCTGGATACTTATGTGAGCGTTCTGGGCGGAGCCGGTGGCGGCCATAAAGCGCCTCCCCTTCTGTAGAGTGACAGTCCGTTGGGGATTTACCGCTGGCTGGTTCAGTCTCTGGACTGGTAGAACAGGATGTAACCTGACTCAGAGTTCTTGGAAATGTCCGATGTCAGACCGTAGAACTCCTCGATCGCCTGCGCGTCGATTTTCTATAAAGAGAAGAAGATAAATGGTTAGACTTTCGACATGTACAGGGTTCTCCTGGCGTTTTGGGAAACATGTGTTTGCTTTCGTGTGTCACAAAAGACAAAAACCTCAATATCACACAATTAATACATCCTGTCAACCAACCAAGTGTTGTCATGATCTCCTCAAGTATTCTGAACTTCACATGTAAAATTACTGCAAAACGTAACCGGACTAGTTTGAATGTGCAATAGTAGCATTCAGTTGTTTTTTTTTTTGTGTGTGGCATGTTTCCACCATGCACTTTTTCAACATTTATTATACATTTATAATGTATCAGGGAGTTTTACCAGTTTCAACCTTCCTGTTCCTATTTTTGTCAAGTGACTATATTGAGCGAAACGTTAGTTTCCACAACTTCTCCAGGCATGAAAACAAAAAACACTTTTCAGATTCCAACATATTTTTCCCCCCAACATGGTAAACTTTTATATAAAGACATGACAGGTCTTTCTTTGAGGAGGTCTGTGTTAGCGCAACAAAAATCTTGCCCTTCAGTTCAGTTCAGTGCTGTGCTGCTGAATTCTGTTGCGTAACTGTTTTTCACGGAGGTTTTTGTTTTCAGTCGCTACCAAATCTCCATTTAAAATCGAGTATGTTGACAAGTAAGTGGTGAATATCTACAGACTAGGTCCTGACAACCGTTTGGCGTGGCAGCTTTGTCCAAAGAGGGGCTGGAAATAAACTTTTGGATTGGTGGTGAAAGAGAACTGGCTTCAGCTTTAGAAAAACTAAAAGCAGCTTCAGTTCCGGGTGCAAAGACCCAAAGAGAAGAGATAAACGGACAAAAAGAGATGTAAGAAGTGAAAAAAGCAGATCTGAGAAAGAGAACGAAAGCTAGAATACAGAGCAGTGAGACACACAGGGAGAGTAAAAAAAAATATAAGTTAGTGTTTCTGCTCTGCAAACTCAGCGGAATCTAACAGAACTCGGCCAGTTTCTGTCCACTGGACCAGATGTTCGAGTGGGCCTCCTTCCCATCATAGTGGAAAAATACATTGGTGATGGGATCAGTTTTAAACATCAGTCCTTAATGATTCAGCTTCCTCTGTATCCAAACAGCAGGGTGACTTCTCCCACTACCGGGGAGATTTAAAGTAAAATAAACCACTTTAATTGGGCAAAAGTTCCCAAACAAGAAATTCCTCCAATGTTTAATTGAGCCAAACTAGAAACAGGACTGAACTGGAGCCATACTGGGATCAGAAAGGAGGAGCGATGGATTTTGTTGCACAAAATATTGGGTAGTTAAATATGAAAAATGTAAAAATGCTTTTAAAAAAGGCGATGCCGCTGACTTTGCATGGTTTAACCCATTCATTACAACTCGCTTCCACTTTACAGAACAACTTTGCAAGCCTGATATGGAAACCAATGGCTGCCTGGACCAGAAGGAAATATACACCTTAAAAAAAACTTCTCATCTTGTAAATCTCAAATCTTATTCTCAGGACACTTATTTCTAATTACCACTATTCATTTCTTTAGAAGACATTCACTTTGGTCGACTTAAATTAAGTTTTCATTAATACTGTGATGAGCTACTAAAATATTATTGGATAATGTTTTATTTTACAGGTATAATAAATTCCTAGGACGATTCCTAGAAAAGACTATGTAATTTGGTACAAATAAAAGGGAAATAATGTTCAACTGATTTACTTACAATGAATTAATTCTAGTTCATAGTTCTTTTTTAGACTTTCAGCTGAACATGCAGAAATCCAAAATGTCATACAATTGAACTTAGATGGAGAATAAAGTTTCCAATGATAAATTCCTCCATAGTACTGAATTACATTGTTCTTTCCAAGAAGTTTCCTAGGGAATTATTAGAAAAATATTCGGTAATTTCAGACCTGTAAAATAAAGCGTTGTTCTTATGTGAGTTATCTACAGCAATTCAACGTCTTTGGAGGATTTTCTTTTGACATTTAATACCATATCGTGTGTTTTCCCTCATGCAACACCTCACTGGCCGGAGAAAAGGAAAACTATCACACAACACAGAAACCCCTGTTTGTACGTTTGTGTCTCTAATACAGATTAAACTTCACGAACCCTGAAACGTTTGGCCATCATGACCGCACGGCCAGTTAACCGCTGATAGCTCGATGGCTGCGGCATACCGTTCTTTTTGGCGTGAAGGAAGAAAAATAACAAACTAAAAAGGTTACTTGGCTCCGGCTGAAACACAGCAGCATGCCGAGGCTTTGGCCGCGCACTGATGTGGTTGACTGCCAACGACTCAAGAGCTCACGTCATGCTTTTGGCTGCGTGCTCGTAAAGCTATACTTCTGATTTCATATACTTTTGTTGCAGGGTTGGAGATGAATGTCCTTACTTGGATTAACAAAATCATCACAATCCTCACGCAAACTGTTATTTCTCTGACTGCTGTCGTGTCAGCCACAGTGTGGATGGCGGCGTGCTGAGAGGGGAGCTGGAAGCTTGTTAGCTGAGCGCCATCACACGTGCGAGAAGGATGTCAGACTGTGTTGTCTCTACGCAGGCTGCCATGTTTTCTCCTGTCACCACGTCAGAGAGGAAAGCAGATGGCTTGGTGACAGAAGCTGCGGGGGATCAGCAATTTCAAGAAAATCTTGAATTTTGAGTGAGCGGCTGAACTTGTTAGTTGCTTTTTTTTTTTTTTTTTTTTTTTTTTTTTTTACTGAAAAAGTTAAAAATAACCAAACGTTTTTCACAAGGTCAGCGTCACCTGCTTGCAGGTTGTGCAAAGAATGAGGGCTGGAGCAGACTGAGCAGCAGCCTGTCATGTTTTTAATTTCCGAACACAATGTGCTGCCCAGGTCTTCCTGATCATTCCTGACATTCGGTTTAAAATTGCATAACTGGGATGAATAATGTTTCAATTAAAAAGGACAGACAAAGTAGGTGCATGCTGAACATGAGAAGGTATGTTGAGAGGGTAAGACGGATGATGACCAAGCTTTTTCTTCTGTTTTCTTTCCGCTGTTATCTTCTTACATTTCTCCTTTATGAATATTTCCATCCACCCTTCTAGTTCTCTAATTGTCTTCTGATGGATAAAACCCTCTTTTAACTCCTCTATAGCAAAGGTTAACGGTATCTAGGTCGCAGGAAATCCAGACACAACATTCGGAGCGCCAGGATCTACGCCGAGTCGGGAAGGACGGCCGTTTGAAATTCCTGTCTGGATAAGGTGGGAAACTTTGGACGGCTGATGGGGATTTTAATCTTTGACTGTTGTTCGGTCTGATGGGTGATAAAAGTGGCAGAGCAATATGACAGTCGATTATCTTTCCTGAGTTTTAACTCACATTCAGAGATTATTTTAAATTTTCACTTTCATAGTTGAGGTTAAATATCAAATCACCTGTCAAATCTTAGATTATACGTCATATAGCTGACACCTTTATTTTACTTAATTCTGCTCTCTTATCCATTCATTCTTCTCCAGTTGTTTTCGTTTTGTATAATTTTGAATTGCTTTGTTTTCTTAATTTTTATTCTGGATTTTTATTATAATCAGCGTTGTCTCTTAAAGTGAAAACAAGGGAGATAAACTATAATTTAATGACACAAGGTGTCCGTATTTTTTATAACTTCATTATCAAACTAATCTGCTGTACTTGTAATTCTTTTTCTATCTTGACCAGACTCTACTTTGCAACAGTGAGGATGAGATCGTACAGAATTGGATACTGAACCACTTAAAACCATCACACATTTAAACTTTTTACTGGTTGTATTTGAAATTACAAATACAACCAGGCCATAATGAAAAAGTCTCTCTCACCTCTACGATGTCGTCATCAAACAGCAGCCAGAAGCCGTGGCTCTTGACGATGGTGATGTAGTGTCCGCGGTTGGGACCACTGCAGTGCAGGACAGACAGGAGGGAAAACAAGCGAGACACGTTACGAAAATAAAAACTGAAAGGCGTTACACTCATGGCTAATGGTGGTTAATGGTTCTTTTATATTCCCAAGTACGAACTGAAACCTCTGTGTTATTGTTGAGGGAACGCCAGTGAAGAAACATGAAATAATTGCTCTAAAAACATTATTTTGTGTTAAATCTTTTATTCATGGATGTTTCGGGTAAAAAGTGGAATTCTGAAAACGTTCAAACTGTGGTCAAGAGCTCTGAGATGTTCATAGGTACGAACATGTAAATAAAACAGCTGGAAAATTACATAAAAACTAACAACTTTCATATGCTCACTTACACATCAGCTAATCGACCTCAGAGGACGCTTCAGATCCCTGAATCAAACATCTGAATGTGGCCGACAATCATTCAAGCAACCAAAACAACAGTTTGCAGGATGCCTGTTACTCTTCTGCAATGAAGTTTTTATCTTACCAGTTTTACGGTTTCATTATCTTTGTATTATATTTAATGTAAAGCTTTTTATGAGTTTGTTTTAATGAAGCGGCAACCTTCCAATGCGGAAGTGGCTTAAACCTGCATTGTTTCTAATGGCCAGCAGGGGGCGACGCCACTGGCTGCAAAAAGAAATCATATTGTATAGAAGTCACCGAGAAAAAGACCCTACGTCCCAGCTGATTTATTACCTCAGTAAACACTTTTTGATGGTTTAAGTCTCTAGTTTCAAGTCTTCTTCAGTACAGCAGGATGTCCATTTTGTAAATTATGGTCCCATTCAGAGTAAATTAGATGATAAAGCAGCGTATGCCTGAGGGTGGCTAAACAAAGTAATGAATCAATGACATATCAGTGGAAACAGCAGGTTGCTCTAACAGACAACACAGTCAGCAGCCAACATAAACCACTACGGAAGCTGCAGGTTTCACACCAGAGTTGTTGACTGTTGACATGTCGTCCTCTATTAAATGTCTTCCCCTTTAAGGAAACATGCTCTTGATATGCAACCGCCGTTTCTAAGAGCACTTAAGCCCTTACAAAGGTCTAGTTAAAAGAAGAACCTACCTGCCACAGTGTACAACAACAGCCACCAGGTCGTACATGCGGTCGGGGTTGGTGGCGTCCCCGGACGTGTTGAAGAGACGGAGCTCCAGGGGGAAGACGACGCGATAGGACAGTTTGGTGTAGCGGTGCAGCTGGTCCATGTATTTAAAGCGCTTCAGGTGGAGGGCGAGGATCATCGGTAGCTTCTTTACCCTCATCCTGATGGAGAGAGAGAGAGGTTTTTAAATGGGCTAAAGTGGTTTAAATGGCGTTCCCGAGGCTTCAATCTTTTTTTTTCCACAGCAGAAAAGGCACTGAGTGAACTGATAAAAAAAAAAAAATTCTAAATTGAACAATACCCTCAACGCTCTCAGAGGAAAAGGAGTTTTAAATTACAAAGACAATTTATAAATCAAAATAAAGGGCCAGGCTTATGAAAGGTCAGTGGAAAAACACCAGGAGGGAAGCAGAATCACAGACGGGCGGCAAGGGCGAACTGAAGAAAAAGTCAGACGGCTAAAAGCTTTCCATGCTGACGCCTTTACTGTTCCAGACCCCCCGCCAGCAACAGGAAGTGTGTTTTTGGACACTTTGTGCTCCTCCTAATTTGGCCGCACCTTTGGCTCGCGCTCCTTCAGCGTTCTGCTCAGTGTTCGTGCGAGGTGCAGTCGCTGGTGACAGCACAACCCTTTCAAACTAATGGATGTTACTTTGTGCACTTAGCGGGCGCTCAGAACTGTGAATGGTATATGTAAAAACGCAGGGACGCAATAGACGGACACTTTCTACCAGCACATTTGTTCTCTTTTTTTTTTTTTCTGATTACAGTGTGAAAATTCATGTAAAACTGGAGACTGAGTGCGACACGGGCACAGCAACGTCCAGCGGCTGAGAGGCTGCTGTGCAACGGTTAATAATAGACAGCTTGTCAGAACAGGAAGGCGCTGACTGGTTGCTATAGTAACATCAGATGTGGTTTCGGGGTACTCTCTAATGGAACAAACTGTTACCATATTTGTCCGCTTAGAGAAACTAAAGCGCGGCCGTATGTATCTGTGTGACTGTGGTTAGAACCCCACCTACACAGTTATGTAGAGACAAAGATGTAATCTAGTTGAAGGCTCTTCATGGTAAAGAGCAACTACATTCAAAACGCCCAAAATCTGTCCAGGAAACAGGTGACGTCTTCAAATGTCTTGTTTTATCTGACCAACAGCCCAAAACCCCAAATATATTCAGTTTGCAATGAAATAAAATGCAGAAAATCCAAACAACTGAAAGGATAGAAGCAATGAATTATTGGCATTTTCCTGCAATAAAAATGACTGAAAAGTTTAATCTTTTATCAAAATAGTTACTGATACAGATCTGAAATCAGATTCTAAATTTGCACGGTCAGAAATAAAAAAACTATCTGGTGATTTCACCCACCTTTTCTGAGCTTCCTGTTTGCTGCGACACTGCTCACAGTAGTATTTGTATTCACTACATAACGTCTCCGTGTTGCTGAAGCCCCTGTTAACGAGACACACAAACTGTTACCAACACAAAACAACAGTGTTTAAAAAGGACAAATTCAAGCTTTCCATATGAGGTGAGCATAAAAGACCATTTTCCCTTTTCATGGGTGACTGATGAGAGCCCTGTGTTACCTGAGACAGTGCGTGATGGAGGTGTTCTGCTCCACGTCCACCGACAGATCCAGGAAATCCTCGTCTTTACTGCTCACCTGCAATGAAAGTGAAGACACCCGAGGTCACACGGACCGTCTTATTCGGAGGACGAAGAACTGTTTCGCAGTGCAGCATTATGAACAGATGGAGGCCCGACCAGGAGAGTGAAGTCAAACCAAACTCTCCTCTCTGGGTACCAGTAACAATTATGAATGAATAAATAAACACAATTTTTTAGTTGCAGCTCATTTTGTTATGCTCCTGTCTCCCCCTCCACCTACAGAACTCCATGTTTATTGGGTTATGTTTGTACTGTGTTTCCAACGCCCCTAAAACAACCATTTTCTATTTGCTCTTTCATTTATGTTATTTTTCGTTTAACTTCTGTGTCTGTTTTATATATTGCAGGCATGTAATGAAGTGCTTTGTATTTTTTGTTATGAAAAGTTAAAAGGAAAATAACTTGTTAGCTGCAGCTGCATGAATTTTTTTCCAGGCATCTCACTTACAGCTTCACAGTTGAGGCAGCGCGTCTCGTTGGTCAGTGTTCCTTGGAAGATCTCATGGACCCAAGTCTGTTGTGTCTCCTTTCCTCCTTCCCCTTCTCCTCCTCCTCCTCCCTCGCTTCCACTCCCTCCTCCTCCTCCTCCTCCTCCTCCTGCACTTCCTCCTCCTCCTCCATTCTGCACCAGTTTTCCATTCTGCTGCCGCTCCTGGCTCTTCTCCTCCTGGAGCAGGTCTGCGATGGTGTTGAGGAGGTAGTTGAGGAATTCGTGGGCGTCCTGCTGCATGTAGTTGTCAAACAGCTCTGAGAGGGACGGATGTAGGGAGACAGAAATACAGTAACCAAGAAAATAGAAATACACAGAGAGGTGTAAAGACGGAGAAGTGTAAAGAGGAATATAGGATATAAATTAAGCAAGAGAGAAAGAGAGACAGACAGCTAAGGAAGAAGTGTTGAAAGAAGAGCGAACAGAAAATAAACAACATCAGCATGTGTTGGCGAAGAGAAATAGAGCCAATTAAGATCGTCACTTCTTTTTCATCTGCTTTCCGCTCCAGGATTTGGCTGACAACTTTGTTTCCTCAGCTGTGAGATTAACTTCTCAGCTGAGATAACCGTCCCCTGCCTCTTTCTTTCTTCTTCTCTCCGCTCTCCGCCTCATCCCTTTCTCCCTCACCAATCGGTTTACTCATCACTCTCTCTGGTGTGAAATGAATTCTTGACAAATAACTGATGAAAGAACATTTCAGTTTCTGCATTTCTAAACACCCGGTGATGGATGGATGTTTTCGGGGGAGAAAAATACGGGAAGTCATGCGTTTAGGTTTCTGACAGAAGCAACATCTGCAGTTTCTGGCAGAGCTGTGAAGTCAAAACCCTCAAAATGTTTGGGTTTTAATTTAGTTCTTTAACCAGAGTGGAAGATCACTCTCTCCTCCCTTACAACACAACATCACACTGTAACGGCACCTACCGTTCTCTTTTCTCAGCCGTGAGATGAATTTCTTGGGAGGGATGACTCCCACTTTCTTCTTCTGCGTGGCGATGCTGTTGAACAGGTCGGCCAGACACGTGAGCAGGGATTCCTTACGACGCGGCAGCACCTAAAGAGAAGGACACGCCCGTCACTTCCATGAATAACCCATAAACAGTTAACTCTGATGTACACGACGACGGAGTGCAGGTGAGTACATCTAACCTGGACCTTGAAATTATATCTAATCTATGGGAGTAATAAGACAAAGCCATAACACACACACACACACACACACACACACACACACACACACACACACACACACACACACACACACACGTGATATTGATGATCTATGAAATTTAAACTCATCAGGGTGAGAGGAAATTAAAGAAGAACAGTTGAAAGAGTTTTTAAGTCTGTCTCTCTTAAACAACAGATAAATTCAGTGTGAACTATTGTTGGCTAAAATGTTGTATGTTTTTCTCTAAGGCAGCAAAACATGTGTTAAAGGAGCCACTGAATTCACACATGGGACAAGCCCACACACATTTTCTTCCTACGTTCTTCTTTTTTCCTAAATCATTAGCAACAGTCGACTAAACACGCAGATGTTTCGGGCTCTACCTGCCTCAGAGTGTTTGTTACAGGAGCCATCAGAAACTAGGTTGAACCTGTGAAACCGCAGTTTATAACAACAGCCATCGATTCTGTCGGTTATGAGAAGGTTTTACCTGCCAGAGTGATTACTGGAGTCTCACAGTGTGACAACACGGCTAAAATAGGAATATTGGGCCTACAAACAGGAGCAACTTTCAGTTTTACCTCCATTTATGGACCTTTTTTTAGCGAGCTACGAAAAATAAAACCCAAGTTGTAACAACCATAGTTTTCCTTTAGCTCTTCTGGGGCTGACTAACTCTGAAGACATTATAAACAGACATGAAAAAACACACGAGCCCAGCAACACTGTGGCTACAAACAACCCATAATGCAACACTCTTAATGTAACAAGCTCACGCTGTAATGCAGGGACTGAACATCTGCTGAATACCTAAATATTATACAACATCCTTCATTTCAAGCATAATATCCAGAGAAAAAAATACATAATCTTCTATTTAAGAGCATTCTTTTAGAGTGAAAACACAGTCCACTGTACTAACCGGAGGACAGGGACAGTGCTGGTAATACAGCTATGGTGTTTCTCTCGTCACTCACCTTGTATGCCAACACCTTCTCCCTGAACGGTCGACAGAAATACAGAGCCTGCAGTACTGAGTTACAGTAGCAGGTGTTGCCAAACTAGAAAAAAGGAAACAGAGACAGATTGAAAGACACGGAGGGAAAGAAAGGTACAGGGCCGAGGCGAGGGTGTGTTCCCGAGATAGGCTTGCCAGTAAAGCCTTTTTACACCAGCCGAGAGGCAGCAAATGTGTGTTCTCCACTGAAACTCACGTTGACCAATCCAAAGTAGTGTTCATTAACGGGAAACTGTTCCGGTCCAATCTCCTTTTCCAAGGCAGAGGCATTGGCGCCCTGAAGAGGAGGAAGAAGAAGAAGATTTAAGGGATATTCTGGAAGTCTCATTCAACATTCACATTACAGTTAAAAAAAACAAACATTTTCTTAACATATCTGATGTTAATTATCATCATTTGCCAAACACTTCAAATTATTCAGAACCCCTCCTTTGTCCTCTTGTTTCCTCCTCATTGTTTTCTGTTTTCCTGCTATTTTCTCTCTGCTCTGCTGGACTGTCAACCATCTGTTTGTTGCAGCTGTGTTTCCTCCATTTCTTACATTCTGATTTTCTCCGTGTTAGTCTCATTACTTGCTTGTGTATATTTCACACATTTTACAATAATTAAAAGGCATCTTTGTGTTCCAAGGTACGTTCTGTTGCAATACAACACGTGAAATAATTTCATTTCGTGTGTGCAACTGCAGGAATATCATCCTCGTGCTTGAAGGTTTATCATTTTGCCAGATACATCCCACTGTTTTGACGTGTGGATGGCGCTTTTGTTGTTAAAAGCCACTTCCTGATTTTGTTATATTACCCAATAGCGCTCAAAGATCCCATAATGTCCTCCCATGACTCAGCTGTGAACAGTGCTGAGTGTGAACACGTCAACAGTGAGCTGAGATGAACGATGTGATATGAGGGCACTATCAGCTGGTGCAACCACAACATGCAGTGTGCCTCTATTTGTAAATAAGTGTGCGTTTCTAGTTCCTCATTTTTCTTCTTCAGTTTGAAAGTCTGCATTTTACAGAGACTTTCATGGACCAACCAGAAAATATGTGAAAACAAGTCGTGCCATAATGATGGTTACATGTCTTTCAGATTTTAATCAGAAAATACAATCAATAAGATTTTGAGCTTTTAAAATGATGTTCAGAACATGTGGTTGTGAATCCCCTTTTGTAAAAAAGGGAAAATATTTTGTGTTTTATTTATATCAATGGTGACGTCACACTAAGACTCTTATTTTGGCCCTGCTTGGGGATTCTTAAGACAATAAAGCAGCTGAAATGATCACAGATCATCGATCATTTACCAGTAAAAATCGTATGTTCACTGTCCCTTCTTACATTGTAGATTAAAAGAATTTGACAGTTTTTTCAGCAGGTTTCTGAATCACTCAAAAACACGACTTTCACAGTGGAAAAACTGTTCCAAATTTAGACTAAAAGGGTGGTTCTGTTTTACTATTTTAACAACTTTAGGGGTCTGGATTTATCAGTCTTCTTAATCATAAATATGTGTATCATGACTAAAATCTGACCAAAGTCTATGATTGTAAAAAGAGTAAACTTCTGGGTGTCACTTGGTCTGAGCTTCAAGAAATCAAATATCAAATGAAGGCAGGAAAAACACAGAGAGAGGAGGAGGCGGCTGATGATGATGATGATGATAGCGATGATGCTGCTTTTCCTTCAGGGGTGAATGACTGTGTCACGCCGCTGTTACTCATCATCATCACACTGCAGCCCATGTAAAGTCAACAAGAGGCGAGCGCACGGAGGCCCGCGCCGAGCTTATTTATCCAACAACACGACGCCCAAACAGCACCGGGTTGTAAACAAAGCCGGTGAGCACGAAGAACGAGCTTTGTGATGTCGGAGCGGCAAACAGCGAGGAAGACAAATATCCGTCTGGGAAAGGATTTGTTCAGTGTGTGCTGTAAACACGGCCTGAATTCATTTATGTTCACGGCGCTGGTTTGACGTGACAACTTTGAAATGACTCAGTCTCCTGAACGGATGGGAATGAAAGGGAAGTGAACTCTGTCGGCCGAGCTCGAGTTTAGACAGCTCCGGACAGCAGGGCTAAATGGCTGTTTTTAGACACTGTGATCATGTTTATTAATCATGACTAGAGGATGTTGTGATCAGTATTCTGCTGTCTTACTTCAGCAGCTCGACAACCTTATTTGGAACTGGCTGGGACCTGAAACGATGCTTTCTGATTCGATTTTTCTTTTCTTTTCGTTTAACAAAATAAGACATACAAGAATGTGAAAGATCTGTGCAAGAGCTCCAAAATGTTGATGATCGAAAGCTCCAGAACGGCTACTAAATGGACCCTGTGGCTGTTTTGTCTGCAAAAATTATGATTTAAATCTTGAAATATGTGATAAAAGAACAAGTAAACAATTCACACATTCACATTTTTAAACATCTTTGATACCAGTGCTGATAAGTTACGACTTTCTTGAAATCTTACTTACTTAAATATAAAAGAAAATGTACAAAAGAAGCCAAAGTTTTCACATTTTAAATGTTGTCTGTACAGAGGAAGTTATCCAAAAGTAAACATTTTTAATTTAAAAGAATAATTACAGAGACTATGACTAAAGACTATGATTCAGCTCTCAGTACATGACAGTTTTTGTTATTGAGCTTTGAGACCCAGCCTTAATCAAACTGTTAAACAATCTGCTATTCCAATATTCTATATTCCCCAAATTTGGAAGCTAAAGCTGTGATACAAGTGGTCACAGAGACAATAACCGTCTTCGTGTTCACTCAACAAATATCCCCAAAAATGTTACTACACCACAGTCACTGATAACTGCCCGGCTCATGTTTGTGCAGCCCTACTCGTGTCTTTCACGGTTCCACCGCCGAAAATTGATTTTCTGAAAAACAAACACCTTCCGGGCAGCGACTGGTGGTCTGCCAAAGCGGCAAACAGACTGAACAAACCTGCCAGACACTGCTAATATTTAGCCTTGGTAGTATTTGTCCAGTCAGGTGGCTGGTAATTTGCCACAATGACGCCGGCCTTCACACCTAAATGGGTTACACGGTCTGGTGTGTGGCCTCTAAAACACTGTGCGTGTAAGCCACACTGGCTGAGTGGAAGCTTACTCCTACACACACACACACACACACACACACACACCAGTCAACAAATTAAAAGACTGCGCCCGACTCCTCCGTGGCATCTGCCTAACCGTCTGTCAGCTCTGAGAGGTGCAGCGGGTAGGAAACAGGATAAGTTACAGTCAGAAGTTAATCTTCTAGCTTTAAGCCTCCCCCCCCAGTGACCTCGCCACGCTGCAAAACAAACAATGACAGAGCAGTCGCAGAGCCACGGCGTCTGACCTTTGTAACCTTGACCTCCGTGCGACAACCTGCCGGGTTTGCCCCGGCTTTAACTAGAGAGTGCGTGTTACAGCGGGCGTCCACCAGCTGATGTGTGCTGCACTGTGGCTGACCCTGACCTCTGACCTCCCAGACTTTCTGTAGAGGGACCAATAAAAGTATCAAGATGTCTTAAAAATTTTTTAAAAAAAAGCCATTTAGGAGAAGAAGTCTGCTGAGGATTTGAGTCTTAAAGACCCAGCAAGGGGCTTACATGGTTTACTAGGGACCAAATGTGACAGAACTAACCCTTAAACCCTGTGAGGGGACACGTTTAAATCAGTTTAAACGACCCTGACAGATCCCCCCACCATCAGGGCTCCCCCCAAACCAACAGAAAAATAAAAAATAAATGAGTGTGAGACTAATTTTGAGAAGCAGAACATGCACGTTATCAGAGAGGAAACATCCAGGGTGTCTCCCACTGACAGGAAACTCAATTTCTCCATCAGTCACAGAATCAGAGAAGGCAATGTCAGCCCGGCGGACGTGTTTACATGCGCTGACCGCACAGCCGCCGGGCCGTTCACTCGTCTTTTATGGGCCACAGCTACACCAAATATTAATAATTACTGTTTAAAAAAGAGAAGCAGGCCAACTGGGATCGAAATCGAGAGCAAACAACTTTGCCCCGCCAGCCTCGGAGGGGCTATCGCTGGGGCTAACGGGCTAAGGTGGCTAAGTTTCCGCCCGTTGGTCAGCCCCGCCTGTCTAAAAATAAACAAAAACAACAACAAAACAACCTCCGTTTGCGTACAAAAAAAACACCCCGGTTATTTATTTTTTTTTTTTAAACTTAAAGAGCAGCGCCGGAGAGCTCCTCCGAGCGGGCTGCGAGCGGCACAACTTCCCGGTCGCCGTGTGCGTGTTATCACCACGGCGCTTAAGCGGACAGGCGGAGCGGAGCCGCTCTCTCTCTCTCTCCGCGGACCCCCGGGAGGGCGCCGCACACACACACACACACACACAGCGACGGTTAACGGACGTCGCGGGCCGCTTACCATCGTACAAATCGAGGCGATCTTTCGGACTGTCATCAGTATTTCCATCCGTAAGCCGCCATGTTGGACCGAACCCCGGTGGTGAAATGATCAGCGCCGATGCGGCTGCAGAGTTCCGGGAGCGCGTCGGTCTGCTCCCGTCGGTTAGTCCCGTGAAGGCACGCAGAGCGGCGGGCACCACTTCCGCTCCGGAGTTTCACAATAATGTGCAACCTCAATATACGTATATGTGTGTGGATATATATATATTTTTTTATTTTTATTATTATTATTTTTTTTTTAATATTAAGTTTCCCCCTGAGATGAAAACTTATCCCCATATCCCCAAACTGTTTTTTATGCTCGGCAAAATTGTGTAAAAAAAAAAAAAAAGTAAATAAATACAAATTAAAAAGTTGGTTATTTTACATTTCACATAAAAATGGGGAGGGAGTTTAATGCTGATGAATTTAAAGGGACAAACTGTTGTGAGTCTTTCTCAAAACATCTTTTTACTTCACTTTATCTCATGTCATTTGCAAAATATATTATTTTACTTAACATGGCTAATTTATTTAGTTGTTCTAAACTGCTGCAATGCTTCAACTCGTCATTTTTATTCCACCACAGAATCTAATGCTGGTTCTAGTTTTATTTTATTTATTTTATTTTATTTTATTTTTTTTATTTGTGGAAAAAAAAAAAGCATATGTGTTGTGTGTTATTGTGAAAGTGAAGCAGGTAGTTTCCGGTGTCGGTGGCCGTGTCTGCCCGCTTCCTGCCGTCCGGCCCGGGGCAGATGTGAGGGAGTGTCGCCGCCGCACCGCTCACATCCACCTCGGTTCGTTTGATTCCTGCACCGGGCGAGAATCGGCGGGCGGTGCTTGGAGGGGGGGGGAAATTGGAGATTTTGGTGTCAGCATTTAGGTCTTTATTTCCCAGACTTTGTCTCCTTTGGGAAATAAGAGAATTCCTCATATAGTACAAGTGGTGGGATGTATATTTACTCAAGTACTGGACTTAAAACTTGAGTAATTACATGTTCTGCTACTTTATACTTTTACTCAAATGCATTTCAGAGGGAAAAGTTTTTCTTTTCACTCCACTACAGTTATTTTAAAGGTTAAATTGGGCTATTTTGCAGATTGAGAGGATCAAAACAAACTATAATCAACAAATAAATTATTATGTAACCTATTTTTATAGATTAAAGCAGTGAATACAGCAATTCAGTTTATCAGCTGCAGCATAAAAATGATGCTTATTAGTCTGAAATAGGCCACTTTGCATAGTGAGTACTTTTACTTTTTGTATGTTAAGTATATTTGGATGCAAATACTTTTATAATTTTAGTGGTACAATTTGGAATACATGACTTTTACTTGTAATAGAGTATTTGTACACTGTGGTATTGTTATTTTTAATGAAGTTAAAGGTCTGATACTTCTTCCACCACTGTCTTTCATACCAGTGGACATAGGATTATATTATGCCATTAAAAATACTGTTCCACAAGTAAAGGATGACTTTAATACAGATATCAAGGGTTCAGGATGATAATGGAGGAGTTTTTTGTGATTTGGTAACATTTCCCTAAAAATATTAACCTTAGGAGGCTCATCATTCTAAATCTTTAGTTTCGTTATCTGTAGTTTTCGTTTCTGTTCCTTAATTTAAAAAAAAAACACAAACACTTGTTTCTCCTTTTTACTTCTTTCTTTCGTCTTCAAAAATCTCTTTTTGACATCATGTTTTAAGGCTGTGTAAGCATTTAGGTACATTTGATGTTTTTAGCTTAAAGCTTAAATATAAATCAATCAATATAATTATTTTTAATGTAATTTATTGTAAGATGTATGTATTATAATTTATGTAGCACTACATTAATTTATGTCATATTTCGTCATCAGCATTTACATTTTGTTTTTCCTTTAATTTTTTTTTTTTTTCCTGGCATTAATGGTCCTCCATAGTATATTGATTAGGCACTGATGAGTTCATGCTTTTTTCTCCTCTCTCTGATTTGTCACACCATCAGTGGTGGAAGAATTACTCAAATATTTTAGTAAGTTAAATATAATACCAAAATGTAGAAATACTTTCTTACAAGTAAAAGTCCTGCATTTTAACTTTATAAGTAAAAGTACTAACGTATTAGTAGCTTAATCCATGAAAATGCATCATCATTAATTAGTTGATTGTATTTTGTATTAATGATCTGAATCTGCAAAGTAACTTAATCTGTCTAAATAAATGTAGAGGAGTAAAAAATATAATATTTCCCTCTGAAGTGTAGTAGAAGTATAAAGTAACACGGAAATACTCAAATAAAGTACAATAACTTAAACGCTGTACTTGCACCACTGCAAATTATAACAATATAAATTAAAGTTGAGAACAATAAAATACTTACATTACAAATAAATCACCCCTGAAGCACAGTTATATTTAATATTTTTGTTTTGTCTCATCTTGGTGTAATATGACAAATTTGTTCAGCAGCTTTATTATTATTAACTTTCATTTCCTTCTGTATTTATTGGCCCCTGAGAAGCTTAATGATATCTGGAAAGAGGAGCCCAATTTAGACTCATGGGAATATCAGAGGGGGAGGTTCAGAGCCTCCCTCCCTCCCTCCCTCCCTCTCTGTCCGCAGTCACACGCATCTGGAGTCGATGCGAACCGGAATCCTTCTTTTAGAGCTTATTTATGCACTTTACATGTAAAAGTGAGTGGTGATTGTAGTGTTTCAGGGGGTGAGATGATGACTTGTCATTGCTGAAAGATCCACGGAGGCGTTAAAGCTTCTTCCCCTCAGTCAGTGGAAGAAAACTCCAAACTGGAGCTGGAATACTTGGGAAATATTTGGGAATTTTGGACATTTTTCTGCAGAAATGACAAACCACCGAGAGTAAACTGCGGGACACCTCGGGAGATCCGTGATAATTAAGCTCTCCGCGTCCCCGCAGGAACATTATGGGAATATTGGAGTGATTTTCCTCTGGGCGGAGGTGGAGGTGGAGGTGGAGAGGGGGGGGGTGTTTGCAGGACAGAGTTATTTCAGAGCCGAGCTGATCTGAGGGGCAGAGGGGAGCTCAATGCGGCTGACTGGCGACCCTGCACCGGGAACCATGAACAGCAGCAGCGGGTCCGGCAACTTTCTGCTGGTCCCCATACCGGAGTATCCCCTGCTGGACTGCGTGCCCAACAAGACGGTGAAGATCGTGGTGCTGGGGGCGAGCAACGTCGGCAAAACCGGTACGGATGGATGGATGGATGGATGGATGGAGGAGGGAGAGAGAGGTCCAGTTCGCAAAAAGGGAAAAATGCAAAATTCAACCGAGGAGGGAAGTTTTCAGACAGTGTAATTCAACAGTTGCCTTGTAGGGATTAAAGGGGGGGGGGGGGGGGAGGTTGCTGGGATTTCATGCATAATAATAATAATAATAATAATAATAATAACTCTCAGGTGTCACTGTTAGGATTGTCTTTGTGATATATTTGTTGAATTGAGGCATATCGAAGGAAAGTGGTGGGAATGTTTGGAATAAATAACCGACCCCCAACGACAGGAGGCGACATTTTGCATTTATTCTTTTGTATCATTTCAAAATCTTGCATCTTTTTTATATTTTATTTATGTGTTAGCTGTTATTCATTATGATCAGAGGTGGGAGGAATATTCAGTTCCTTTACTGAAGTTAAAGTAGACATGTAACTGTACAAAATACTCCATTATAACTAAAAGTCCTGCATTCATAATTGGATAAAAGAGTGTTATGATAGTATGTACTATATTCGGGATTATTATTATAATTGTTGAGCTAATTTCAACAATTTTAGATACTTTTGAGTAATTAAATCTGCAGCACTCATATACAACACGATATTTTATGTGTTTTGTATGTTAAATCTTAACTGTAACTGTGAAGTAAAAAGTACAATGTGTCCCTCTAATACAAGTACCTCAAAGTCACACTTGAGTTCAGTACTTGAGTAAAAATGGAATTAGTTACTTTCCACTAGAAACATTGACAATTTAAATGTAACAATGCACAAAAAGAGACAAAAAATTAAATAATGGATGCAGCGTTTTAAAATCTGAGAAGAAAACCTGCATGATGTAATAGTAGTGCTATCAAGTTGTATTATGGGAAATGTAGGATCCATGGTATTTGTAGTTTGACCCATATTAGGGATTAAAAGTCAGGATATCTTGGCCTCTGTTGCTCTGATTTTGACTATTCTTTTTTTTTAAACTGTGTCTTTTAAGCCCCCCACCTTTATGAAAGTGCTGCACCCAGACACTGGAGTGGCCCTTTAATGTGTAAAATCCTTGAAGTTATTCTTTAACACTAAACTTCTACTTTGTTGAAGCTTACAGGGATCCTAAAAAATCAATTAAATGAAAATGAGCCTCTCAAAAGTCAGCAGGACTTAGGAAAAAACCTTGTCCAAAATCCAAAATCCAAAAAACAAGCGATGGATGAGACAATCATTAACCAGTTTAAGGTGACGCATGAAGGATTTCAACACCAGGTTCAGAGCATTGGTGAATCATTTTCTTGGTTCAGACTTCGGGCCTGTTTGTTTCTCTCGTCAATCAAAAACATGTGTCACACAACAACAAACAGCAGCTTTGGATAATCTTGAGTTTTTTAGCATTTTTTTCCCTTTGTCATTACATTCCTTAAATCCATTGTCTGCGTCTCTGATCAGAGTTGTTCTTGTTCCTCTTCAGCTCTGATTGTCAGGTTTCTGACCAAGAGGTTCATCGGGGATTATGAAGCAAACACTGGTGAGTTTCCGTCCACTTGTCTGTAATAAGATAACAAACATTTATCAAAGTAAGCAGCAAAAATAAATGTATTTGCCAGCTGATTTCCCTCTGCAGAAGTCCTCTGCTCCAGAATACATTCAAAAAATGGCGACTATTGATCCGTTCATGCGTCCATTCATCCGTGTGCCTCTTTCGTTCTCCCCAGGAGCGCTCTACTCCAGAAAGGTCACGCTGGATGGGGAGGAAGTGTCACTTCAGATCCAGGATACTCCCTGTGTCGCTCTGCAGGTAACGTATGGAGGCGCAGAGGAGGCAGCCGTGTTTCCATCCCAGCTGGACGTTATGAACAGAACATGTGGATGGAAACACCGTCTGCATGAGGTGGTTTTTGCTTTAGTTTAGAAAGCTGCTATGGGCTTACCATCACTTTACTCATCAGCTGTTTCCATTGTTGTTAATAATATATATATAATACATCTGAAATCCATTACTGAAGACCTAACACAACTGCTTCTTCTTCCATCTTTTTCTTCTGCGACTTTTGGGAAACAGTTTCCAGAGAGCTTAAATTCTCATAAGATTTCTATGTTTTCTTATTTGTCTGTGGATAATCAGTAAATACTGAGATAATTACAACCGAAATGATTTTATGTTAGCTGTGTTGCTCCCACCACTTTTATTTAACTCTCCTCTGCTTGTGTAGAAACTGTTCCACGAAAAAAAGTCATCGGGACTTGATTGTACGAGTGCGTTTCTTGAATTAATTGTGTTATCTTATTTATAACCAAGCTTGGAGAGCCACGTGACTGACACTTGGCTTGTCCCCAGCTGGCTAACTAAAATATTTCTCCATCAACCTCTGACAATAGTCACTATGTCGCTGAACTTCTAACACCATCTCTGTTTGTTTTATCCGCCTCCAACATCTGCCACCACAGCTGTCTTTCCTGACTCACACTTACTGACTCACTCCAAAAACCTTTAAGATGTTTTCCCCATTTAAAAGTACTAGCCTTCCATTTTTAGCCATTGCTTGAGTCTCTGTTAGAAGCCAAGCATAGCTTTTGTATCTCCAGTGGGATTTAAAATATTTGCATTTGTGTCTGTAATTGATAAATTGGTTAAAAACGTTCAAAAGGTTGAGGCGTTTGTTGTATGTCATTGCTTGATTTTCTATCTAAAAGTTGAACTCATCAAAGCCCAGAAATCCTGTGATTCTTTTTTTTAATTTTTTATCTCAAAGCAATTTCAGGAATGTGTTTGAAGTGAGAGGAAGTGACCTTAGGACCATCTCATGATGAGTATAATGGGTGCAACGTGCCACTCGGCTCACCCTGCTCCACACCGGCAGCCTGTTTACAGAACCAGGCCTCAGATCTGCTAATTCCCCTTGCACAGGGGAAGATAACGGAGGGCGAGGAAGTCCCTTCCTGGCAGGATGGCGGATGATGGTGCTCCCAGAGATAAGGCAGAAATAATTGGTGTGTGGAGGCAGAGAGGTCGAGAAGTTACTCGTCCAGAGAAAAACTCTTCCTTGATTGCAGAATTTATGTTTTGTTTTGTCATTATTTTGACAGAACGTGTAGAAGGAGTACCCCAGTCTGAAGTGTAATGGCTCCTGAACTGACAACTGGGTGGTCCTGCGGGTCGGGAGTCACAGGTTCAAACTGGGGAACCAGCTGGTGTGCGTCCATAAACAGCCATTTGTCTTGGCAATGTGCCTTTTTCAGTAAAATCACCTGTAGGACCAACTACTTGGTTGAGGTCAGGAAGATATTAGTTACATTAACGTTGGTGTGGGATGTGAACCTCCATGTGTGGTGTCAAACTCCTCCGCTGGGATCTCCTCCGTACTGTAGGTCACACCACTTTCTGCCCTGCCACTGAAAGTAATCATGGGTTGTTTTAAACCAGTTCAACAAAGGATTGACGCTGCCTCTTTAACTCCAGGGAATGAGGAATAAAGAATTATCTGAGCGTGGACGCTCGATCCAAGTGCTGAAACTATCAGTCGATTTACAGAAAATGTTATAGTTTCAGTTATTTATTAAAGCAGAAATGTCAAACATGTTGGCTGCAGCTTCTCACCTGTGAGGACGTTCTGCTCGTCTCGGTTTTTCTTCCACTGCAAGTTGAATATCTTTGGGTTTTTGGACTGTTGGTCAGACAAAATGAGCAATTTGGAAGAAGTACTCAGATCTTTTACTTAAGTAAAAGTATTTTCCACAAAATGTACTTAAAGTATCAAAAGTAATATTACTGGCTCCTTTCATAGTGTTATATTATTCTGTTTTTATAACTAATTAATACATTTAGGAGCATTTTAACATTGTAGTTCGTCAATATGGAGACAATTTTAAATACTTTGTATACTGGGTAGATTAGTGCTGCGTCGTATCATGTGTTTTTTATTTGACGATAAAAATAACCATTTGTTGCAGCTTTAAACTTAAACTCTATGGTAGTTTTTACATGTCTGTGTGTCCATGTTTTTCAGGACGATGCGGAGGGCCTGTACTGCCAGGAGCAGATCAACAGGTCAGACTTACCTACTGAAATATGAAATAAACTTAATCACCAAGTAACATCCTGTAATAACTGTTTAATAACTGCACGTTCAGGTCAATCTACTGGGCCGACGGTTACGTGCTGGTTTTCTCCATCACAGACCACAACAGCTACCGCACCATCCAGCCGCTGTACCAACACGTCAGACGCATACACCCCTCTGGAAATATACCTGTTATCCTGGTCAGTGTGTGTGTGTGTGTGTGTGTGTGTGTCATCATATGCAAAGACTTCAAAACACAAGATATCCTCCCAGTTTATGCAAAATGGGAGAAAAAAAAGGGAGCTGTGGTTTATTTCACAGTTTAGTTCATCAGACTAACGGTTATTTCATTTTAAAAGGCGACTCACGCTCAGCAGTGCCAAAGTGTTTCACAGAACAGACCACAACCGTTACCCTCTAACACTAATCCCCATAATCTAATCTATCCTGTAATCTGTAATCTGCTGCAGGTTGGCAACAAGAGTGACCTGCTCAGAGCCAGACAAGTGCCGGCGGACGAAGGCGAGACGTTAGCAGCTTCACTAGGTGGGGCATCTTCCTCCTCCTCCTCCTCCTCCTCCTCCTCTCTCTTCTTCTCTTGTTCTGTTGCCATGTGACTTTGGTTGTGTTTTTCTATTCCTCCCTCTCCTCTTCTTCAGCACATTATTTTTCATGATTTCTTCTTTCGCAATCCTTTGTCACGCCTGGTTGGTTTCTCCATAAGACCCTACGCCCTTTTTAATCATTTAAAAATGCAGTATCGCACATAAACACATGACTTACCTCCCTTTTTGAGGATATAAAATGACATATTCATGAAGTAATAAGCAGGATTCATAGATCAAGTTTTTGAGTTATAATTTGTTATTGAGTTCAACACTTAAAAAGGATTATGTGGGAGCGACTGTATCGGCAAATGTCATCAGACTTTGATTCAAATGTTGCTAAATCCTGACTGCTACTCAAAAGTATGTGGAGTCATCTTTTTATTTTCCAGCTGAGCCCCACCCACTTCAAACCAGTGAGAAAAGCACAAACACAGAAATATCTCATGTGAAATAACTAAAACTGAAAAGCAAGAAGTTGTGTTCTCGTGTAGGATCGCATCGCTCATAGTACGAAGACCAAATGTGTTGTCAGTGCCTTAAAGTTTTATGTTTTCTTTGTGAACCTGCTCATCATTTCTAACTTAATAATAGTTTTGTATATTTTTTGACCTCTCCTTCTCCTTCTTTTACGTTTCCCTGGTCTTTTTACATCATATTCATCATATTATCTATCTTCACCTTCCCTCCATTCAATTTCATGACATTCAAAAGCTTGAATTTGCTTTTGTACACTTTGTTCGGAGAACTGCAAATGCAGCCTGTACATCAGACAGAATTTCCCACAGTAGCCTATTTGTAAATGCATCTGGCAGATGTTGATTCCAGCTCTGAATGCATTGTCCAATTATGAGGAGAAAATAAAAAGATCCTTCTGCACTCACACACACACACATATCTCTGGCTCCTTCTAAACTATAATCTGCCTGCTGCCTAATGAATGAGGAATGCTGAGTGTTATCTGAAAGATAAGAGCAGCCCTGATCTGAAAACCGTCTCTGCTCACAGGAGGGGTTTACTTTGAGGCCTCGGCCAGAGAGAACCACGAGGGAGTCCACGCCGCCTTCCTACATCTCTGTCAGGAGGTGGGACTTTTTGTTGTTGTTGTAGATTTATTGGTTTGTTAATCTGCCAGTTCAGGGTGTGGAAGGACAGTTTTAGCTTTAGTGTCTGTCTGCAGAACCCATTTTATTCATAATCTCATGAAGGCATTTTATAGGCAGATGTTAGAGTTTGAATGCACTGTGAAGCCACCAAACTTTCCCGGGATTTTTACTTCCTGTGGGAACTCTGATCACAGGCCATTTCCCACTGATGCTCAGAGTCACCCAAAAAAAAACATATATTTGTTACATTGGCCTTCTTTGTATATTTAGTTTTCTGCTGGAATAATAATATTTTTTCCAGTTGGGTGTGTTCAGACGGCCTGTTTCCTTTTCTGGTGTTCAAGAGAGCAGATTTCCAAACCTTAGTTCTTTTTAATTTCAACAATACCATTATCTGAAATCATGCTTTAATATTGTAATATAATGAGGTGATTTAAAGCTGCGCTATATTTTTTATATCAACAATAGATCAGATGACTGCTTGTAGTAACAAACTCACAGAATTATCACCCGACTCTGCAGTTCCTCTCAGCTCCACTGAGCGTTTTAATGTCTTTCGGCTCATTGTTTAGGTTTTCTGGCCCTCAGCTCTCATTAACCATGCTCTCAAGGTCTGACAAACCATTTCCGTAAGTCACCGTGTCCTCTGTGTTGCAGGTGATCCGGGTGTTGGGAGGAGGGAACGGGGAGAAAAGAAGAGGAGGCCTCCACCTGGCCAGACCCAAATCTCCCAACATGCAGGAGCTGAAGAGGAGGTTCAGGCAGGTCCTCTCCTCCAAAGTCAAGTCGGCCACGACGCTCTGATTGCAGGATGGGACCGAAAACAACAAGTGGCAAACGACTTATGGCAAAGATAAAAACTTCCATGGAAATAAAAAGGTTTCTAGTTCCTTCTTGATGGAAGGCTGGAGAAAAATGGCCTCGATATCGAAGACTTGTGACTTTTAAGTTTGGGAATTCAAGTCTGTTAATGGCATGAAAGGGCATGGCTGAACCTTTCTGTAGTGAGTGATCAAAGCATTTTTCAGAGGACAAGCAGTCGTCATCAGACAGACTGAATGGAGCTTTCTGCCAGCTAAGCTCTTCTGTGTGTTTTGGACGAAGCTCTTGGTCGACACGACCTCTTCCCAGGCTCAAGTACAACAAGGATGCTGCTCAAAGTGGACATGTCAAAGACCTCTAAACAAACAGCTTGTGTTGTGTCAGAAACTTGGCATGTTTACCGTGAAGGACGGTGAAAGTGTCAGTGAAGCTTCACTGCCTGTAAACCAATTCATGTCTCAGTTTTCTTGAGGCTGAAAAATCACTCTCAAGACGTCACGACAAATGTGATTTTAATACGTCAAATTATTAAAGAATAATTGACAGACAACAGTTGCTTCCAATGTCCTGTCATATAACACAGAGCCTCATTTTACCCCTTTTGTTGTTACAGTTTCCTGTTTCCTCATTTTGGTTTTAATTGAGATTTTTTTGGTCGGCTTTGGAACTAAATGATGGTCAAAAGATTTGGTTCAAGTTTGTTAATCTATGCGACAACGATGACAGATTTTAACTTTGCTGATACCAAGTGAATGAAATGCAATCCTCCGTCCTTTCTGTTGCAGAGTCTTATTAAGAAAGTAGTCTGAACCAAAACAGGAAATGACCTTAAAAAGCAAGCGTTCAAGGATGTACACTGAGACAAATGCTGACATTTGACAGCCGGGAAGGGATGCCTAGTGTAACAAAACAAAGCCGGGAAAAACCCCTGATGTTTACGGAAGTCGATGGTGCCAATAATAAAATGGAATCATTTCATCAATTGAAAATCCAATTTTCATATTTTACATTTAAAAACACATAATATGAATATGAATATTTAAATGAAAAAGGAAACTTTCTTGACAAATAATTTCCAGTGTCCAATGTAATTTGAATGTAAAATGTCCTTTTTTATATATATATTATTGTCTATCACAAGTAAACGTTCATAGATCCGCTTACAAATCATCAAAAAGTTGTGATAATTGTCTGTACATCCATGGGAACATTGCAAAGAGGAACTGCTAATAGCTAATTCGGCATACTTTTAATGGTGTCAATTTGCCAAACGTAAACAAATATAGGCTAAAAGAAAATGCAGTTTTTCCATTTCATTTTCATAGAAAATTAGTTTGCATTAGGATTTTTTGTTTATATTTTCAAACAGAAAATTTAAAATTGGATTTTACTTTTTTTTATTTTAATTTTGTCACACAACATGCACACACAAACATGGAGAATGATTAATAATGGCAGCCACAGACTTCCATATTCAGTGGTTTATTCATGTGTTTTAACTGTATGAACCATTATTTTGAGTCCATTAATGGTTTGCTAAAGTTACAGGAGCTGTAATTAGATTTGTTTTAAACACCCAAAATCCCTCACCAAAATCTCCAATACACAACGTTCTTGTGAATCCATGTGACTCTCATTTATAAGCCTGTAATTGGGACAAAGTAAACTTTTCCACTATAGCTCAGCCCAAAGAATCCAAACTCTAGGTGTGAAAGCACCTTTAGTGGCTCGCAGTGTGAGGAGTATTTCATTTCTATTGTTTTTTAAAGTAGGTTTTAGTGCTCTGTGGAGCTAACGTTGCTCCAGAGGCTTTTTTTTTTCCCAACAAGAAGGAATTTCTGGGCGAGTCACAGCTTCTTGGTACTTGATAATATCCAGCAAGTCCAGAATTGAACTGGTTGTGTTCATGTTGCCATTGAATCGATGGAATTGATGTAGCTTTAAAACACAGTATCTGTAAAGCATTGGGAATTGGTTCAAGTATCTAAAAGGAAGTTAGAAAGTGTGTTTGTGGTGTGTGTGTTTGTGTGTGTGTGTGTGTTTGTGTGTGTTTTCTGCTGTTCTCATGACCTCTCCTCTCTTCGACACACACACACACACACACACACACACACACACACAAACACACAAAAAAATTCCCAGTAAAGACAAATTCCTCAGCATCTGGAATTTCTTTCTTGGTCACCGAACTGCCACTCTTAACCCTTTTACACACACACACACACACACACACTTAAAAATTGTCTGCTGACCCCAACTCGTGACCTTTCGCCCTTTGACCTTTAAAAGCAGCAGGGCTCCATCAGAGTCTGGAAAAAGGTTGAGATAAATCCAGCTCGCTGTGTATTGAGACAAAAATCCTGAGGTGCCTTTTGATAAATGCCAAGACGAAAATAAATAACGTTTGTGTGTCTGAGTGAGAGAGAATTTTCAGCTACTTTAGGTCCAATTTCCTCTTCTGTTTTCTTTTGAGTCCCCTACTTTACTTCTTAAAGATCTCCTTCCTGTGTGCAGCTAAAGAAAGTGTTCCTATTCTCGAAAGAATAAATGAGGAATCCCTCCCTTTTTTCCCCCGAAGCCAGCAATCTGTTCTAACATGGACGTTAAATGTGAGTTTATTTGATAGATGAAGAGTTAATGTGACATTTATGAGGCTAGATTTAGAAAATGTAGCCTCCACTAAGTGTTCCCTTTTTCGGTAAGGAGAAAGGGAGGCCGAAGTGAACTTCTGGGTTCTGGTTCCAAAAGTAAGAAAATCCGAATAGCTTTCACATTGTCTGTAAATATCCACTTCTGCAGCATAATCTTTCTCAGCAGTATGTCACGGAGTTCGCTCCATTTATCCAGATTGGTTTTGAGATGATCATCGCATTCAAAATCATCAAATCTGGAAAAAGAGATTCATTGCACGATTTGGTCCGTGCAGGTATTCATTGATTATTCTTGCAAGTACACATGGGAAACAAAGGCACACATTGATGCTTCACAGACAAAAACATATCACAGAAACTGAAAGTCCACAGCGTTTTGTAGCTAGTACAGTTCTCTTGGCCAAATGTCGTACTGCATGTTGGGAATTTTACATGTTTAATACCTTAAAAAGACTGTGTGACCTTACAGGATAATTATATAAATATAATATAAACATATTACATTACTTTATATAGTAAATATATCATATTCCAGTGTAATATTAATGTTTGATATTTCAGATCTTAGCAGCCTTTAACAAACACCATTTCCCACAAGCCCGAAGCCGTTGCAGGTTAAATGTCACCAGCTTGACAGGCCAGCCAAGAGGTGAGCTATGAAAACAAATCCGGCAATCTCCCTCGTTCAGACATGACTGTAAGAATAGCACACCCTGTTAGCGCTTTTTAAAGATGTGAAGATAAAGTAAACAGTTCAAGTGACGCTCTGCTGCAGAAACTTTAGTGTGCAGTTACAGATAGAAGATAGTTCAACAACAAATAGCTCAGAAGTGATGTCAGAACTGCAGCTCTCTTTGCAACTACTCACCAAACTGTACTTTTCCTTTTTGAGGAAGTAAAAAATTAAAAAAAAAAAAGTGTGATCATTTGTGACAAGACTGTGATGCAAAACTCTAAATACAAGACGCTGCTGGGATTTGTTTGTTCTGCTTGTATAGAAATGTGAGCAGAAAATCCAATAGATTATTTAGGGCAGAGTTACAAATATTTGCAAATAATTTAAGTTCATGGAAACACACTCACTCACTCACACGTCAGTTAGTAAACCAGTAGCATATGGAAGTCATTCATTTTTCCAAGTAAGATAAAGTACAATGAACTTTCCGTAACACAAGAGAAGCATCAAATGTGATTTTTTTCCCCCGACTACTCAAGTCTATATTCCAGTGCTTTTGCCCTGTCTTCTCACATTACTGCTTTCATAGCATTTAGTGATGGATTTAAAGCCTTGTAGTGCCAGCTGTTGGCACACAAACACACGGAAGAACATAAGGACCTAATTGAAAAATGAGAACCATGCATGAGGGGTTCATTAGTACCTGCTCCTGTCCATTTAATGTTCTTCTAAACTTACTTGGCGTAATATTTTGTGTCCCAAACAGGAAAGCTTTCCAACATTAAATACAAGCAAGCTGATGCCAACTCCTCTGACTTGTTTAGTCTGAGTCTGTTGACTCTGAACTTGAACAGACTCTGCTTTGATCTTGTTGGCATAATAAAAACACTAGTTGGATTTCCCTATTTTAGTTCTAATGATGTCCACTTAAAGCTGAAATACATCATTTGTTTTTGGTAAGAATATCATTTTATGTCATCTGCATAGCGGAGACTCTTTTTTTTTTTCACACTGGAGACAAATTTAGACACATTTGTGCGTTAAGGGGTTACAGCACAGCTTCGGATGCTGCGCAAAAACGCAACTGCACCACAACAACAGCAACTACACTACGTCGATAAGGTGCTACGAACAGGTGAAATCCAACAAGTGTGACGGCCTGAAACGGCTGACAGCTGCAAATGCAGAAGACCCAACCAAACGTAGAAATGTTGTCGTTTGAAAATGAGCTAAAATGTACGCTGTTGCCTGTGCTGTCACATTGGCGAAGATGTTTGCTCATGTTTCGTCTATTTGCCTGTGTTTTCTTTCAGGTGCACCGCGTTGACCTTTTAGGGCCACCGTATCTATGGGATGTTTTGCTGTTTTGAATAGATGATGTAACTGCGCGGGTTATTGAATATGCTTTGAGTTAATGAGCAGGGTAGCTTCGGATGATGTCAGCTGCATGAAAACAGCTTTTCAAGGCTCTCGTAAAGGTTTACAACTATTAAACCTTCAAGGTTTAAAAACCCATAATGCAAAGAGTCATAATGCACATTGCTTGCAGTTATTCAGACGTCTCTTCTAAATTGGTGGTTTACGGGAAAAAAAGTCAGTATGCCTTGTCAATGTTCTTTAGGTGGTTAAAAACATGGTAGTTACCAACATCCTAAATATGTAGCAGACCAGGATTGATGAAATCAGTCAGTTTATCAACAGCAACCGAAAACAAACATGTGGGGGTTCTTGTTCTGGTGACCACTATGGGAAAGCACTCCATCAACTACAGCAGTGTGGAGGATAGAAACCAGCTGTGTGTGCGTGTTAATGCTTCATTCTGTTATCTGTAGGAGGCGGCAGGAAGTTAAGGTCACGTCTGGGATGAAGTCAAGAACTCAAACCCACAGAGAGACAGAAAGGAAGGAGCGGAAGGTTTGACTTCAAGAAGACTTTAGGAAGTACAACAAAATATGAAATAAATACAAATGACGACAAGGATGATTCATAATGTCAAGGGATGGAAACAGCTGACAGAAAGCAGGAGGGAGAGGAACGAGAGGAGATAGCAGGTGGTGAAGGGAGACAGAGTCAGACAGATAAAAACGAGACAGAAAGACACAGAAACAGGAAGATTATCAGCTTGTTTGTCCAGACATAAAACAAACGAACATGTCAGCTTTCAGCACAAGACGAGATACTAAACATTCAGCTCCCCATCAAAACAGTACTGTTATGAGTGACGTCTAAATACCGCCGTGAAAAGCCAACGCTGCTTTCTGATGATAAAAACCGATCAACCAATGGACTGTGATGGCCTGGATGTGATGTCTTGTAGTCCTACTGTAATCTTTATTTATGTCTTTTGGCCTCTTCCTTCCATTTCTGGCTAAATGACTGGAAGTGCAGAGTTAATGCATGAACAATATCTGAGGTCTGCTTTCTCTATTTTTGGCTCCAAAGCTCCCAGTGGGCAACCCATTTAGCCTCTCATTTCCCCTCTCCCTGCCTGCCTCCCGTTTTTTCTCACTCCCCCCCCCCCCCCCCCCCCCCCCTTCATGCAGCATTTCTTGAGACTAGACAGAACAACCAAACCAAGGGTTTACCAGACCTACGGTGCTTGCCCATGGGCACTTCCCACGATACTTGTTGAGCGAGGGGAGGGCATTGCTTACTCAACTTCTCCAAGCAGATTTTTAGACCCTGTTAAAGGATTGGATGTGGAAATGCTGGTCCCTTTCCAATCTGTGTCTTTATATCTTTATCCAGAGTCCTTATTCCCTCCCCCCTTCTCCATCATCTTGGCTTGCATCATGTTTTCAAGATACGCTAATGATTTTCAAAATGCTGCGATTTATCACCACAAATTCTGTGTTGTTGCAACTCACTGGAACACTTTCAATATAAGCTGATTAATTGATGAACCACATTAAATAGGTGGTGGATAACTATCTAATTTAGGAGGGCCATTAAGAATTGGACCCTTAAATCTCAAGAATATTTTCTCCAGATTTTTTAAACTTTTGCACCCAAACCTTATGTAATCATTGTGTTTTTATATCTGTATTTCCCATGTTTTGACACAAATTTCAAATCAATCCTCCAAATCCGTGCAAGAAAATATAGTCTTTTGTAATAATATTAAAGGAATAGGCTGACAGTTTTGGAAATACCCATATTCGCTTTCTTGCAGAAAGTGAGGTAAGAAGATTGATACCACTCTCGTGTCTGCATGCTTACTATGTAGATAGAGCAAATAAGCACATTTAGTAAGTGTTTCTACATTGAAATATTAAGAAGATTGAGAGAGTATAATTTGTTTTTTATGTTGCATGAACCATCTATAGACAATCCCAAAGCAGGCGATATTTATTATTTCTATAGTAGGCCCATATATATATAGTTCTTTATTTATTTTTCTCCAACACAATCTGATCAAAAAGATATTTCAGATAATCTCTTTCCATAAGAGAAAATATGTTCCGGTGCAGCTCTTTGCGAGGGTTGAGATTAGAGAAACATTTTAGAGATCCTCTAGTTGCCATAACATATAAACAGCAACTGCAGCCACTTTGTGTGCATGTCAGTGTGTGTGCTCAGCAGCCACTTATGCTTGCTGCCTCCTGGACACTATCTGATGCAGTGATACAGCTTCATAGGCCAAAGAAACTCAGCCATCACAGAATGGGAGGAAAAGACAGAGACCATGTGTCTGTGTGGTTGAGAAAAAAAGAAAACACATAAGTTAACTCTTGAGAGCGTGTTTTGCTTCTAGTTTTTCTGTTTTATGGATTTAAGTTGGAGTTGTGTGTGTGTGTGTGTGTGTGTGTGTGTGTGCGGTTGTTTCTGGGTGGCAGGGTCGTTCTTTATCCTTTTCATTCTTATTTTTCATTCATGTCGCTCTGCTTTTCTGCGTTTCAGACTTTTCATCGCCCCCCTTTGATGTGTGGTCAAATTACGAGACCGCATCAGATAAGAGGAATTAGTAGACTGACTGAGGTGGGGCCGGCACAAGAAAAGAAAGGGACTGAATGAATATTTCAACACAACTCAATGTGGAATTGACTGCTATTAAATACCGTATGTAGCCTACTGTTAAAGAAGTAACGAAACTAAGCAACCAATCATCTCCTGCAGCTTGTTGTGCCAGCTGTTTGTGGGTTCAAATCTGTCCTATTTATAAGTGTTTACAAAGTGCAGATTACGGTATTGCACCACACAAACTAGTTCTTGCTAAGAGATGACCTGCCAGGTGCTGGCTGAACCAAATAACTAAAATAGCGTGTTAATATATGAACTGTCTAGAGTGAAGAGCACAGGAGGTACAATGGGGTGACATACATGACCAATATTTGACCAAAATGTTCTTTAAACCCATATTAATTGATATATTGGGTCACTTGTACACATCCAGCAGAGATGCAACAACATTATCATTCAGTCTGAGTTGTTTTTCTGTCCACCTGTTGAATTCAAACCCATTATTCACTCTTCTTTAAGCTCCGTTTTGGAGCTCCACCAACTCCTGAGAAAAATATTTGTCTCTTTCGCTGATAAATGTTCACCAGCAGGTAACTCCCTACGCCACAAATTCCCTGTTTCTTTACACTAATGTCTTCTGGCTTTGAGCTGTGGATTTCTAGTGTGACCGCCAGAGGGAGTGTCAACCTCACCTAAGAGCTGCCGTGGCCACTGATGGAATGTGGAGACCTGCTTTGTCCTGTTTGGGGCCTTGCGGGCCCCCCTCCGGCCCCCCTCCAGCCCCTCCACCCCTGCACACAGCGGTGCCGGTCAGTCTTGAGAATGAGGGGCCCTCCGCCAGTGACCGCTAAGTGGCCGTTCCATGAAGATAAGTGCCATTCAGGAAAAGAGCTCGATTCAATCGATTCAAAGAGGTGCTTATGGCAGAGACTGTCAACACCTGGATATAAGGAGACCGTTGGATGTGTACAGTAACCTGTGGTTGAACTCTGCTGTAGACCTAACTCAATAGAGTCGAAATTAACTCTTTGATAGACACAAAAACTACAAAAAAGTTACTTTGATATAGATATAAAGCAATCATGTGGTCGACATTAAACTCCCTGAAATGTTGACGATGCAGGCCAATGGTTCCCAAACATTTGGGCTCATGACCCCTTAAAATAAAGCAATATGTCCATGTATTATACCTAAGTCAACCAAATAGTAAAAGTAGTTATCTGAGTGATATTTAGAGATCTTTCAAAGCAAAGACGGCTAAGAAAAAAGTTTGTTTGTCTGGTTTCTTGTTGTTTAAATTGTTTGGTGCCCCCTTATTTTTCAATTGTTTTAACGATGAAGTATTTTACATGATTATATTATTAGTGTTATTCATCACTTTCTAATCCCATTTCTGTCTGTTTAATGCTGATTTTTTTTTGGCATATTTTGTGTTGTCTGTTTAAATGTTGCTGATACCCATCTTGGCCAGGACATACTTTAAAAGGAGATTTTTCTCAATGAACAGTTGACTTTTTGAAGATGTGACACCCGTAGCACCTACATTAGCCTACCCACAATGCAACGTGACTGCTGACAGTTTGGTCGGAGATTTGGGTGTGTTATGATAGCAGCGGCTTATGTAGCCTTGAGCTGCAGCAGCTCCACACCCCCAGATTCTTCACATTAAGATGTGTACTGCAGCATTAAAGGAGTCAGAGGGTTCATCTGGCAGGTCAGGACTCCACATCTGGACTGATTTGTCTTGGTTTTGACATAATGTTGGTAGAGTCGGGTTCAGAGAGAGAGAGAGAGTATGATAGACTGGTATAAAAGGGGATACAATACTATCCAAACCTCCACTCTAGTAACATAAAACACACAGCAGCAATTTATTCTCTTGAGATGCTTACAGAAAATACACATTTTGATGCCTTTACTTTCCTTCATGTTGTATTAACGTCACTTTTGTTTTTTACTTTTAAGGAAAGGAAAAGTTTGAATCATGTCAACTGATTAAACCCCAAAGGAGAGGGTGAGCCTGATAAAAGAAAATGCTAGATCAGATAATCAACTTAATTCCATCAGCTAATGAAAAGACCACAGGGGTGACGTTTACCCTGCAGAAATGTGCAGTTTGTTCTGCCACATTGTGCAACGCCTTGTAACTTTTTATCACCCCTTTCAGTGAAGGAGTGGGACTCCAGAGGAAGTCAGTATCTGCTTTGTGTCGGCCCCTTTTGGATTCAAGCAGAAACTGTTTTCTGCCAGAAAATGTGCAGAAGACAGACTGGAGAGTTGGTGTTTCTGTATCGTGCTGCCCTCTAGCTTTCAGAGAGGCACTGTACTTTGTGGTTCAGTATCGATGAAAAGGTATTTAAGGGCAGAGAAGGGTCAACCTTTACTTTCATAAGCTGGAAAATGTTGTTTTTGACTCCAAGACATGTTTCCTTTACCAGAAATGTAACCCTATGTTTGTATTTTGTAACATTTAAGTGAATGAACAAAAACCCACACACTGTCTCACTTTCTACTGCAGTAGAAAATGTAATTAATGTAAATAACTACACAATGGTGTATTTATTTACAACGTTTCTGGTTTAACACCTTCACCTTCATCAGGTACGAGAACAAGCACCGCAAATTTGCAATATGCAAGATGTCAATTGCAAGAATCTGCTGTTCGCAAGCAACTTCTTGCAAATCGCACACCCAAAGTAATTACAATTATTTTGTTATTTACAGATCATTGAAAGCACTTAAAAGATAATGAAATAATGTAATGATTTATTCCTCTGTGGCACCCTGAATCGTGAGTGAAGATGTCGTAAAAGATATATTTTTAAAATTAAAAAGAGATTTTGTATATCACTTGCCTATAATAAAAATCAGGAATGTTAAAACTGCTATTAAATACCATGTGTGCATATAAAACAGTGGATTCAGACCAGTGCGTCGGACCACATGCACCACTGCTGCTGCATTCCTCTCAGTCGTCTGGTCTGCACATGAAGTTGTAAAAACATAAAGTAATTCAAACATTTCCAAGACAAAACTTGAAGGAAAAACCTGCAATGATGTGCTCATAAAGTTTTGTTGCACCAACCTAATCATAATAATAATAATAATCATTACATTCACCTCAGTCAAGGCGGCTTACAGCTCCAGAGGTCCTGATTGGATTTGATATAATCTGACAGGACAGGTCACACACTTGTTCTAGGTCGTCTCACACACACATGTACGAGCTGTAAACCTTCTTTGTATGTAGCCTCATAATGCAGTGACGCTCGCTTTGTTCCTGATGGTGGAGAGGTGATTGCAGGATTTTTATTTATTTATTCCCGACAACTTTTTTGCCTTTTGGATGTAAACAAAAGAGGAAGGAATGAAAGTAAACACTGCGGCGGCGCTTTGGTGCAGAAGGAAAACCTGTCCAGCTCATCAATGCATGGTAGGTATCCTTTCATGAGCATAATCCTAATAAAAAGAAGAATAGCTAGATGCATGATGGGTATAAAACAAAAGGTATGGGCAAGAAAATAAGGAACAAGTACATCCAAATATAAAAATGTGCCCGTGACTGTTATAGTACAACGGATTATTATTACTCATGCAGTCATGTAAAAGCAGGATTTTTCTGCTGTATTTGTATAAAATGTTGGGTAGTTTTATTTATAACAAAACATACTTATGAGTTCTTACTCCATATTTAATGCAACAATCTTAATCTGTAAAGTAACTAAAGCTGTCAGATAAATGTAGTGAAGTAAAAAAGTACAATATTTAAAATGTAATGGAGTAAAAGTAGAAAGTTGCATGAAAAGAAAAGACTTAAGTAAAGAAAAAGTACCTTAAGTACAATAAATTAATGAAGTATAGACATTAAAATATTTATTGCTTCAGACAGATACTGACACATGCACTCTGCATCTTCACATGTTTTTAACATCTCATTAAAGGCCCAATCAAACACTTTCCATATACATTACATGCAAAATCACTAAAAATCAGACACCCACTGAGTCTTTAGCCAGTGACAGAAGGATTATCATACAGTTAAGAAAGGGTCACACCAGATAATCCTGTTGTAGCTGACTGAGCAACAAAAGTTACGATACCATATTTTCTGATTTATGATCCATGTCCTTCGTTGTTCCAGGGACGCAGCACCTCCAGACCGTCTTCCTCCAGGTTCTTGTGAGATCTGGAGGTCTTGAGCCTTGAGATGCACTCACGGCGGCGTGCCTTCATCATCTTACCTCAAACATGGAAGCAGACACCAGGCAAAGCTTCTTCGTGTCTCCTGCTTCTCCTGGCCTGCCTGTGTTTACTGCCCTGCCCAGCGCAGGCGGCCTGGTTTCGGGTCGGGGTGGTGGGACCGTGGGGGTGTGACCCTCTCTTTGCCAAGGCCCTTCCCAGTGTGGCGGCACAGCTCGCCGTCAACCGCATCAACAAGGACCCCTCGCTGGCCTACGCTGTGACATTTGACTATGCTGTGCTGCAGGTACGATGCTGATTAGTTGATAGTTAGTTACTTAGCCAGAAGAAAACCGTGATGAATATTTAGCCCCAATCCAGGGCTACACTATCAAATTGAACTATCAATTGTGGTAAAAATACAAAGGGAAAACACAAGACAACAAAAAAATATGACTCTGCTCTTACGTCGGTGTTGTTGCAGTATTGCTCCCTGCCATCAGTGGCAGCACTGAGCACAATGCTGCTGAGCTGCACTCCAGCTGGTGAGTGAAGAAGAAGTTATGCGCCATCTTGGATTTTACATGGGTTGGACTAAGATGGAGCAAAAACAAATCACTGAGCATTTATACACATTTGACCTTTTTCAAATTTATTTTACACACCAGCTTGTCTGAGGATGCGTACAGAAGCGAGTGAAGTGCATTCATTGATGAATTGATTGATTTGTTATCCCTCTTTAGGAGCCATGTGAGACCTCAAAGGCGCTGGAGGCCTTCATGGGTTTCCACACCAAGGCCTCAGGGTACATTGGACCAGCCAACCCCGGCTACTGTGACGCTGCTTCAATGCTGAGCAAAGGCTGGAACAAAGTAAGAGACGCCTCTGTGAGGACGGTGTATTTTAGAGGGATTTTAGGTATGTAAACATTAGAAATGCCATGGAATAATTGTTCCTACTGTGACATGTCCATTTTCTTCTCCGCGCTCCTCCTCCAGGCATTGTTTCCTTGGAGTTGTGTCGGCTACGAGCTGGACGACGTCAGGAGCCACCCGACCTTCGCCCGCTCCATGCCGAGGCCCACCTGGGTGCTGCTCAGCATCATAAACTACTTCAGGTGGGCCCACGTTGGCATCATCTCTTCCTCTGAGGACATCTGGGTGGAGACGGCCACCAAGGTTTGAATATTTTGTCGCATTTCTTCCTAGTAGCTGCTTAGATCCTGATAAATCCAATACAACTGTTAGATGACAAAGGAACCCACACTTTGCTGGGACATAAAATACCTAAATATGAAGCCAAAAAATGTATTTTCTTAATTGGGAAGGTGCTCAAAATGGGACTATTGCTGTTTCAGCACCCTGATCACCCTGTTTGAGCTCATGGTTGTCGTCTGGTCAGTGTGTGTGTGCTCTCTCTGTCCCGTCCAGGTAGCTGACTCCTTGCGGAGCCATGGTCTGCCGGTCAGACTGGTCAGTTTTATGGAGAACACGCCTCACGGCATCAGACGAACCCTGTCCAAGGTCCGCAAGATGAGAGAAATACAAGGTGAGTTCCACTTTATTTCTGGTGTTTCGAAAAGGACCTTGCTACAGACCAGAATATTCATTGTACAGCTTTGCAATCCACGCTCATGTCCTCATGTCTCGTCCTAGTTGTGATCCTCTGCATGCACTCGGTGCTGATCGGCGGCGCAGCCCAGAAGCTGCTCTTGGAGACGGCCTACGACATGCAGATGATCGACGGCTCCCTGGTCTTTGTGCCCTACGACACCCTCCTCTACAGCCTGCCCTACCGCAACGTGACCTACCCATCTCTGAAGAGCAACAGCAAACTGCTGCGGGCCTACGACAGCGTGCTGACCGTCACCATCGACTCCCCCCAGGTGTCGTTCTACGAGGCCTACAGGGAGGCCATGGAGAGGGGGGAGGTGGCGAGGACGCTCAAGCCACAGCAGGTGATGCGTGGAAGTGAGGAGTTTCGGAGAGGCGGGGTTTGTGCGCCGCTGAGGTGCCCTTGAGCGAGGCAGTTTGAGATGAAATTTGTCCATGTGTCCCGCAGGTGTCTCCTCTCTTCGGGACCATCTACAGCTCCGTCCTCTTCATGGCTCATGCGGTGCATCGTCTTCGGCAGTCCGGCGAGTGGATGTCTGGGGGAAACCTGGCAAGACACACCCGCAACCTGGCCTTCCAGGTACTGAGGGGATTGTGAATAAGACTTATTATAGTAAATGTACCTATAATCTCAGAAAATGTCATTTGTGTTGACATTAAAGATGAAGTTTATTCAGTAGAATTTTGTTTTTATTGTCACAATTTGGAGTTTTAAGTGAGTAGAAGAAAATTTGACTTCTTAATATTCTAGAACAAATAAAACTATATAGTTGAAGAATTATCAGTTAGCACATTATGTCCAAACCCAACCCTTTGAGCTCCCTGGCATGATAAAAAGTCCCAACTACATGTCTTATCTGCGTCACAGGGCTTCAGCCATCCCATCAAAACCAACAGCTCTGGAGCTGCTCTGCTGGACTACCTCATACTGGACACAGACGGACTCTCCTGGGAGCTGAAGCCAACATACAGGTACGTGAGGACTGAGATCAAGTGTTTAGTGTTTCCTTACAACACAGCTGGAACTATTAGAGAGATATATAAGCAGTACAGAGTTTCCTTAGCAGTCTTTAAATAGTTCACAGAGCAGTGGGTGAGAATAACTTCAAACACTGATCGAGTTGATTAATGACAGGATCGACATGGAGGTCGGTATGGTGCGTTTCCTGGGGCGAGATATCCACTTCCCTCGCGGCTACGGACCCAGGACGGACTCCTCCTGCTGGTTTACTCCAGGAGTCATCTGCTCAAGGGGTTAGACACACACACACACAAATACTGTATATATAAACATACATATATATACTGTACATCAAAACTCTTCTTTTTCTGTTCCAGGGGTGGATCTGTTCTCGACCATCGGCATGTTCTTCGGATTAATCACCTCCTCTCTTTTTTCAGTGGCGTTGATTTACTGCATCAGGTACAAAGTCGGCAGGAAGTCTTAAGTCACGATGGCCTGGACGGGCTAGAATATCATTATAACTGATATTAAAATTAATTATCTCCAGGCAGAAAAGTTATTAGGAACATGTAGTTGTTTGTAGTTTAGTTTAGTCATGACTGATTGTAAGAAATAAAGCAGTTTTTTGTCGCTCACTCCTGCTGTCTCCCCCTTGTCTCTTGTTGCCTAGGCGACGCATCAACCAGATTCAACTGCTTAAGGGTCCAAACAAGATCCTGCTGACTCTGGCTGATGTCACATTCATAAACCCGTCGCTTAGCAACAAGGTCAGCACCTGTCCGATTGTCGGCGTCATATTTTTATTTGTAATCATTATAAAAGTAAAAGTATGCAAGAGGAAGTTGTTTTTATTTAGTTATTATCCATATTTCTTATATATACTTGACTCCTTGTAGAAGCTGAACCTGGACGACAGCAGGATCAGCGGCATGAAGAGTGTGTCCGACCACAGCGTCTCCACCCAATCACCGGCCACCTACGAGAACTCCAACATCGTCATATACGAGGTGAGACAGTGAGACGCTCTTCCCGGTTCTTTCAGGCCAAAAACAGTAACATTTATCCTCTCAAAGCCATTCACTTCAAACACGGAAGTTTTGTACATTTTCTTTTTCAGAATAACCAGGACTTTGAAGTTGAAGAAAAATTAGATTTTTGATGGATTATTTACACATGTAGTATTTATGTTCACCTAGAAGAAAATCTTACAAAATGCATTTTATCAGTATTATGAAGTTGTCGACTCATTACAGAACAGTAACAGAACCAACCAGTGTCAGATTAATAAATAAAACCGCAAGAATTGATAACGTATAACAAAAAGTTAGTCAAAGTAACTTATACTCAATTTTTCACTCAAATCAAACCATGTCATTAACATTTCTGACTTCATAGGGGTCAACGGTCAACTACTAGAATGGGAATTATTCACAAAAGTGATATTTCTTAAACCTCAATGCTTCCATTTTAACTTCTGTTCTGGTGTTTCTCTCCTCCAGGGCGACTGGGCGTGGCTGAAGAGACTTCCTAATGGGATGTTTAGCAACATCAACCCCAAAACCAGCCTTGTGTTTGAACTGGTACGTGACATTGTTGTGAGACAAAGACATTTTGAAAAGTGTCCATTTGTAATTAACGAAAGCACAAGTCATGATAAACACAGCTAATAACAGAAACCAGCATCATAAAGTTCTGTTAAAAAAATGAACCTTTGTTTGGCTACAGATGAAGGACATGCGTCATGAGAACATCAACCCTTTCCTGGGCTTCTTTCACGACTGCGGCGTGTTCGCCATCGTGACCGAGTTCTGCTCCAGGGGAAGTCTGGAGGACCTGCTGCTAAACGACGACGTCAAACTGGACTGGATGTTCAAGTCGTCTCTGCTGCTGGATTTAATTAAGGTCAGCATGGAGGGAAGGCAGGATGAGAGGACAGCAAGGAAACACTATATGAAAAACACCGTGCGACCTGTTTGTTTTCTGCCTCAGGGTATGAAGTACCTCCACCACCGCGGAGTGTCCCACAATCGCCTGAAGTCTCGTAACTGTGTGGTGGACGGGCGTTTTGTCCTGAAGGTCACAGACTACGGCTACAACGAGGTTCTGGAGGCTCAGAGGTTCCCCTTCGTCGAACCACCTGCAGACGGTGAGAGAACAGATGAGATTGTGAGCCGGGGCTCTGTTGTTGCCCCCTACAGCAGCAAACTAATCCAGTTCCTTGCGTTCCAGAGTTGCTGTGGACGGCTCCAGAGATCCTGAGGATCTCGGGGCCGCCGGGACTCCTCGGGACCCCACTCGGCGACGTGTACAGCTTTGCCATCGTCATGCAGGAGGTAGTGGTCAGAGGGCCTCCCTTCTGCATGATGGACATGTCCGCCGCAGGCAAGTTAACAACTCCACGAACAAACTCAACAAACCTCACAAATCAGAGCAATGCATTTTTTATGCATCCACTAGTCTTGCTGACGTGTGTAGACTGAAATTTGAACCTGTCTGTGGCGGTAGATTTGTCAAACTGCTGACTGCCAACTGTCCGTCTTTGTCTGTGTTTTAGAAATAATAGAGAAGGTCCGTAAGCCTCCTCCTCTGTGCCGCCCGGTGGTCAGCCCAGACTACGCTCCGATGGAGTGCATCCAGCTGATGAAGCAGTGCTGGAACGAACAGCCGGACAAGAGACCCAACTTTGAGGAGATCTTCGACCAGGTGAGCTGGTTGGGATGTTGGTTTAATTGCCTGAGTAGTGATTCAAAAACAGCAGAAGTGGACAAAATCTTCAAGTGTGTGACAGTTTGTACAAAGGACAGATTTAAATACATTTTGACTTCATTTGAACAAAATATCTACTTTTAAAGGTTACAAAATGTCTTATTAGCCGGTGTTAAACTGATATTCTGGTTTGCCAAAGTATTTTTGTAAACAACCAGTGTTGATCTGTTGGTGTTGGTTACTTTATTTTTTTTTAATTATCTATTTTTCTTGGTAAAATCAATTTTGGAGTCAATATTATTTAAAAAATAATTCTAGATAAGATAATTCTCAGATACTCCTTAATGCCTATACTGTACTTAATCTGTTAAACGTCTTGTCATGTCTTGTCGTCTGTATTTTATTCCTGGACTTCTGGTCCTTTTATTCCTTCCCCTCCTCTCAGTTTAAGAACATCAACAAGGGGAGGAAGACCAACATCATAGACTCCATGCTGAGGATGCTGGAGCAGTACTCGTCCAACCTGGAGGAGCTGATCAGGGAGCGGACGGAGGAGCTGGAGATCGAGAAACAGAAGACGGAGAAGCTGCTGACACAGATGCTGCCTCCGTGAGTTCACATCGAAGGGCTCGTACAAAACAAACCTACACATGTTGCAGATGGTTGGATGTACACAAAACATAACTCCATGCAGGCACAGACTCATACAGGTGCTAAATTATGATATGATCCGTCTATCTCCACGATCGCCTGTTGACTTTACAAACTTGTGTTTTCTTCTCTCCTCAGGTCCGTGGCAGAGGCTTTGAAGGTGGGAGGTACAGTGGAACCAGAGCATTTCGACAGTGTGACGCTTTACTTCAGCGACATCGTCGGCTTCACCACCATCTCAGCCCACAGCGAACCCATCGAGGTGGTCGACCTGCTCAACGACCTTTACACAGTCTTTGACGCCATCATCGGCAACCACGATGTCTACAAGGTGCTATGTTTTAATCTCTATCTTTTATTCACTTCTGCTGATACAAATATTGCAGCATCTGGCATTAAATCTCATTAAATCCCATTGTCGCTCATTCTACTATGCTCTACTCTAGGTGGAGACCATCGGTGATGCTTACATGGTAGCGTCAGGCCTTCCGGTCCCTAACGAGAACCGCCACGCTGCAGAGATATCTAACATGGCCCTTGACATCCTGAGCGCTGTGGGAACCTTCAAAATGAGGCACATGCCTGACGTTCCTGTCAGGATACGTATCGGACTGCACTCAGGTGAGAATAAGACACAAATGGTACTCGATAAACTTACCTAGTAACAAGTAGCAAAACTAAAAGTATTAATAATTGTATTTTATTCTCCTCTGTGAAGCACCTTGGGCTGCATTTCTTGTATGAAAGGTGCTATATAAATAAGTCCACTACAAGTAAAAGTCCCGCCTTCAAAACCTTACTTAAGTCAAATAATGAAAATATTATTAGCCAAACATATTCATTAGTCCTAATTCTTTCCTAAAACTAGAATAAAACCCAGACCCTTATCCAACTGAGGAAGTAATAGCTCTGTCTGTTTGTTTGACTGTTGTAGGTCCATGTGTGGCAGGTGTGGTGGGTCTCACCATGCCTCGCTACTGTCTGTTTGGAGACACGGTGAACATCGCCTCTCGTATGGAGTCCACCGGGCTGCGTAAGTTAACCTGTTGACCTACAAAAACTAGGATTGAACAATCAATTGAACTGTGTATGGAGAAAATAACCAGACAGAGTGTTCGTCTAAGAATTGACGCCAAAACCACATAGAGACACTTGAGTTTGATCATAGTGACACTATACTATACTATACTATACACTATATACATACACTATACTACATGTGGGCTGTGCTGTGGTGTCTATTCTTTGTTTTTTTTTTCCACTGCTGTACTTCTTTCTTGTTCTAGTTCTGTTTTGTTTTTGTTTTTTTTGCCAACCACGTGGAATTTATAATATCCATGTTTTGGCTTGCTGCAGCCTATAGGATCCACATCCACGAGAGCACAGTGAAGATCCTGCAGGACCTTAACCTCGGCTACAAGCTCGAGCTGAGAGGCAAGACGGAAGTCAAGGTACGACCCTTTATCAGACAATTGAGATTTCTGCATGTGGATGAAGTGCAGGCTGTCACTGCCTCTGTCTCTGTCTCTGTCTCAGGGGAAAGGAGTAGAGCAGACCTTCTGGCTTGTAGGGAAGGAAGGATTTACCAAACCTCTGCCTGTTCCTCCTGAAGTCAAGTCCGGGTAGGAACAACTGTCCTTTCTCCTCCTGTTTTTATTCTGTGCTCCCTTTATACCGCATTGTGTAAATTCAGAGTCCTGCACAGCCTTGCTTTGATAACGACAAGCAATTTTCATCTGATGATTCAAATTTGAAAACGAGCCACTCTCACACTGGACCTCACGCTGTAGACGTTCCAGTATTGACTGCATTCATCATTCATTGCTTTTTCTGGGTCTACTATGTTGTCTGATTATTTATCTGTATTTCTTTTCTTTCATTCCTGTAAAAACTGACACCAGGCTGGAGCATGAAATGAAGTAAATATGAGCTTTTGGTGCCAGAAACAGAATAAACAATCACATTATTTCTAGAGTTGTTATTTGCACAGACTATTAAAATATTTCTGGGAGAAATCCATTGAAAAAGTAGCAGAGAGAACACATTTTTACTCTTAAAAGTAGAAGAAAATAAACCAGAACTTATTTTGATAAAGACTGTCTACACATGGAAACCAGTCCAAGATGGACCTGCTGATCTAATTTGTTTATTTTGCACACAAACAGAAATGTAAAAATGACAATATGAGGTGCGTGTGCGTGTGCGTGCGTGCGTGCGTGTGTGCGTGTGTGTGTGCGTGCGTGTGTGTGCGTGTGTGTGTGTGTGTGTAAGCTGTGTTCACATTGTTCACTTCATCCCAACAGGCAAATGGCCCATGGGCTGCAGATGGCCGAGATAGCCCAGTACAAGAAACGGAAAGCTGAGAAACAACAACAGGAACAACTTGCAAAGAAGAAAAACTGAGGTAATGTTATGCATTATAAAAAAATGTATAACATTACTGGCTTGGTTGGCAACGTGACTCGTCCTTTGGCAAACATAGTTTGGGAACATGAACTGTCTCAAGGTGTCACTGCTGTTTGTTTGCATGTAGTTGCATCTTGAACATGACCTGATCAAAGTTTGGGAAGAAAGCAGCCGATCAAACGTATGGTAACATGTGATTCTTGTGCAATGATTTTCTCCTTGAACATTGGCTTTTATTTTGAAATGTATCTTTATTATAGACAGCAAAAAGTTCTCTATTTCCATCAGGAAACTATAGATTGAATTTTAAAATCTTTGAATTTTAGCAAAATCTAACATGATAGTGTTCAGTTTTCACCTGTTCACATTTTTCATCTTGTTTCTGACCAGATGCTTCTTGCTGCAGGTTATGCAGTAAAGATTTCTTGTGAGATTTTGAGTGGGTCATGTTTCTATTCAAGAATGCAAATTTAAAAAACAGCAACATCTAGGGGCAGTTCAGGCAACGCATGTGGGGATTTTGTCCGGGAAAATTAAAAAAACGTATCTTTTTTTTCATCAGAAGGGAAAATCAGCATTTTGATTTGTTGGTCACTGACAAAACTCAGTTCTTCTACTTTACAAGTTTTTTAAAAAACAATGTCACACGTCGCTGCTGTTGCTCGAAAACCTCAATAATCTGTTTAGGAAAAGCGTACCCTTGATTTATCACCAGAGGAAATGTTTTCTGTTACAGAACAGCATCGCTGTGACACGCCTTCAATATGAGCTTTTTCGTGCGATAGCAGCGATGTGCCAACACAGACTGACTGAAATTAAATCTTAAATCTTATGGTGCTTCTGTAAATCTGCTCCATTCGGATGCACAGGTGCAACAATGTCTGCATTAATAACAGATAACAGATCTTCTGTTACCAGGTGATAACAGAAACGGATACTAAGATGTGAATAACAAATAACTAATATCATGTGTTAGTGCCACGATGAAAAGTGTTTAATGTCAGATGTCTTGCATCTCATCATCCCCGTAGTCTCAAATGTGAACAAGACTTCATGTCAACTTGCTTTTCTTGTCAACTTGCTTTAAAGGCAGCAAGTTAGTTTATTTTCCTGCTTCTTTATGGTTTTGTTTCCCCTTTTATTTTCATAGTAATGATTGTCAAGTGTAATGTTAGTCTTGGTACATGGTTTAAATTTGAAAATGTAACGATGACACACTATTGGACAAATACAATGATGCTTTTGGAGATTATATACATCGAATCACAACTCTTATTGTGTACTGATGAAACTCTTACTCACAGTTTGACATTTTGGGAAATACGCTCATTTGCTTTCTTTCTGAGAGTCAGATGAGAAGATTGATACCTCTCTCATAGCTCTGCGTTCAGTACCTTTTATGTTTTAGGGTAAAAATTCTCCTTTCCCATCTTGCGTTAATGTTTCCTCCCCCCTCCATCCTCTCTCCTCCTCTCAGCACCCTCGTCATCATCCCAACGAAGGAGTCAAAGGACATGAAGCTGGTGTTTCACAAGGCGGTGAAGAAGATCTCTCACGTCCTCGTCGTGACTCAGATCAACACGCCCGATGACGACGACAACGTCATGATGTCGCACCACTGACTGATCTGTAATTTGCAACTTCGCCTGAGCTGTTGGATCCAGTCGGATTTTCACTGCTAGGCCTGACTGGCCTATCACATCACAGAAAACTATGACTTTTAGACTCCAGCAGAAAGTGATAGACGACGAAATTACACCGAGGATGAAGAGTGTGATTTTTGCACCAGTATTTTGGGAAATCATCCTGATTTTTCCCAGATGAAATTCCCAGCGAGAAAAGTTTCCAAGAGGAGAAACGGGCCATAGTGGAAGAGTTAGTTCAGGTTATCACTGTGTGTGTGTGTGTGTGTGTGTGTGTGTGTGTGTGTGTGTGTCTGCATTAACGGCTTGAGTTGAGGAGATGAAGTCTTGTGTGGGACTATGTATAGAGGCCGAGAAGTGGTGACTCAGTAAAGCAGGGATCTACAGACACTGCCTGTCAGCAGCAGAGGAACGCAACGCAGCTAATCCCCCTCGTTCATTTCCTCCTCCTTCGCGAGGAGAGAAGACGTTGAGAAGAGAAGGAGGGAAAAAATAGGCTCCTCTTGTTTTTTTTTACTCCCTGTTTGCAGAGGAATTGCGCATCTTGGCCTTGTGGTGCCAAGTTGTTTATCAGAAAAACAAACATATACTACTAGTGTTTAGGTACTTAGTATTTTGAGGCATTTTTGTCTTCATTTGGATTGTGAACAGCAGAGAGGTGACAGGAAATGAGGGGACTCAAACCACGGACATTGTGGTTACATTAGAGCTGCAAATTATAATTATTTTAATTATCTGCTCATTATTTCCTAGTTTGGCATCGCCAGACTGTTTGTAAGTGCTAATTAATCTGGAACCTCTCAGTTCATTTTCGATTTCCAAATTTCCACTGTAAATCCCCCAGGCAACCACGACACTCCATAATCATGGATGGTTTTCTGGTTATTCTTTTCTGTGATAAACCAAAGGTAAACCAGTGACTCTGGTTTGCCCTCCACCTAAATGTAAATCTCAGTCCTTAAGGCATTACACAGGGTTTCACAGTTTCTGGCAAAGTTTCTCCTCCGCTGCAGCACAACTCAGCTGACTGCAACTGAATACTTGTGCAGTGACATAATGCGAAAAAAAAGTAAAGAAAAAAAAACATAATGCAGCAAACCTTCCCTGGATAATTAAAGACTAAAAATAGTCCAGATAGCAGCCAATTTGAACAGGATTGCTCCCATGAGAGAGAGGTTTTAGTTTGTTTGTTTCTCACAACCAGATCTCAGCTCAGCTCAGATCTGATGTCGTTGGGACCAGTTTTCTCCTCACTGACCGAACAAACATGACACTACAATGTTATGTAGGGAAACGCAAAAAAAGCATCTTGTTTCTGTGTTATTTCTATGTTAAAATCCTGTGTTATCTGTACACATTGTGTGACATTTGAATCTATGCAGGAGGGCTTATCATCTTGACGTGCAATGTGACTTTTTTCCGTCTTATAACTGTTTAATATTTAATGTAATTTTCAATGTTAATGTTACTGGACCTGTGTTGATGTAAATATGAATTTATATCAGAATCAGGCAGTTATTTCAACTCCACTTAACATTTAATTTTGTGCTTATAGATAAAAATTATCTTAGATGTAGATAAGAAATGATCAGATTGTGTTTTAGATTTTCCAGTCAATAGCAGTGCACTTTATTTTTGTAACCAAACCTGCCTGACAAATACTGCAATAAATCTTTTGGTGCTTGAATTCAGTGTAAAGATATATACGTGTGTATGTGTGTGTTACCCCAAAAAAGTTGCCCTGTGAAACACTGACCCTGCAGCTTTTCAGTGTAATTGAGAGGCTTGTTTCTATAACAAACCCACAGCGCCCCCTGGTGATGCATCACAAAATATATTCAGTTTGTTAAAGCTACAGATGGCATCCTGGAAACTCTGGAGGATTATCCCCACTGATCCTCAGTGTGTGTGTGTGTGTGTGTGTGTGTGTGTGTGTGTGTGTGTGTGTGTGTGTGTGTGTGTGTGTGTGTGTGTGTGTGTGTGTGTGTGTGTGTGTGTGTGTGTGTGTGTGGTCTGTTTGAAATCCATAAACTGACAGGCAGCTTACCACACTCTTTTTTTTTTTTTACTGAATATATGTTGGTATGAATGATTAGTTAGTGTTCAGAAAGGCGAAAAGTATTTAATATTTCAAAAGACAATGGGAATTATTAGAGAAATAATTCTGTGCAGAAGAATCAGGTGTTTGATTCTCTCGTTGTTTTGACGTTTTCTGCACAGAGATCACACCAGTCAAACACTGTAGGTGGGTTCTGTGAAGCTCTTCCTCCTCTTGATGCAGTTTGAGTGTCTGCAGGTGGCGCTGTTCTTCTTCTCCTGTTTGTTCCAAACAAACCAGGCAGATAAAACACAATACTTTGTGTATTCGGGTTACCAGGCATCAAGTGTTTGCATACAACACCATGAGTCCAAACTCTCAGCACAACCATGGAAACACTTGACTGAACACAGCAAAATGTTTTATTTATTCATGTCACTGTTTTTAAAGCTTGCCCTCACTGCTAGGCATGCAATCCTGTAGCAAGTATTAAATCCCTTTTATTTTACTGTAATTTATTGAGTTTGTTGCCTAGAGACAGTTAAATTAAGATAACTAAGATATTTAGTCTACAGAATAGTAGAATCAACCTTAGAAACCCCACATTTGTAGAGTGTGTAACTGTAAAATAAGATAAGATAGAACTTTACCAATCAACATTACCCAGTGCCCAATAAAGATACATTTAGTAAAATAAATAAACTAAAATAGAAAAGTAGACTTTTTTATTTTTATATAAATTAAATTCCCAGTAATGTTGCAGAGGACATGACCTGGGTGTGTTCAGCATTAGCTTCACCTCTGCTTAAATAACTGTACAATATCAATTGGTGATAACAGAAACAAGCACAAACCAGCCATTAACCTGACAACTTCTGGTTGTACTGGTTGGTGATATGTCAAAAACACATTTGGGCTGCTGTCACTCACAGAAATCAATAAGAAGCGTCATTCTTTTCTGACTTCTCGTGCATGTGTGGTTGATATTTCGTCCAACAGACAGCGAAGAGCTCCCAACAAGCTGTCGCATGTCGAAACCACAGAGCTGAGATTATCAGAGGATTTCCACTGTTATCCGGGCGTTAATGGCAGTTTGTTTGGGGGCAGGAGGGGTTAGTATAGATTATGATATAGTGATATCGTGAGAATAAGGAGGAATATGGATCGGCAAGATTAGAGAATGTCGAGGAATGGGAGATGGTCAGATTAGACCTGGATTATTAATGTATATGCCGTCCCATCAGATTTACTGCAACATTCATCAGATATAATATAAATATATGTGTGTGTGTGTGTTTGTTATATATATATATAATCACAGTGTCACATTAACATTAAATACCTGTTGCAGTCATGTTAATGCTTTAAACTTTTATTCTGCAGATCCCCTTTTCAGGCTGATCTGATTTAACCTCTACTTATTCAGGAAGGTGTCACCGAGAGCCAGGGTCTAATTTCCCAGGAACGTTTCGATCACACGTACACAGTTATGTTCATTCATGCCTGGAAACAAGCTCTTCCACTTTTCCCACCCAGATTTGTCCTGCCGGTCAAGGGATCAAACCCGTGACCTTTAAGCTTGCTTCACCAACCTTAAGGTCACAACTGGCGCCATAGTTTAGTGGAGACCCTGGGGAAACATGGGAATGTGGGACAAAGGGAATCTAAACAAAATGTGGTTTCATGAGGACAACATCTGGTCAGAACAACCAACATGGTTAAACAAAACGCATTAAAACTCTCAAGTAAAAAAAAAGACATTACAATCTTGAACTCAAGTAAACAGGCACAGGAAACTATAAAAGCCCAAATATGAGCAATAATAAAGATGTCCAGAACCAAAAACAGTGAAACATTGAAGATAAACACACATTTTATGTGTAGTAGTAACCAGAAGTGTGGCACAATACAATAATAACGCAACATTGATGTTCTTAATTGCAGGTACAAAACCACACTTTCAAATATATTTCTCATGTAAGCTATTTGTTTTGAATGCACCAGTACTCGTTGCTTAAATAGAGGAGATATTTTGGACCTCAAAATAGATGAAAAGGTAAAATTTCAATATTTTCACTGTAAGAAAACTGCAGTTTAACTCACTTAAGTGGTTTCAGGTCAGTACAACTACTTCTGAATACATAAAATACATACATATTAAGTTCTAGTGAGTGTGCACTCACTTGTTTGAATGTCACTGATCACAAAAAACAATGTAGGATTGAATGTTTTTGAACATGTGCAGATTTTAACAATTTATTCTCAGTTGAATAAATAAACTGTCTGTCTGTGTCTGTTTAAATTGCATTGTCAACAGCAGCAGCAGCAGCAGCAGTGTCGCAACTGTGCTTGTTCTGAAATAACAGACTGAGTCTGTAACAAAGGGATGCATGCTTTCCTTTGTGTTTCCTGTGTGTGCGTTTCAGCTTTGTTGGCTCTGCTCCTTTGTTGCAAGTACAATAGCAGCGGAAGAGTCGATGTAGGGAACAGTCCCGAGCAGCAGAGGGCGCTGTGATATGGTAACTGTCAAGGAGAAGAGAAGCACATAATACAAGGAATCAAGTTTAATCATGAGTTGGCCATAAAGATGGTAAAAAGAGGAATTAACTAGATTTTGTCATTCTGAATGTTTTGAATATCCCCCTGGGCCCCTATAAATCCCCACTTTGCTTTTACTCTCTGCATGTTTATACTTCTGTGCTAAAATATTACCTGGCCCCAGATTTATTGTGTGAATTTAGGAATTTGAAACATTTCCGCACAAAACTGCGAAAACAAACGTTTTGAAACTTTGAAATTATGTTACCAAGTCCAAGTTGTGCTTAAAACAATGAAAATAACATGTTGGGTCTGCACATTTTGCTTTGTCTTCATTTTGGGTACACTGGGAAAAAAATTTTAATGCAAGAAAGTACTTCTTCTTGCACTACTCACTTAAGTTGGAGTAACAAACAACTACAAGATATTCACTGAGTTACTCAATTTCATGGTAATCTGACCAAACTTGGTCCACCTGCGACTGTTTTATTTTGCTTAATTTACACCAGAGAAAGCAATTCACACTGCCGTGTTTTTTCAAGTGTTCTTGTTATATTAAACTACAATTCATCTGAAGTGTACACACAGACTGTTTGTACACGAATGAATAAATCCATTACCTGCACTCCCTCCTGTGTGTCTACAGACCCAGACAACTGATGTCAATTATTGTCCAAAGCACCAAATAAATGACCTGACGCGACGGGCAAAATTTGCATCATTAAGCCTACAAGCTGGCTACTACTTTGACTGACACTGGGACTGACGCACACACACTTAAACACATGCAAACACACACCTATACATGCACAGTCTCTTTGTTCTCGCTTGTCTAGAGCCTCACGGCCAAACAACACTTCTGGATGTCTGCATTGAGTGTCTTAATTCCCACGAAATCCTCACAAAACAGCTTGTTTTACTCAGAAGTCTGGTGCTTGACTTAACCACACCTATTATTTGGAAGATTACTCAGCAGTAATGTGCGGTGGTGTCACAGCAGCAATAAAATGTTAATATTTTAACCTTAAGCAGGGCGGTGTTTCATGTTTTTCTGAGAAAAATCGAGAAAATCTGGGATTCAAAAGAATTTCACAGGTACAAGCAGAATCTGAAATGCTCCTCTATTAATATTAAAAGTGAGAAAGAAACTAGGTAAAAGGTTGAAGGGTATATAAGTTCAGCTGCAGAGTTAGCAGATGAAAAGGACGTGGGGGCTTTCATAAGTTTGACTGGTCTCACGGCAGATGGAGATCACCAGAACCGGGCTTCCTTTGAAAAGCAGCTGATATCTCCCTGGGGAAGAGTTGGGTTGCCTGTCGGCTCGACTGGTAGCCAGCCGTCATTGTGGGAGAGATTGGATGCTGGTATTCCGGCTGTCACAATGCGGTCCAGTTTTTCCGTAACAAGAGGTCAAAGAGGTGAAAGGGTGAGGGAGAGAAAAACAGGCTTTGATAACGGCGTTGTCACCTTTTGCGTCAATAAAGCTCATTGAATGATGGGAAGATTCACCTGAGATGCCCCTCAAATGTCCCATAAGTCAAAGGTGTGACTTGAAGGATTCCCATTGGGGCCAGCTGCACTACACATGATCCCACTCATGATACTGAAAGGTGTTTGGGATAAAAGGGGTCCAGCAAATTGTTGCATGTGAACTGTAGTACAGGCTCGGAAAGCCGAGCGTGGCATTCTCAGAGGCGTTGAAGAACAGAGATAGCCTACCTCCCCTGGGCAGAGGGGGTGGGGGAGTCCCCCCAGTTACTCTATCTAGGTTTCTGGGGCCTGAATCTCGGCCGTCACACATCCATGTTGTCTTAATGAGCGTTTTAATTGACGCCTGTGACTATCACTCTGTGAGATTCGAGGCGCTCCAAGTGTGGTGGAAGGCAGATGCCGTGGATGGCGTGGTTGAAACAAACCTGGATATGATCTGAATTCATCATGCAGGCCGTGTGTGGGCATCCCGGCTGGTTTGACCCTTGCTGACACTGCGGTTGGCCAGTATCCAGACTCACCAGTGGGTTCTCACATGACTGGGGCAGCGATGTGTTTTAGGAAACCTCAGGACCCGCGGGCCAGAGGTCCTCCGTACTGTACACGGGTGAAAGATCTGAGGACACTAAACAAGCTTTTTATCAACAGGTGGAAAAGAGAGAAAAGATGATAAACATTATGTGTCTGACAACTGTGGTTACTTTTCATTTTGCAGGATAAGCTTTTACATGCACAACATTCAGCTTCTCTAAAACCTTTTGCAGTGGTGGAAGAACTTCTCAGACTCTTTTACTTCAGTAAAACTAACAGCAGGGAAACTCTATTACAAACTTTTATTTTTCAAATGTTCCCATGTTGGCATCTGTCTTTTTTATCCGTATTCTTAATGTTTTGCAACCTACATTGAAATATGCAATATTAGTAATGTTTAAGTTGTTACTTTGGGTAACCATGGTAAATATACTCATTATTACTTCCTATTAATACTAATGCATTAATTTAAACTATTTTATATACAGGAGTTTAATCAATAACAATACAGTATATCTTATTAGTTGCTCATACTGTGTGTATTGATTGTAAAATATTAATCAGCAAAGTATCGTGTATCTACAGCTCTCAGATAAATGTAGTGGCATACAAGTACAATATTCCTCATTGAAATGTGGTTGAGTACAAGCATAACGCAGCAATGGAAAGGGAAATATTTATGATAAGTACAAGTACCTCAAAACTGTACAGAAGCACAGTACCTGCATAAATGTTCTTGGTTACTTTGCACCAATGATAAAAACCCAAAAATGCTTCTGAACTGTGGGTAAAATTCCTATTTTGAAATACTTATTTTTATATTGAGAGCATAAATTACATAAGATTTAATGTTAGGGTACTGGCTAATATAAAATACATTTTGGGTTGGAGTAAAGTGTATTAATAAGGTCTAAAATAAAAAAATAAAATAATCTAGAACTTGACCCAAGACCAGTGTCTGCTCTCAGCGACAGGGGGAAGACTCTGTGAGTCTCTCCGGCTCGTCTGCAGCTCCGGGATCAGCTTTCTGCACCAAAACAGCCCCAAAAAAACCCCAAACAGCTGATTCCGGATCAGCCCCACGCCGTCCCCGCCCACTTCCACACGTCAATAAAACCCCCGCGCCACGCCATTGGGCCAGAGCCGCTGACGCAAGCCACTCGACGCCCCGCGGCGATTGGTCGGAACGCGCGTCGGTCAGCGCAGTCGGAGCGGCCAGCCAATGGGAGCCCGCGCTCGCCTCTTTGTTCCTCCCGTCGGGCTGGTGACGCGCTCGGTCACGTGTTGTTTGTGCTCCGGCCCGTGGTGACGCGTTCAGGAGGAGCAGCGAGCGGAGGTGCTAACGGAGCTAGCCGGAGCCTCCCGATCAGAGACGCGCGGGGCGGAGGAGCGTGGTCATGTTGCACACGGTAGGCTTCATTTCGTGATTAAAAAAAAAAAAAAAAAAAACCCAAAAAAAAAAAAAAAAAACCCCACAAAAACCGCGTGTGAGTGGCCGCTGCGCTGCTTTTTTTTTTTTTTTTTTGGGGCAGAAGAAGAAACAAACAAACAACAACAAAAAAAAAAAAAAAAGCGCGAAGGGACTTGTTGTTTTTTTTTTTTGTTGTTTTTTTTTTTTTGACGGATAAACAAAGCCGGTCCGCGAGGGTTTGTAAAATCTGAGCGAGGCGACGGTAGCTGGCCTAGCCGGACCCGGGAGCTCGTCTCCCAGAAGAAACACAACCGGAATGGGGTCCGGGTCCGCTCGGATTAGCTCGCTGGTGAAGTGACCTTTGATTGTTTTTTTTTTTTTTTCCTCCGATGGCGAATTTCACGAACTACCAGGAGGGCAAAGCGGCGATGTTGATGGTGGAGGCGAAACCCGCCGCGGCCGCCGCCGCCACCGCGAACGGAGACGGCTCGGTCGGGGAAGCCCCTTCCCCGTTAATTAATATCGGCGGCGGGGCAGGAGGAGCAGGAGCAGCGGGAGGAGGCGGCTCTCGCTTCCATCAACATTTACCGCCCTCCAACCACCACCTCCTCCTCCACCATCACCACCACCACCACCCGCCGAAGGATCAGCAGCAGCACCATCACTACCAGCTGGCTCCGCAGCTGCATCTTTCCGGGGAAAACATCGCAGAGTCCCCGGGCAGGAAAGCCTCCTGCTCCTCCTCCTCCTCCTCGTCTCTCAGCCAGGTACACGCCGCCGCCGCCGAGGACCCCGCCGCTTCCTCCGCCGCTAGCAGCAGCAGCGGCAGCGGCGGCGGCGGCGGCGGCCATGTATACGCGGCCGTGAACGTCGCAAATACCTCGGACGCTGTGGATGATATTCGCAAATGCGGCTATTTGAGAAAGCAGAAACACGGACACAAGAGGTTCTTCGTGCTGCGGGCTGCCAGCCACCTCGGGCCGAGCCGCCTGGAGTACTACGACAGCGAGAAGAAATTCAGGAACAGCCTGCGCTCCGCCGCCGCCGCGGCCGCCGCAAGCGGCGGAGCGGTCGCCCCTTCTCCCCCGAAGAGGGTTATTTACCTCTACCAGTGCTTCACGGTTAACAAAAGGGCGGATTCCAAAAACAAACACCTCATTGCCCTGTACACTAAGGACGAGTACTTTGCTATTGTGGCTGAAAACGAGCAGGAGCAAGAGGACTGGTACGTGGCCGTCAGCGAGCTGATGAGCGAGGGCAAGAAAGGGCACGTGGATTCAGATGATCTGGATGATGGATATGGTACAGTCACCCCCGGTACTGTGTTCAAAGAGGTGTGGCAGGTGAATGTGAAACCCAAAGGACTGGGTCAAACTAAAAACCTCACTGGTGTTTACCGGCTATGCCTCTCCACTAAAACCATTCACCTCGTTAAGTTGAACTCTGAGACCCCCTGTGTTAACCTCCAGTTGATGAATATCAGGCGCTGCGGACACTCGGAAAGCTTCTTTTTCATCGAGGTGGGTCGCTCCTCCTCCATTGGGCCCGGGGAAATATGGATGCAGGTGGACGATTCTGTCGTGGCCCAAAATATGCACGAGACCATCTTGGAGACGATGAAAGCCCTGAAAGCTTTCGCGGAGTTTCGGCCCAGGAGTAAGAGCCAGTCATCGGGCTCCAACCCCATGCCGTTTATCACAACGCGGCGCCACCTGGGCAACCTGCCACCGAGCCAGACGGGACTGCAAAGGCGTTCGAGGACGGAGTCGGTCGTGGGCACGCCGCCGTCAAGCAAGAGCTCCGGGGCCAGTGGTTATCGCTTCCGAACATCCAGCGAGGGCGAGGGGACAATGAATCGGCCGTTCCGCTCCGCCACAGGAAGTCTGGTTCACCTGAACTCAGCACGAGCCCATCATGGACGCCAGGAAGGTGGTGGCAGCAGCAGCGGAAGTGGTGTCGCCACAGGAAACGCTGGCACGAGCACCGGTGGCGGGCGCTATGTCAGAGCCATCCCGGGGTCGTCGTCCACCTACCACGCCCGCTCCGCCTCGCTGCCGGTCTCCCACTTCCCATCCACCACCAGTCCAGTGAGTGTCTCCTCCAGCAGCGGCCATGGCTCCGTCTCCGACACGCTCACCCGCCCGTCAAGCGCCTCCATATGCGGCTCCCCGTCTGACGGCGGCTTCAACTCTTCGGACGAGTACGGCTCCAGTCCTGGTGACTTCCGGTACTTCCGGGTGCGGAGCAACACGCCAGACTCCCTCGGCAACACCCCGCCAATCAGAGAAGAGAACTGTCTAAATGATTACATGGCCATGGGCTGGAACCGGGAGGTCTTCGGCACCAGTGGGGGTTCTGGGAACAACAGCGGCGGTGACACGCCACGGGACGAGAGCACGTCGACGACAGAGGACGAACGCTTGTCTTCGTCATCATCATCATCACTGAGGAGGAGGACTCACTCTTTCTCCAGACCGGCCGGTGGCGCAACTGGCGGTTCTGGAGTAGCAGTTTACCAGAAAATGACCCAGACCAACTTCTCACTGGAGGAGGGATCAGATGTCACGTTGCCATTCGGCAGTGGGCTGCTCCGCGGCGGGCCGTCCTCCTCCTCTTCCTCGCTCCGCTCTGACTATAGCTCCTGCTCCGAGCACAGCCAGCAGAGCCGTCCCTCCACGCTCTCCCGGACGGACGCCGGTGGCGAGCGCCCGTCCCTTTCCTCCTCCTCCTCTGCCAAGGAGGACAGCGGCTACATGCCCATGATGTGCGGCGTGGCTGCGTCGCCGCGGGACACTCCTCCCGACTACATGCCTATGCAACCCGGCTCTTACACCCATCCCGTCTCCCATTCCCCCCAGTTTCACAGTCCAGCTTTAGGTCCTCGTTCAGCACACCAACCCCCCCAGCTCCAGTCTCAATCCTCCACAGACTCCCACGGCTACATGATGATGCTCCCGGGGGGCAGCGGCGGCTCCCCTTCTCCGGGGCAGGCCTCCCCCAGCCCTCACAGCAGCTCCAGTGTGGCAGGTGCCAGTGGGAGCGATAGCATAGCAGAGAGACCAGAGAATGGGGAATATATGGACATGTCATACAGCAGCAGTGGGGGGCGCAAGCTCTCAAACGAAGGGAGCAGTGGGTATTACGCACCTGGCACACCTGAGAGCACCCCAAAGTCTTACAGCCCTTATTTCTCCCTCCCTCGCTCCTACAAGGCCCCCACCAGAGAGAAGGATGAGAAGGAGTATGGGGAGTATGTTCCTATGAGTTCTCCTGCCAAGCCAGTCTATTCAACAGTTGCCACAGCTTCCATGTTGACGCCAGAGAAGAGGGGTGGGGGAGGTAGTAGCACCTCCACTCCCTCTCACCCACCCCCGCCTTATGGAGCTCACCATACGACCGCAGCAATGGCAGACCGACGCATCGTGCGGCCCAACCGCCTCCCTTTAGGCAGGAGAAGTTTTCATGGCCCACTGCGGGTTAGTGAGCCCTCCACAGCGTCTGCAGGCACCTCCACCTCAGTCCCCGCCACTGTCAGCTCATCCGAAGGGCCTTCCAGTCCCGGAGAGTACATTAACATTGAGTTTGGGGATCACTACCCCCACCAACAGCAGCCCCCCGCCTATCCCCTCTCTGCCCAAGACGAAGCGCCTTCCCTGGGATCCAGTGACCACCGTCAATCCCCTCCCCAGCCCCAAACTCACCAGGACTATATGAGTGTTGAGGTAGGGGCAGACCAGCAGGACAGCGCTGGATGTCTGGGTAAAAATCAGTCACCCAGACCCAGCCTTGTCGCCCCCTGGAACCCACCCAGTTATATCCGACCCCTGGCCAGCAATCCTGGGGCGCTGGCCTCCCCTGTAGTCCCTGCCGGAGGTCACTGGAGGTCAATGGGGGACGACTATACGGACATGACGTTTAACCTCAGCAGAGGCGAGAGGACGCAAACGAGCCCCACAGCCATGCTGCAGCATCTCTGTGTGATAGAGGGACGTTACGGCCATGCTCCCTCTGCCTCCTCCTCATCCATTTCTCCTCCTCTCCCTCCGTCGAGCCCAGGCAGGGCGCCGACACACCAGCTGGAACCCAAGGTGGTTCGGGCCGACCCCCAAGGCAGGCGGAGACACAGCTCGGAGACATTCTCCTCCACTTCCTCCTCTAATTCAACTCCCTCTGCAGGTGGACTTGGCTCCTCATCCTCAGCCACCCACCCCACAATGGTCAACCCCACAGCCCCCAACGGATCTTACCTAACGGAGGGTCAGGCTTCCAGGTGGGCCAGCTCGGCATCTTTTGACAGCGTGTGGGTGTCCATGGAGGGTCTAGGGGACTCGCCGGCTCACCATGCCCCAACAAGAGCCATGGAAATGGTCACGGCCTCCGGGACCTCTGCGTCGTCCTCCTCCTCGGGAGCTGGCGCCGGTAGAATGTGCAGGAACATGTCTGTCGGCTACCAGAACGGCCTGAACTACATTGCCTTGGAGCTGAGGGAAGACGGGAGTAATGCCGGGGCCGTGGCGTCGGGAGCTGGCAGCAGCAACGGGAGCTCGGTGGCGGCGGTGGGGACGGTGCCTCTGCCGGAGAATGGAGCCTATGCCAGTATCGACTTCACCAAATCTGATGGAGTCACCACGACAACCAAGGGTGAGTAAATACAAGTGTGTGTTTGTGTGTTAGGTTGGGAAACTTGCAGTCAAATGATGCAAAATGTTGTTTTTCCCCTCTGACATTGTGTAAAGGCTCTTTTCTACTTTCATAATCATATTTGGTAGGAAAGTCTATCATTGGTTTTTTGGAGTTTACACAGCCACCAGCCGGCGTATGAAAAAAAATAACATAGTTTCTTGCTTTGTTTGTGCGTGTGAGAATGAGCTTTCATGTGTGAGTAAAAGAGACTAAGTGTTAGGGATATTTTTTTCTTCACTGAAATCCAAAATAACCCTAAGTGCCGTATGCTATTATTAGTCGCATTATATCAATTTGCAGCTCTTCTAGTGAATCTATTTTGGATCAAGTCTCTGTGATCTTGACAAGGCTGCGTTCAGCCGCTTTGAGCAGCCAGTCGTTGTCTTTGAAGGCATCTGTCCAGGGAACTGAAGTCTAGGCTATAACAGTGCTGGTACAGGAAGTGGCACCAATATGTGGTTCATCTTGAGGTCTGTGTGTGTATTTTGTGCGAGCAGACTGGTAGACAATTAGCTCGCCGAATGAACCGAGGTTTATCTGAGGTCAAGTGTGGACTGAATCACCCAAAAAAGGCCCTGACTTCCTGCCTTTGTAGCTGGTGGTGTGTCTCTCTGTGCCTGTCTGTGCACGTGCCGCTGTTTTCTTTGTGTCAGCATGTGTGCAGAGAGCACCAATGTGTGGGTGTTTGAGTGTTCACAGCCTTTTGTCTGCTGTAAGGCTGTCACTTGAGACTCTTTTTCTACATCTTTGAAAAAATATATTCATGTGTACAAAACATGGGTGAGTGCAGTGCCAGCAAGAGCAGTTAAAAAAACACACGAAACGCCGTACAGCGCAGTAACCTGGCAGTAATTAAGTGAAGCTTGGAAGTTTTTACTTGTTGTTGAGATTGTTAGAGGGAGTCAATAAACTCATTAGTCAGTTTTGAGGCCATAGTTTGAAGGGGTGCAGCTAACTGTTATCTTCCATTATCGATTAATCTGCAGATCATTTTCTCAGTTAAACATTTAAGTCAAGAAAAGAATGACAAACACCCTTTCCAGAACCCAACATTTCCTTTTTAAACCGTTCAAAACCCATGTCATTTATTGTCAAAAAAGACAGTGTCTGTGTTTGTTGGTTTAGGTGTACTTGTGACTAAATGATTCCTTTTTATACCTTTTGTAAGTTGTCTTATGTTGCACTGAAAAGTCACAATAGCCAGACTTCCTTCCAACATAATAACTCACTCTTCTAACCGCCTTTTGTAGTTGTGATTTTCACTCGTCCACTGCCTGAACTTGTTTGCGCATCAGTCAACTTCAAAAAGTTGTGTAATGTTTCAAAAATCATTTAGACCTTGTCAAACTAATGAAATCTGCTTCAGAAAAGAGGAACAAGTAGACCATCAGTAACATTTACTGAACAACAGCAGGATACGTGATTTGCAACACTAAAACAGATTTGAGGAACTTGCATTGTAACATTATGAGGTGTTTATGTTTTGTAAAGTAAGTAGTTCTTGCTCCTGATGTGCTGTATATTCTAGAGGTTGTTTTAAATCGCATTTTTTTTCTGCATCAGCCAGCAGTGCAGCAGGTACCATGAAACTTAGTTTGAAGTACTTTTTTGCCTTCATTTGTTCACAGAAAGCTGATTGAGAATGCATTGCATGCTGTTCATCTCACTCCGTTTTTGTGCATCTAATTCTCAACTAACTGTGAATAGAATATGTATTTATGTATAATGTGAATATCTTATTAAATTACTAGTCTATAAAACGGTGACAAATTCCCATCAGAAGGAGTCACAGTCCTACTTCACTGAATAAAAATATACAGATCACAACTGCTGTACAATTTTATAATTCATAGACCACGATATGGTAAATGTACGCAAAATCGCATTATATTAGAAAAACTGATGTTCAAATTGTTTAACTTTGTGGGACCAAAATACAATTACAATTGTATAAAACCACAAAAAAAATACTGACGCAGAAATGTATTTTGGCTGGTGGAATATGGTTTCCTGAAAGTCTTTCTCCCATTTTCCTGGCGCTGTCTTTTTTTGTTTGTTTTCAATGTCCCTGTTATATAATATAATTTCCTTTTGGAATATATATATCACATAATAGTACTTTAGTAATAGTAATTTTCTTGAAATTGATGTACGGGGGGTGTACATGTTATCTGTGTGGCAGCAGCATGCAATGAGACATGACTTTGCTGCAGCTTCAGAGGCGGTTGTGATGATTTTACATGGAGATGCTCGGGCACAGCAAACAACTACTGCATGTGCAGTCCAGACGTGTGTGTGTGTGTGTGTGTGTGTGTGTGTGTGTGTTGCTGATGCTTAGTGCTGAGGGTTAGATCTGCAGTCTGGTGTCGTAGACGAAAAAGAGGATGTTTTGACCCATTTTTCAGTCTCTCACTTCCTCGTTGATCATCTCCTTTTCACCCAGTCGTCCTGTCCTTTATTCTCTCCTCCCTGCTTGTCCCTCGCTTCCTGTGCGAATCGTCGTTTTTCTCTCTCGCTTCCAGTGTGTGTGTGTGTGTGTGTGTGTGTGTGTGTGTGTGTGCATGAGCGTGAGTCAGGATTTTCTGCAAGCGCCGACTGACTCATTTGTTTATCGTGGTGCTGAACGGAGATGAAAGAGCTTGTGTGTCGTGGGGGGGTGCTCTACAGTGCTAAATCTGTGCTCGCTATCACAGGAGATCAACTGACACTCAAAGCGCTCAACCACATCCTATTGTGTGTATTTGTTTGTCCGTCCGTCTCTCTGTCTGTGTGTACTTTTGTTTTCAGCTGCTGCCAGCTGGTTCATTAAGTGTGTGTGTGTGTGTGTGTTTGTTGGTTCATACAGTTCAAGGTAACGTTCAGAAATGTCAATCCATGCCAACACACACACATTGAGTAGGGGAGTATGTTCAGTCTGTGCTTGTGATGTTGGTGTGTTTACATTACAGCTCACGCTCTGCATGTAGGTGTGTGTGTGTGTGTGTGTTTTGTACTCGCTGAGTCATGGCAGGCAGGCTTTGATGTGGCGCCGTAATTGCGGCGGCAGCGTGTCAAGGCACACAGCGGGGCCGAGAGGAAACGCATCATCATCGCTCAGGAATGCACTTCCTCTCAGCTGTGGCGCTGAACTGATACAGGCACACCTGGATCCTTGACCCAGAGGAGAGAGGCGGAGGGAGAGACTAGCTTTCTGTCCAGCTGTCGGGGAAAATGTGTGTGAACTTGTGAAACGTTGTTATAAATATTAAATAAAACATGAACTTGGAATGTTTACTGGGGTTGAGGAGTAAAGAATCTTCCCAGAACTGGAAAAAAACAGCAGTTTTTGTCAACCACCTTAAGATATAAAGGTGGGTAAATGTTCTGTCCACTGACTGATTGTTTCACCTCTAGGTTTTGCCGTTGTAGTTAACAGCTTCATGTAAACTGTAGGACTTATTTCCATCATTTCCCGGTCGGTGCGTTTCAACTTGCGCTGCAGTGTTTGGTCTACCTTGTCATCATGTTTCAAAAGACTATTTACTTCGTAGCTATTTTGTTGCAGAACTGAAAGGATTATATGCAGGTTTTGTGTAGTTTAGCCCTGAAACAGAAAGTCAAGTAACTGACTTGCTGATTTTCTTAGATTCATATGATTGTAAATTTAATATTTTTGTGTGTTTTGGACTGTTGGTTGTTTTAAAGTATAGTATGCTTTAGGAGTGTAGTGTAAAATTAATTGGCAGATTGATCAATAATCGAAATAATAGTTCACTGCAGACCCGCTGTAACCGTTAATAAATCTGATATTTGCTGCAATAAACACATGTTGCTGTCTTTTATTAGGTGAGCTACAGGATGTTGCTTATAGAGGAAAAGTTTTTTTTATATTTTCACTTGCTTAGAAAAACTCTGGCAGAGAAACAGTTTGGATGGGCACCGCGTCTTTGAGGAGATGCACATTTATGGTGTGTGTGCGACGCCTCTCTTCTGCTGGCTTTCTTATCGTAGAGACAGTGACCAGACGGTGACTCAGAGGAAGATGTCTGCTTTGTGTCTTTTTCTCTTCAACATTTGAGCAACTTGTGTCGCTGCCAGAGCACCTTTTCAAACCTTCCTGACATGCTTGGTTTTGAGATGACAAAAGATCATCAGATCTCAAACTGTTGCCCCGTGTACTCAATGGTCAGGTGTCCAAACTTGACCATTGATAAATCATCCTTTTGTGTTTTGGTCATTGTGGTACAGCCCTAATGGATTAAAGGGTAAAGACAGGAGGATGATGGGCAAGAAAGTGGTGGAAGTCCCATTTTGCCAGGTGGAAATAAGGTGGCAAAAGGTTAAAGCTGGGTCAGGAGAGGAAGTTGTGGAGGTTGTTCGGTGTAAGCGACAGCGGTGGGAACCTGCCCTTTTCCCTCCTTCTCCCTCACCCCCGTGTGCCGGCCAAGTGGATATGAGGTGGTAAAGGGTTAGGCAGAGTGTGAGGCAGGGTTATCGAGCAGAAAGTAAAGGGGGGGGGGGGTAAGATGTGAGAGAAGATGGTACGAGGCTGCCCTTTCCTCTCTCATTCCCACCTCCACGGCCAGGCCCTTCTATATTTACAAGTCTATTTCCAGACTGACATGAATTTATGGGCCGGTCCGAGGCATGCTCGTAACAGGACTCCCCTTTCTGCTCCCTGTGTGTTGCATGAAGAGGTCTCTCTCTCTCTCTCGCTCTTAAATAGCCAGATATACATGCCCACAGATGTTAGAATTATTAACCATCATGCATGCACACAAAGCGATTTTGATTTTAAGCTGCCATTCTGTCTGTCACAGGAAAGTATTTGTATCTCTCTAAAGGCCCCCCGAGGTTGAAATTTTTGCCCACGATGCCCATTTGAGTGTCCATTTAGCAAATAAATAATCTTAAAATAACTTTCACTGTTTGATGAGCACCTTGATTCAGAGCCCTGACGTGCTTTTAGCATGGGTGGCCTTCACTGAGAAGCATGGGAATCTATAAACCTGGCAGCCTTGGTGTCCATTGAGCTAAACAGGGAATTGATCCTCTAACCCGGGACCCGTTGGCGCCAGCAGGGTTCCCATTGGTCAATGAATTCCTGGAGTATTACACAGTTTAAGGAGGTGTTTCCCAGAGGGTTACATTTCATTTTTAAAGCAGATCTGTGTGATCCGTTTCTTGCTTTTCAAGGTAATCTGGCAATTTCTATGAAGAATTTGAGGATTAATATGACGTTGCGGTAGAGCTGAACCTTGATTAATCGGTCAGAGCAAAAATAAATGACAAACATTTTTTCGTTCCAGCTTCTAAATTGTGAGAATTTGCTGCTTGTCTTTATATCATGTGAATATAAACTTAATATATTTGGTTTTAGACTGTTCGTCGGACAAAATAAATTATTTGAAGGTGTCACCTTGGGCTTTAGGAAATTACAACCGTGAAAAAGTGATTTTCTTTCCGTATTTTCTGACGTTTTCTAGAAAAAAACACACCCAAATTTTGCATTTAGATGGTTGCTATGAGCTGTTATTCTCTACAGAAAGGTAATCAGAGCTGCTTCATGTTTGTGAGCTTTTCTGAGCCTTAAAAGCTAATAAGTAAAAAAAAAAGAAGAAGTCATGATTGAGCTTTACAACACCAACGAGTTATGAGTGTAACATCCTGCAGTGCTTACTCAAAGGGAAACGTTGTGTCTCATCAGTAATAAGTGGACCTAAACACTGTGGGCTATGTGGTCTCACTGTTCCACCAGGTTTTAGTTACTCTTGTGTAAGAGTATGGATTTCATAAGTGGTCCTGAGCATTACTCAATCACAGGGGCTCCTGGTTCTCTCAGACATGGAGGAACTCTCATTTCTTCCTCATGCCTCTTCTTCCCCTCCTGTCTTCCCCCTTTTCTTTATGCTCTTTGCTTCGTGTCTCGCTGCCTCCCTCAGACACACGGTAATGATAAAGCAGGATTTTACCAGTTCTCCTCGCCTGACTGGAATGTGACGTTGGATAACTTTATTGGACAAAGTCTGAATGTTTGTGCAAGCGTGTATTTGAAAACATCAACGTTTGTTAGACTTCTCCTGCTTCTGGTGGCTTTTTGACACGCACAGATTGCGCAAACTCGAATAACTCTGAAGTGTTTCCTGCAGGAAATTAGAAGTTTGTGCAGAAATCTTTGGTGTGTTTTTCCTGCTCCATTGACGACCTAAAGGCGATCACATAATGTCATTAACATTCCTATAGGAAGAGTTTGAACATTTCATCAAATCATTTTTATTTAAAAAGTATTTTAACAGATTTTTAAAAACACATTTTTTTAAAACAATGTGTAAAAAATGTAAGAATATTTTTCGTGATTTGTGTTCTAGTCCGCAGTAATTGACAATTTTGCACTATTAAATAAGTGTATTTTGCTCTGCATTTTTGTTGGAAACTGTTATAAAACATAGAAAAACATATAAAATATATTTGAACACAAATGTGACATTACTGAAACCGTTGTACATGTATTTTAAACCAAATTAGGCCTATATCATGGCAGCCATTTTACAGGTCTAAGAAAAAAGAATATACTTGGAAACTTACTGTTATTTGTTGTGAAAACCTGCATTTTTAATTTAACTAAGTATCTTGTATTATAAATGCATGTCTGGAATTTGTAACACACCGAAATTGCTGAAAACCGGCAAAATTCAGCAAGTTATGAGGATGATAATTGTGGGTGGACCTCCTGCCTCGATAGACAGACACGACTAAGGTGGTGAGGCTTCCCCTTAACAATATGGCGGCCACCTTGGCGCATCGCTGCAGTGATTATCTACGTGGATTTATCTGTGGCAACAACCTGTACGGCTCGCAGATTTTAATCCCGATAAGGTTCCTGCTCTTCACTCAAACGGTTTGCTATTTGAGGTAAAACGATCAATTTCGAGTGGCCCAGCTGTCGCGCCGGGCCGTGTCAGGTCACCACATTACGCTGTTCACTCCCATGATGCCTTTCATCTGTTGTCCCAGCTGGGTGAATGGGGTTTAGGGACAGAGAGAGAGAGTCACGGCTCCGAACACCTGCCTGTGTTGCAACGGCACAACAAGCTGTTAGCTAATGCAGGTGTTTGGTGAACAGTGTTTTTATAACCCGATTTTGTGGCGAGTTCATTCGTGTGTGTGTGTGTTTAACTGAGGTCAGCTCAGGTCAGTCAGGCTTGTGTCCTCAGACTTGTTTTGATCAAAGTCCTGGACTGCAGAGAAACCCAGAGACCTCTCTCTCTCTCTCTCTCTCTCTCTCTCGCTTTATTATCACGACCATAATTAAGAACAGTATTGCCAAATCCTGTTGTTTACAGTGTGGGTATAATGACTTTGCACATTACCACACTGTATACATAAACAACATACTTTACGACACATCAAACACTTAAACACTACATACACATGGTACACAATACACACACTATAATATATACACATGTTCGTGTGTGTGTTGGTGTGCGCTGGTTTGCCGTCCTTCCAGCAATAAAAAAAAACATTAAAACTGATTTACTGAAGAATTGCTGAAAAGGTGAATATCTTGGATGTGTACGCGAAGTTATTTCCTGTAGCTTGTTTCAAAATAAAAGGCTCCAAGTGATGCGCTTTAATGTGAACACAATTGACATGGGTTGGTTGACCATTTGACATACATTACTCTTAGTATTCGAGGGTTTTTGTTTGGTTTAGACATGCTGCAATATATCGATGCAGCAGCAGGAAGCGTTGCTCTTCTACCTCTTGTTGTTGGCAGAACTTCTTTGGGTTGCCAGGTTTGTCTGCATCCCCCAGTTGCGGTCACTCAGTCTGTATCTAGTGAACGTGATCTCTCCGTTTCTGGTCACTCGTGGAGTGGTTGATGTACTTTTCTTTGTCTTTTGGTTATAGTTTGGTTGCACCAGATTGTGTTCAGGCTGTGCTGAGTCTGTGCGCCGTTACTCGTCTTCCCTGTGTGCTGTGCGCTCCGGTCTTCCTCTCAGCCCGTCCATTCATCCATCCCTCCATCCCCGTGGCTAACAAACAGAGGAGCAGCATTCCTGCAGTGCCCCCTGTCAAAGCATCTGTATTGTGGCGTGCTGCTCACATTGTTGTATCAGACAAAGCCTCGCTCTCAGTGGAATAACCCAGCTGGACGGCGGCCATCACCAGGGTCATTTGGGGCCGCCGGGCCGCACCAAAACAGCCGACCTGACGGCCCGGGCCCGGCCATGATAGCAGGGCAGGAAACAAGCTGTGTGTGTGTGTGTGTGTGTGTGTGTGTGTGTTTGTCTGCTGGCAGCATGCTGAATCCAAAGTTCACCGGCCACGCTCACTTTTTTGCCAGGCAAACAGTATATATATATTTTTTTTTACAGCAAGTAGTTTGAGCTGCTCGGTCAGAGATGTCTTACATCTGTGCTGCTTCTTAGAAAAGTTGTGAAAAGCTGTGCCTTGTTCCCATAATCACTCACTCTTTAAATCACTGCTGTGATAAATAATCTCTTAAGAAAATTTTTTTGTAGACATTAGTGTAGATCAATTGATTTAGTAGCGTGGATGCTGGTAATTTCCAGCCCTGACCTGACGCCGACACTGTGAGACATCTCCAAAATGTCAACATGTACAGATTTCCCAAAATACAAAAATCCCCCCGATCGGGAAAAGTTAAGTTTTCACTCCTCTGCAGCGGCGTTTGAAAGGCCAAAGAGTTCATAGCCAGACCGATTCCAGTCAAAATTAGTCAGCACCACTTGGCTTCAAATTGTCCAAAAACAACTAATTCTGTCAGTCCTAAAACAACCGTCAGTGAACCGGCCGCACAGAAAACACTTTTTTCCATTGTTGCTGCCCCTTTATGGATCCTTATTTTTCACTGCTGCATCTTATGAATATCTTCATTATTTCTTCTGTTGATTATTTTCACTAATTCACTAAGAAAACTGAAATCACTTTTTTCTGTCCATCTAAGTCCATAAAAAGTCTCAAACCCAAAGACATAAAGAGAAGCAGCAAATCGGCACAGTTTGGGAGCTAAAACTACTGAAATGTCTGAAAAGGTCAAAATAGTTTATTAGTATTCTTTCATTTAAGCTCTACTTATATCACCAGAGAACTTTGTCTTAGGAAAAGTGTAGAGCTAACGTAGAGTCAATAATTGACCTCTTAAACTTTCAAATATTTAGCAGATGATAACATCCAGAGCCTAATATATCAGCAGGCAAATATTATCAGCTGATATTGGTTCATCCCACATATATCAGAATGTATCTTACTCTATCTTTTTGTGTAGATAACTTCACAATATTTTATTTTTAATCAGCTTAACTCAGGTTGTGCGCCGTGTCACGTCATCAAAGAGCTCTACATTAAAAGTAGTAAGCCCTTTTGTGTTTTATATATATTTCACAGCTGAAAACCTCTGAATTCAGAAACTATGACCTGCTAAGTTCGTGTAATGTAACAGTCATGTGTTTGTTATACTAATGACACACCATTATTGTGTGTATTTGTGCTTGAAGGCTTTTGAAGACGGTTCGCTTACTCATGATCTCTGTTTTCTTACTCTCTAATTTTCTCTTTCAGACTGAGCGACGGGACGATAGAGGTTCCCCATCCTCCTCTGCCTCTTCCTCCTCCTCATCTCTCTGTTCGGGGCACTTGACTCTGCCTGTGGCCTGCGACCTTTGACCTCCCCCGCCGGTGACCTCTGACCTCTTCACGCAGACTGAAGAGCCGCTCCCTTCTGGATGCAGAAAACAACAACAACATCACAACAGATGACAAAAACGCTTGCAGTTTTTTTTATTTTTAAGTGTATTTCATCTTTTATTTTGTGTTTTATATGCATATCTTGTCCTGTTTTTTTGTTTTTTTTTTCTCTCACAATCAATGCTGCCAGTGTTCGCTGCTTTTTTTCCCCTCATGTTGTCATGTCAGGACTTATTCAACAGACAGCGGTCAGTGAACTTTGAGGGGGGCGTCAACAGAACCCTGGAAAGATTATCAGATTGGTTCTGCTTCTCCGTACGGTATTAAAAAAGGGAGGCTGAAATACTAAGAAAAGGCATTATGGTACAGACTTGGAAACTTTATGTTGCATTGAACTTAAAATATTAATTTTTATCTTTTATTATAGTTTCTTTACCCCATGCATAATCTTCAATACGGTACCGTACAGTTATTACATTGTGGACAAAGTTGTAGTAGAAAACGTATATTTTTTTTGAATGGATTACCCCTTAAATGGTACGAGCTCGTGGCTGGATCCATTTTAGCCTCAGAGACGACAAGTGGCATTGCACAAGTACCGTGCTTGTTCCCATACTTTTCCGAGTCAGGTACGGCACAGTACCAGCGCCCTTTGGATTATTACCCTTTTGTTTGGCGTTCGCACCTCAGCGACACAAAAAAAGCACCCGGTTCCAAATGCAACTGGGAAACAGCTACGGTACTGCGCCAGTATGGGTTTATCACATTGTACTAAATCAGTGGGAAACCTCAAAGCATTACTCTCCTCATATTCTGTAGCACATATTATTTATTTGTTGCAATAGGTATAAAAATGTTCCAGTACATTTCTTTGTTTGCTTTCATGACGGCGATGGTACTCAGCAGGGCGGGGAAGGAACGCCGGCCACCAATCCAATGCTGGAAAGTTTTATTTGTCTTAAATCTGACTTCTCTTCAAGCCACTTTGCAGATAACTGAATCAAACTGAGGCGTTTAAAGGGATATTTTGACACTTTGGGGAATGCGATTTTTCTCTTTCTTGCCAATAGTTGAAAGAGAAGATCGATGATTGATATTGGTGGTTATGTGAGAGACTATTTCTTGAAGTCTTGTCGTCACCCATCTGTCTGTAGAATGGCAAATTGTCATTTTTAAACTTAGGTTTTTGTACAGGTTAAACAAAAGACATATAACATGTTAATTAGTGAGCTTCAGAGTTGCTGATACATGCTGAACTAAGTTGACCGGCTGCTGGCTCTGGCTACACATTGAACGGTCTAATGTGAGAGTGGTTCTCATCTTAACGCCTGGCAAAAAAGCGAACAAGCATTTTCCCCAAAATCTTGAGCTGTCCCTTTTAAAAATGAAAGCATCAGGAATAAACGAAAGTAGCTTGTCGAGGTTCTGGAAGCTCAGCTGCTACGGCCGGTGGATGGAAAACGTTTTGCCGCCGTGCTGCTCGGTTACGTTCTCCAGTTTTCCGTGTGAGAAACTGTTCAGTAAACCGAAGCAGGTGTTTTTTAGTTATTTTTAATTTTTTTTTTATATATGTATTTTTTCAGTTTGACCTGATACGGTTCGTAGCACAGTTCAGGTTAGCCAGGGAGAGTGGCGCCAACACAAACACAAACACACACACACACACGCTGTGAAAGGTTAAAGCACAAAGTACAGACGTTGACACTGAGATGCAAACACAAAGACTAACGCACACACACGAGACTTCAGCCTGTGAGGCGTATGCTGCACGGCAGAGGCATGCATGCAGACACATGTCATGGTCATGTGGCGTCTCCCAGGCCTGCTCCCGTTACGCATACGCACCCGTACGGTAGTCATGCAGCCCAATTTAGGCGAGGGTTGCTGCCGTGTGCCCCCGTTTCGGCTCTTTGTCAGCAGCTTTTGGTGACGTCCGCGATTTTTCACACACACACACACACACTTATATATGCATATGCATGCTGGGGGAGTTCGTCATTGGCTCTGGGTGACGTAAAGAGGTTTCCAGTAACCTGAGCTCCAGACCCAGGTGCAGCGCGCTGGTCATACTTACCCTGTTACAACCACAACCACAACCCCACACAGACACACACACACACACACACACGTTCGGACAGGCAGTGAACAACATCAATCATCAATCACAGCCGGAGCTTCTCTCTCACTCTTTAACAGGCTGATAGGTCCATATTTAGCATTTCTACATTTCTACTCGCGCTACTCTCCCATGACTATTACCCACGTGACTGTTTTCATATAAAGAAATGTGCTTAAACACAAAGACTGACAGCGAACGTAGCCCACAGAATTGCAAAGTTTTTGTTCAGTATTCCCTCATCTAATGCTATCTTCGCCCTGTTTCTGACTTTCCTTGTTTTTCTCTTTTTGTGTTTTTAATTTGTTTGGTCAGATGAAGGGCTGTCACTCACCGTCGTCGTCCTTTTAGGGCCCCCGTCTAGATACAAAACTGGGAGGGAGGGACTGAGCTGAGGTATCTTTAAATAATTATTAATGGCGTGTTTTTGCTGCTCTGTCAGAAGCTCGACTGACTGCAGGGAGTGATCTCGACGTAAAGGTCTTCTGGCTGCGATTGACAGCTCACTCGATGCTCTCTGAACTGCACAGATGCTGTGAACTCTGCACATCTGGTCCTCCATGTTCACTAAAACCGGTTTTCAGCTACTGTTTGCAACACGTTGGGGTCAAACACAGCTTCGCTTTTTGTATGAGAAGTAAAGTTTGACAACTAGGAAACAATATTTCCAAACTGCAGAAAACCAACGTTTTTTTTTAATTAAATGACCTAAAGATTTATAAGCAGTTTTGCTCATTTCAGTGGAGGCCCTGAAGTTGTGAAAGATATTTTGTTTTAATATATTGTGCCCTGTTCTTATTATCTTTGCACAATATATTATTTTGGGAATACAAGATAGAAAAATGCTTTTATCTTGTGTCCACAAGATTAAAAAGAAAGATCATCTTTCTGGACTTTCAGGGCTCCATAAGTTTCACTCAGTCTTGTTGAAAGTGATTTTCTGCTGCTGCAACTTCAGTGTTTGTTGTCTATTTTACAGATCTGCTGAACAAACATGGCAGGGTTAAACATGTGCACCAAACAGACGTTTCTACAAGATCACGCCTCCCTTTACATGTAGGATTATTTTCATTATTGTAGTGTTTTTCAGAGAATACTACATCACATATTTCCAAGATCTTGAATGTGATTTTGTTGGTCCAAAACCCAAATATATCAGTTTACAATTATACAAAATGGTGAAAACCAACAAATCTTTACGTGTTGAGAAGCTGAATATTTGAAATTGTTTTTATTGGCTTGAATGACCAGATAGGTGGAGTTTTACTGCATCAAAGCAAGTCAGGTAGTCATCGATATCAATACTGGCTCATTAACAAACTTTATTACTTTCTTGTGGGTCCAAACTCCCACCCATGAGGTGCTCCACTTAAAGCAAATTTCCAAATATCCTCGCCCTTTCCCCTTCGTCCCGTCTCCCCCACCTTTTTTTCCAAACCCCAGTGATGACAGAGCCAAAAAGTAGAAAAGGGCAGATAAAAAAGGCTATTTTTTCCTGTTTGTGTGGCTGAAAACACGCCAACAACGTCCCAACGAAACCAGAGCCCCCTTATTGCCCTCCGGAGGGTTGGGACGATGAAGTTGACCTCCCCTCCGAGCAGATCCATGTTTTAAATGGTCTGATTTAAAAGTGAAAATCCACAAAATGCTGTTTAAAGATTTTAAGCCTGTGATGTGTCTTATATGTACATTATGAACAATTTGAGATATTTTCATTTGCGCCCTCCCATCCCCTTTGAGCGAACAAAGAATTGAATATAAGGATAATTTAGGCTGCAGTGGCCCGAGACAAACGACAACATTTTTCTTTATGTTTGGAAAATGAACATTTTGTGTACTTACTATGCTACAGCGACGTGTTGCTTTTGAGTTTTTTAACGCTATGGCAAAAAAAATGGTAGAGCTAGATTTGGGGGGATTTTCTGGAAGAAATCCCCCTTAATTCATTTGAAGCATTATTCAAAAATGGATTTATGTCGTTCATGTGTGATTGCCTTCATGTTGAATTCTACCCCCTGTTTAATTCTTTGTCATGACTGAATTCATTTACACAGAATCTGTGTTTATTTTGGCAACAATTCAACCTCAAAACTGTCCTCAATGTTACCGATTCTGATGTTGAAAATCAGCTGTTATGATTTTTTCTTGTTAGGGGTGGAGAAATGAGAAAGAAATGAGACCTACGTAATATATATATATATGAATATATATAATCCTCGCAGAGAAGACTTAGGGTACTGCATCATTATGCAAACTTTTGTTTCTTTTTTCCTCTAATCTTTTGGTTTATTTTGTATTCTAGTTTACAGAGGGGAAATAATCATCTTATTTTTGGTTGTTTTGTTGTATCGAATTAACCTTGTGTCCCTGAAAACAAAGTGATACAAGGGTAGTATTTCTTTTTTAAGAGTACATAGGCATTTTGCAGTTATTTGTATAAAGAAATGGGTTACAACCTCTGCCTAATGTTTATTTTTTTGTAACTATATTACAGTTTATTTGCTGCTGTGTAGTACAGTTAACAGTTGGAAATGCTGTCGATGGCAACCATAAGGATGAAGATGACATTAATTGCCCTGCTATCAGGCGCGGGTCGGTTTTTCCCCCCCAAACTTCAGAGGATTTCCGGTGAGGGGGGAAAAAAGCAAATCCCACTCTACCCTGCTACCTGTGTTCTTAGTTTCCGAGTTGAATGCTGTTGTTTATTAGCTTTACAGGAAAGAGAAAGAGTTAAAAAAATACTGTGGAGGTGTGTATCCTTCGTATGTGCATTATTTTTCAGCGACGTACGTCCTATATACGAAAAAGAAGAAAAAAAGAGTTTAAAAAAGAGAGAAAACTGGTGGAAATGGAAATCCTCCCTCTGTAAATAAGGAAAACTCAAGTTGTCGCTTTTTTCATGTTATGAACGGCGCCTCAGCAGGTGCCCGCCCCCCCTTTTTTGTTTTAGTTTTATTTCCTTCTCTCTTTCTTTCTCTCTTTTTTTTCCTCGTGGAGGGAAAGGGGGGTAGGAGGGGTACTCAGAGGCGATTTGAGCATCGGCATAGTGTTTATATTTATCAAAACTTTTTTGCTTTCGATAGAGCTATTGCAATAAAAATGTGTTCATGTAACCGCTGTGGTCTCAAGCTGTCATTTTGTCTGTGTGTGCGTGTGTGTGTACTAATATTGCAAACAAGTCTTCCAATCAACTACGCCTGAGATGTTGACGTCATTGAAGACAAAAAATCTGGTGTAAATGTACCAGAAATGTTAATCTTTGTGTGTGTGTGTGTGTGTTTGCTTAACACACTAACGCCTGTGACCGACTCTCAGGCAAATGTAGTCTGACACAGTGACTGTTTGAAAATGGCGACAAAGACGTGCTTTGATTGAAGCAAAAACAGTTTACGTCAGCTCCTGGAGGAGCTAAGAAGGAGAAACATATAATCTGAAAACGTTTTTTTTTTTTTTTTTTAAATGTGTTCACTCACACCGAAGGAGCACGATTCTTGCACAGGTGGTGAAATGTTCCCTGATAACTTAGTCTGATAAAATCCTTTCAAAAACCCCCTGATTATGTTAAAAAAAAAGAAAGTGCACTTGTGATATTACTAAGTCCAACTCTTTGGTGAATTGCAGTGGTGAATGTAACTAAGTACAACATTGAGGTACTTATACTTTAGTATTTTCCTCATACCACTTTAAACTTATACTCCACAATTCAGAGGGAAATATTGTACAGCTGAAACAATTAGTCAATTATTGGATTGGTTGAAAGTTAATTGGCAACTATTTTGGTAATCGATTTGTCATTTTCATAGAAAAATGCCAAACATTTCGTGGTTTCATCCTCTCAGCTGCTTTCATTTATTTAAATATAATTTTTAGGATATTGTTTGGGGTTTGTAAAAAGAGGCACGGCCTACTTAAGACATAACGTCACTCGTATTTACTGTATGTTGTGTGCAGGCTTTGTTTAATTTCCTTATGAGGAACTGATTTGATATCTCAAACAAATCAGAGAATATTTTTGTGATACGATTGCTTTTATTGATTCGGATTAAACCCAGTCATAAACAAATTTACCCTTCAAATAAAATCCTGATACACACACTTGTGACTGCAGCTTTGTTGTTTTCCTCGACCGCATTGATAATCATTTATGTGTTTTACTGTCTTTTCGTGACCCTCCGGCCTTTGAAACCTGTTAAAAAGATGGGTGTCGACGAGAAAACAATCACTTATTTCCTCATTCCCGAAGCTCTTTTTCACAGATTAGTGGCTCTCAGCCAATGACACGCTGTGTTTATCCAGCTCAGGTGACCGGTCCAGCATCTCAAAGTCCAACTGTCAAAACAATCCAAAGTCCACTTTGGTCATGAGAGGCTGAGGTCAGCTGAGAGTTTTGATCCACCACAGGCAGCAGGCTGGTGTCCAACTTTGTTTTTCTGGTTCCTACTTGTTAGTCAGCAAATAAACAGCTGGCCTTTTACAGTGCAGTGCTTTCTTTTTGTTTGTTTTTACATTAGTCCTCATTAATGTTTCTTAAAGATGCGTATTCCTATAAAGTTATATTGGCTTTTTACCATTTTAAATACGTTTTAAATAATTAAGGGGGGATTGCTTTCTTTGTTTTTCTGAACTCAATCAAACCTACAGTTTGTTTTCTTCTTTGGTCAGAATCCCAAAAGAAATTTGAATGTGTTGCATTTCATCTAAATTTATTATCTGGTTGAGTTCAGTGCAAATCAGCATGTAAAACATACTGATTTCTGCCTCCCAAGGACTCACACACACACACACACACCGTTAGCCACTCCCTTTAACATTTCTACTTTATTGCATGAGGGAAAGTACAACATTTCAAGCCCAAACCGGCTCTTCAGAGGAGTCAACAAGGAAAGGAAAACATGTTTGATTCCTCTTTACCTGACAAGGAGCCAATTTGGGCTTGAAACGTAATAAATTTTAAAGGGAGCTGCAAGCAAGTCCTGTAAAGACGTTTTACATCATCTCACAAGTCAATTTGCTCATTGTTCTACATCACATTTTCTCTCTGCAGTATCAAATGTGATCCATGTTTCCCCTTTATCTTAATATGCATCTATTCCTGACAAAACATGACGGGAAAAGTTCATTGTTTCATAAAAGAAGTTTGACTGTCATCAGCTGATAAGAAGAGAGGGGAAGTCAATAGTTCAAAACAAAGAAGCTGCACCTGTATGATTGCATGAGCAGCGGTTGTAAATAATGGCTTGTTTTTTTTTTTTTTGCTTCTCTCCATTTTAGGCACTTTGATGCAATGCCCGGAGCGTCTTGGCTGGAATGAACCATGTATTAGACGGCGTCAAGATTGTTACTGACCCTCACTTCTGCGTCTGTTTTTGTTATATGTGGACTCGCTGCCAAACCGGGGCGAATTACACTTTGTGCAAAATAACAACTTAAATGTCAAATTGTGCTGGGAATTCCCCCTCCAGCTAGGTTCCTTTAAACTAATGAAGGGGCTGAGGTTCAGCTTCAGGGTTCATGATACTGACCGCGAAAGCTATCAGCAATCGGATCATCTAATGTGGTTATCTCCGACATATAACTTTGGAGAAGCTGGAGGTTTTTTCGGCCCCATTGCTGGTCGGAAAGAAAGGTCACACGGTGGTCAAACTCAGGGGTCTTAATCTAAAGTTGTTAGTTTGAAATGCCACATCTGATCTCTGCACATATAATCAGATATCTGTCATTTTAGTAAAATAATTATTTCTTTGCTTTGAAACCCCATATGGCTGAACCGTGATACATTACTCTCCGTCCACGACTGCCCTCTGATTGCACTGAGATAGCTACTCAGAAACGTTCTCTGACGACATCTGGCCTTCTAAATACGTCAACGCGAGTGGTTTTAAGATACCAATCCTTTCTCATAAATTTACATTTTTTCATTTTAGGTGACACACTTCACGTCGGACCAGCTTGCAGTAACTCAACTGCAGAGCAAACCTAAAAGCCCCGACACTCAGATAAGAGATACAACAGATGTTACGGTGAACCTAAAATATTTGTTTTATTAAAAATGTCCCAGTAGCTATTTGTCATGTGTCTGGGATGTTAAACCCACTGGGTGTTACGTGCCCAGTAGCAGTATATATATATATCATATTATTGGACTATTATTACTAATGCTTTAACAATTAAGCAGTATTTTAATATTACAGCTGGAGGAGGTGGAGAACATTTTCAGTACTTTATATACTGTTGGATAGTTTAATCTATAGCACAGTATCATATCTTATAAATGAGCATATGTTTGTAACATCTTAATCTGGCAACTCCAGCTGTCTCATAACTAATATTTCCCCCTGAAATGTAGTGATGTACAGGTATAAAGTATAGTAAAGTACCTTAAGACTGTAGTTGTGCTGTACCTATCAGGGAAAGACAAACCCACACCTTTATTACTCTTATCAGTGCTGTTTTTGGCCTAAACATTGTACAAAATGAGCATTTAATACAATCTCACCCATGAAACTGACATCTCCACCTTGGTTAATGAAGCTCAGAAAAGTCTGTATTTCTTAAGGAAACTTAAGAAAGTAAAAAAAGAAAGTACATCAGCACATCATTGGTCCCCATCTACTGAGCATCAGTGATATCGGTGATGTGGCTGCACAGCCCAAAGGATATTAAAAGACCAAACCCACCCCAGCAACAGTCTGCTCACCCTGCTGCCGTCTGGCAAGAGATACAGAAATATCCGCTGTCGCACCATCAGACCACAGGGCAGCTTCGTTCCTCAGGCTCATCCTCCACACTCCGCCATAACTATTAATTATTTTCCTGAAGCACCTTTGGTAACTACGGCTGTGCCCACAAACCACAACGTCGGTCCCCCCCCCCCCCCCCCAATATGGCCACTCGAGGGTGAGTTACATCACCTACTTATACAAGGCATTCAGTGTGTGCAGGAGAAGGTTCAGGAGTTGATGGAGCAGGTTTGAAAACTGAAACTGTGACCTCTAACACGGCCTCTTCATTCTCCAGATGAAGCCCTGGATGTGTTTACCCAGTGAACCCCTCTGCAGCCTGGGGCAGAGCGGCTACCCCTTCCCTGCTGACTGACGGACCCCCACTGTGCGGCCCGGAGGCACGCAGAGGTACGCTGATGTATTCGAGTGTTGTGTGTGAGTGTGTGTGGACGATCAGGGTCAGGCCAGTGGACCAAGCAGGGGGCCTTTCAACACCAGCATGTGACCCGCTAGGGTTTCATTACTGATGGACGAACTGGTGGGCCCACTGGGGACGTAGACCGGTGCTAGAGTTTCAAAACAACACCCAGTGTGTGTTTGAGTGCAAGTGTGTTTATGTGCACGATGTGCGCCAAGGCTTGGAGTCCACGGCGATCTGATCTGATGTACGCAGCTTTTCAACTATTAGTGCAGCTATTAGGGTCTTCGTCAGCGAGTGCGTGCGACATCCCTGGAATCCTCAACTGCCAACCCCTCACACACACACACACACACTCACACACACACACACACACACAAACAAACACAACCACAGATGGTTTCCCCTAATGAGAGAGGATGCGTACGAGTTTCACCTGACCGCATCTCGTTTCCGTGTCGCCCAGCGGGAGGCCTGACCCTGTTGACGCTCAACAAACAGTATCGCTCTTCAAGAAAGACGCCATCATCAGGTCTCCGCTCCGCCTCCTTCTCACAGTTTCCTATTTAGGTAGCAAGCGAGGGGGTTTTCAAGGTATCTCCCAGAACAGATGCCGTAGACGTGCTTTAATTGGAGATGTATTTGAAGCTGAACTGGCTGGCTCCTAAAAATTAATGGCTGACTTAACACTAACACATGCCATGTAGGGAGGTGAAGGTTCAACTAACATTCAGTTGTCATTAAGACAACTTGTCATTTTACCCCAAAATAAAACATCATCACTTTAACATTCGACAGCTCAGTGTTATTAGACACGGGCTACCGAAACCACGTCAGAGCTGTTGTGGTCGAACACTGACGAGATAATCGCTGTTTTATCTTGGTTAAAGAATGAAATGTTGAGTACATTTAACTTATAATATGGACAGAAAAACCAGCTATCATGCTCCAGCACTTTAGAAAGACCAAAATCATACTCTACAGCACCCCCGTACCACCATCATGCATCGTGCAGAAAGGGTAAAAAGGCCAATTTAGGCTCAGGATTTACTTGCTTTTACAAATTTTCACATATTTGGTGGTGTATTTTGTGTGTGCTCGGACAATTAAAAAGTACATCCACTTTAATTACAATATTACATGTTGATATATTTGTTTTTTGCGAGGTCTGATATGGCGTTTAGGAGATAGTTCTTCTTCTTGACTCACTTGTATGTGGGTAAGCGGTTTCGTGGGCTCTGCGACATCCTACAAACCTCTACAGCCGTTCGCTGGCATCAATTGTTGTTTGGGCTTAAGAGAATAGAAAATATATCCTTAATCTCTTTTAATTTTCAACCCCCAACGCAATATTTGTGCACCACTCAGTTCCCGTATCAGTAGATGGGAGTTTTTCTTGCCTCAAAGTGGGCTTCTCAGAATCTGGCCTACCTCACTGGGACTATTTATTGAAATCTCTATGTGAAATGTTAAGCATGCACTGACATTAAAGTGTAAATATGTGCGCACATTTAGCTCAAGCTCTTATCCTGAGAGACTTATTCTGATTGAGCGGGGATTCGGTGTCTTGCTTAAGGACACTTTGGCAGGACATCTCGGCCTTTGAGCGCAGGGAACACATAATCCGTTTTTTTGGTTAATGGGATGGGCTCTCCTCACACCGGGGAACATCCCAGCCGCCACCTCCCGTGTGATGTAGTGCTTTATGTTTTGCTGTTGTGCGTCCCAAACTTACCTTTGTGCAGTGAACGTAAGCTGGGGGGGAAACGCGATCAGACAAAAGATCAGCATGTCTTTCCAGGAACTCGCAGGCAGTGGTAGCTCTAAACAGCTTAGGGAGCTGAGACAACAGGCCTGGATTCACACACAGACCACCTCACCTCCAATCCTCTCTTGTCTCTATAGCTCAGCCAATATAAATCAGGAAGTAGATTAGTCAAGAAAGCCTGTAGCCTCAAACGGCTTAGCAGACCAAAACAATAGCTGCAGCAACCACACAGAGAAAAAGGAAAGGAGAAGAAGAAACCCTCTTTTTTTCACTCCATTGCATTCATTTCTGTAGTAATTTTTTCCTGTGGTTTGTGCATTTTCTGTCTGTTTACCTGACCAATATTTGACCATTTCAGATTGGACCTCTGTCAGGCCTACATGAGTAACTGCAGTGTAAGTTCTTGTTGGTTTTTTTCCCACTATTTTGTTGCTTTTCTTTCTGTTGAGGTTCTTTTTCCATTTTCTTTCTTGTTAATTTCATTTCTTCTTGTTTTTGATGCTTTTTTGTTTGTCAGTGTGGTTTGTCCTCTATTTTCAAGTGTCAAGTTTTTCCATTTCAATCATTTCTTGGCCTCATGTATTATTTAAAAATATTCATTATTAGTTTATTATAATATTAACCTCATTTTCCCTTAATACTGATTGATGCTACTGTCCTGTTCTTCATTAATAGATGGGTTGCTTTTCTTCAAGGTTATCAGGATATTCCCAGTCTGGCGGCTCAGGTGTTCTGAGCTTTGCTTCCCTTTTTTAATTGGTCGTTAAGACCCGTGGCCTTAGAATAAAGATGTGTTGTTTCACATCACATTTCAGAAACGAAGGCCACAAACTAATGTGTGCACATCCCAATAATTCATGCGCTGTGACGGCAGGAAAGCCAAAATCAATATTATGATGAACACTGCCCAAAATGTATTGAGCTACGGCGTTTCAACATCAGGGCCTGTATGTGTATTTTTTCTAAGAAATCTTAAGAGTGGTCCTAAACAAAAAATGTACATCTACCCAGAATGCCCTCCCTCATGCACTGAATCAGCCAATAGCAGGTCTGCATCACATCACAGCCTCATGCACACCTTGTCATGATTAAAACTATGTTTGCATTTTGTTCTATTTATGCTAAATCCATCATTTCACCATCAACGTTTTCCTGTTCTGTGTGCGCTGTGGGTACTCGCCGGTGTACATTTCCAAAATGTTCCTTCTTCGCTGGTTAAGTGTGAGTCCTCTCTGTGCAGTAATGCTGCCATCTGCTGGTCACTGACTGCTGTAGGTGACCGAGATCATTCAATAACACTTAAGAAGAAACTTGAAACTCCACCCATTTACCAAACAAATGTTCAGTTGATTAAATCACCAAAACACCTCTGACATAAATTAAAACCTGGACTTTTGGGGTCTTCACCTGATTACCTGATCTGATCAACATGTACACATTTCATTATTTCCCATATTTATTATAGCTATATTAACATTATTGCATAGGGATTCATGTATTGGTTTACATCCTATTGATTGATATGTAACAAATACCTTCAGTTTGGACAATGTTTTTTCAAAACATCTTTATTAACAAAATCAATTTAACAAACCGTACAACTGCAGAGATCAAGCATCTGTGATTTAATTGTGAAAAACAAAAAGCACTTAATACATTTGTGGTTGTTCTGCTTTCTGAACTGACATTTACTGCTTTCTTTGACCTCTAGTGGCAGGGCTGAAATGGGGTTTGACTTTAATGCTCCATGACCCTGTTTACACAGCAGCTTCTTTTGTCAAATTATTTCATAACTCCTATGGAGACTGAATTCAACCCATTTCCCCCAGTTTCTTCTCTGGTTCTAAACCTAGTGGGTAGGCTGAAGTGTGTTTGAAGAGACCCAAAGACGGACGAAATACATGTATATCAACAAAAATTCTCATTTAAATAAAGTAAATCCAATATTACCACCCAAAAATAACACCCAGCACAGGGCTGTAGCCCTGGATTCTAGTAATACTGAGGTGCCACTCAACTGCACAAAAAAAGTTTTAAATAGCCCACCAAGAAACTTTGTGAAACTGCCCAAGTATATATTTGTATATTTTATTTATTAATAACTGTTTTAACAATTATATGTCCAGTAACTATTGTCTTAGGTAAATCCCTTTATTTAATTCTAGTTTATAGTCACAGAGCTTCAGTCTAATGCCTTTAGGTTATATCTGAATTTTCCCTCATTATACTGCACAATATATATATATATATATATATCTGTCCTCTCCACCTCCCAGTAATGACGCCCAGTCAGACCTTCTTCACTCAGGACCTGAGATCCGTCCAGGAACCGGTCCGGGTGGCTGGGATACACCTGATCGTCTCCCGTTTGCGTTGCTTTTCAGTTCCCCTCTGATAACAACAGCCTCCTCTGCACCGTGTTTGCATCCAGACTTATTTCACAGGAATATTTTAGGAGTTCCTCTGTGGTCCTGGGCTCCTCTTCTGTCTGTGAAGTGTCCACTTCGGGCTCTGGTGATGCCATCTCGGTTTGATCCCATGAATACAGCTGGTGGATCGAAACACACAGAGGCTGGACTGGATGGGACCGGCTGTGTTTCATCATTTCTTTCCAGGAAGAGCAGAAAGGCATGTGCGTGTTTTACAGCCCTACGACTGAATCAGGTCAACAAAAAACACATGTCACCCCACAAAACAGTTCAAACTAACCCTGCAAATTCCTGCAGTCTGTCTTCATATCCAGGGTTCTTGGGGAAGTTGCAGAGTTGTGTGTATTTCAGCCCAGCTGAGCTAGTAAGCTGAGCATTGAATATTAAATAAAGTGAGAGCTACCCACTTTATTCTAATTAATACTTACTAATATTACATTTTTTTTAGACTAAAGGTCTACAAATATAAACTTAAGTTTGAAAAACAGGGATATTCTGAAAATAACCTCAGTATTTCAGCATTATGTATCTGACACATTGAAATAACATTCAGATTTTTACACCTTATTTCATCCAAATACTGAAGGTCCTGATTCACAACTACTAAGTTGATCAGCTTTATTCATGTGATATCAGTGAAAGTTCTGCTGCCTCCTATGAACAATCCATAATAATATAAATAAATTAAATAAATTCTACTCAACTACATTTCAGAGGGGAAATATTGCACTTCTTATTCCCCTACAAGTATTTGAAGGTTTCAGTAACTTTACATATTAAGATTTTTGCAGACAAAAAACACAAAGAGCTGATAAAATATGATCTGTTATAAATTAATTTACCAACAGTATATACAAGTATAGTTGAAATGATCAGTCGATTGACAGGAAATTAATTGGCAACTATTTTGATAATTGTGATCATCATGCAAAAATATTTCATGGTTCCAGCGTCACAAATGTGCAATTGCTGGTTTTCCTTTGAATTATTTTAAATCTTTTTTTTAAATAACAGAATCACCAGTTTGTGTCGAGAGTAACAGATGATGAAGAAGCACAACAGCTCTCCGAAACTTAATCAGCGCCAAAAACATCAGTGAGAGAAAAAATAAATTATATACTGATAAATGAAGGTTTCTGTATCATACCTGGATACTTTATCTCTGGAAAGATAAAGAATAGTTGTAAATAGTGGCAGTTATATATGTTACACACACACACACACACACACACACACACACACACAGATATATATATATATATATATATATATATATATATATATATATATATATATATATATATATATATATATATAGTTTGGCAGAAACAGATGTCTCCTGAAATAAAGTTCCAGTAATAAGCCTGATTATTTACTGACTGAGTTCACATCAAATCTGGATTAAAACTAATCCTAATCTCGTATTTATTTATCCTATTTTTATCCGAATATACAGGAAATGACAGAGTTTTGAGAGCAAAACTTGTTAAACGTTTGATACAATTAAGCAAGGTTTTCTCTCTACAACCTGCAGTTTTATAGGTTAGAAGGCACGGCTGGTTTATGTAAAATGAGTAAAAGTAACATTAAAAATGAAGTTACCTCGTAAGAGCGAGAATTTCGTAGTAAAATAATATAGTATACCGGGAATAATGTTGGAATAAATCCCTTAAAATGCACACAATGCTGCTTTTCCACTGTAGGAGACTCTGCTACTTATAATCATGTGTTTTCAGAAGACAGCACTTTGGACATAGTATTTATTTCAGTCTTAAAAGTTTATAACAACTTCTGGATAACATAACATGAAAAACAAAAACAAAAAAAAAAAACAAATACACATTTTTAATCGCACCCCAGGTTGACAAAATTAGAATTCATAAAAGCAGTTTTGAAAAAATAAAAATAACAATAAAATCACAGGAAAACATTTCTTCCCCCCTAAAACAGCTCTAGTAGACTTACAGCACGTCAGGCGTCTGCACACCCGATGTGAGAGAATCACTTCAGGGATCGTTTACACCTGATTTAAATGTACAGACACTTCAACCGGTGTTTCAACAGGGTCGAGTGTGAACACTTTAACCAATTTTGGATACAAATTCAAGCCAGCGAAAGTGGATTTGAAGGTTTCGGGCGCAAAATGGGCCCCCAAAACCTCAGGCCCTCTTTTTACAGCAAAGCCCAGCACCTGGAAATGTTAAAAAACACAAAACAAACATCACGGTTTTCTAATCAAGGAGCCAAGATTTAATTAAAATCCTTTTTGCACAAATATCTGTAACATTCCCCAATCATTAGGCTACCTAAAAGCAAATCCCCTTTATTTCAGTTCAACATTTATTAATTCTACAAATTGAATACAAAAGATTTAAGCGATTGGCATCGTTAATATCATACAAGACTGTTAAGTTTCAGGGAAAATGGCTCTGTCTGTGCTCAGTAGTTAGCTTTATTTTTCGGTGAAATGCCTGACCTTTGTTTGTGTTTGAAAACAGTGAACGATCTCCCCACAGCCGAATAAAGTTTATATACCTTTTTATCCTCTTTTTCAAATATATATTTATTATATATAAAATACTGTTTCATTCATAAAAGCCTTACTTTGTACAATATCTGAGTCGATGTGTGTCAGTGAGCAATGAGGTGAATGAATGAGTGTGTGCATGTGTTTGTGTGTGATCGCATGAGTGTGTGAGCTGAAAAGAACCTGGAAAATTGTCTTATGTCAAACAGATGGTACAGATTCAGGACCTAATACGCTAAAAAAAAAAAAAAAAAAAAAAAGGTGTTTTACATAATATACACATTTTATTACTTACAAAAAAAAAGTAAGAGAAAGAAGGTGTAGGCTGATGGTTAGAAGGCGGGCTACAGCAGGGTTAGTACCACCAAATGTAACGTTACACGACAGAAAAAATGACGGAGAAAGAGAGAAAAAGAGTGTGTGAATGAAGGACTAGTGATAAAAAAAAAAGGCAGTCAGTCTCACTAAGGAAAGCTCATCGTCAGTGCATCTCTCATCTTGGATGTTCCGAAGTCAAAGTGCCGATTTGGTAACCGTGGAGACCATCCGCTCCTCATGAATAAGGTCAAAACAAAACAAAACAACAAAAAATAAAATATAAAGAGCACTTCTGTCAGGAAATGGAAGTACGGTATCACATTTCTGTCAAAAGTGATTTTTTTAAAAAAAGAGAAAGGAAACAGTGATCCTTTTGGGAAAGAAGGGAAACGAAATGAAAAATGCACTTTTGTTGTCACACATCCATCATGGCACCATTTAGTGGATATTTTTATGCTTTCATTTTGAGGTACTTCTTAAGAAAAACAAAGACTAAATGTAAGATTTATTTAGGTCAGTTTTTTCTTTCTTTTTTTTATGCTGTGTTGCACAGTAGCACCATTGTTTTAGTTTTTTTTTTTTTTTTCGGAAGACAATGCACCATTGGAATTCCACCTTGTCGCCACGTCGACCGCCTATCCGTCGCTGTGACCACCACCCCCCTACTTGTCCCCCCGTCATTCAATCATCTCTTGCAATCGATCAGGCGTCTCTGGCAACGGTGGGTTTGCTTGTTGCTGTGTGCCGTTACGTCCTCTTCATGCAGACCACGCAACGGCTGACGCGCGTCCGTAGGTTACCCGCCTTGAGAGTCTCCGACTGGGGCTTCCTGTCAGGGCCAAAGGGTGAAGGTGGTTAAGACAGATAGATGGATATATGTAAAAATGTGTACATGTAATTATATTAACTTGAGATATATCAAACGTGAAGCTTCCAGGCTCCTTTCATGTAAACCTTCTCTGTCTTAATGTCCCATCGTTTCACGTCTGACCCCACAGCATCATGAGTGGTTTGGGCTTCTTGCTTAAGAGCACTTTTGCCGTTTTCTAATCACTAAACCGCCCCCGCTTGGCACCCGTGACCGTACCTGAACATCTCAGATTGTTCCACAGTGGCCAGCCAGAAGCTGTAGGAGTTGCCGTAGTAGTTGCACGTCCCTCTGCCGTGGCACTCGATGAAGGGAGCGCTGCGGAACTCCTCCAGGCAGGAGCCGGGGGAGGCCAGGGCCTGGCCGGAGCCCTCTGCACCCGCACTAGTGTGCTGGGGAGGCAAGGCGAGGAGACTGGTTATGTATTACTGGTGTCACATGTGAGTTTTAGTTGGTCTTAGCTTCTTCAAAGGGCTTTTAGAGGTTTAGGGTAGAAGTTGGGTTAAGCATGTAGTTTTGGAAAGTTAACATCATGTACAGGGGCTGGAAAATGCATTTTGTACACAAGGATGCTGAGTACAAACGTGTGAGTTTTTATATGCGTAACTTCCTACCATCATGAAGGAATATCCTATCCACAGAGCTTCCCAGTTCGAAGGGCAAGTGGGAATCTGGATGGTCTGACTGTGGACTGCAATCACCATGGCTGGAGCTTCACACACCGCACACCTACACACACGGAAATGTAAAATGAAACACCTCGCATCTTCCCACAGCTCGTCTCTTTCTCCTTCTTCCCTCTCTCCATTGCCTACCTGCTGATGTAAGGCTTGATGCCCTCTCCGGTGATGGGCTCCATGGACATGGGCATGGACTCAGGCGTGGACAGCCAGTACGAGTAGTCATTGCGGGAGGCGAAGTTGCAGACGTTGTTGATGTTGCAGAACATGAAGGGCATGGTGCTGAACCTGCGTAGACAGCTGCCGGCGGAGCCTGGAACAGAGGACAAAATAGGATAAAATAGGAATGTAGCAAAAACCTTTAAGGTCTAATGCAACTTCCTGGAAAAATAAAGGCTTAGCAGAACATAAATCCTCCGTACCAAGGTCCTGCCCGTGTGCCCTCTCGTTGCCTTGCACGTACAGCAGGGAGTAGCCGTCGTAGATGAGGTTAGTTTTTTCGGGACAGTAGGGCACTTCCTGACCCTGGCTGTGTCGGGTGATGAGGAAGCCGTGGGCTGCAGACACAGATCCTGGAAGGCCTTGAGGACCCTGTGGACCGTCTGAACCAGGGGGACCAGGGTAGCCACGCTGACCTAAGAGAGGGAGGAAAGACATATATTAGAAATGGGAAGCTACTGGGCTACAGAAAGACTTTGATCCTATCTGCAATTACTACAGATGAAACAAATGCATTCAATCACTAGGTCCTATTGTTGTGTTTGTAATTGTCAAGTCAACTTTAGATTTAGCAAAATTAGCCTTATGTCATCACTCGTCCCCACGTGAAAATGATTGCTGATGTTTATTTTTTGGCTTTTTTCGATGCTAAGCTGAGCCAGGCGAGTTGTGATGGTTCGTACGTCTGGTTCCTGTTTGACTCACCAGGCTGACCAGCGGGTCCGCTGTCTCCCTTCCTGCCGGGTGGGCCGCCGAAGCCAGTAGGACCCTCCGCACCAGGATCCCCAGGGTTACCAGGTTGACCTGAGAGCAGGGAGAGAGAAGAGGGCTCTTCGTTAGATAAGAGTATCTGAGTATCTGAGTCTGGAATTACTATAAAAATCAAAAAGGTAAGACATGGATGTCAATAGTGAACAATTTGTCTTTGATTTGTTTTGCTGAACCTTATTTTTATTGTTTTCTAACTTTTGTCTTATTTATACAGTTTCTGTGTGTGTAACATGGAGTGGCTACAACTACTATTTTGTTGTGAAATTCTGCATTGTGTAATGATATTGAAGCTTGAACATTGAACGTCAAACAGTCGATACGTTCGTAAAACATTTGACGTATACACGTATACAACATAAATGATCAAAATCATAAAATACCATTTAAACATACTTAAAAGACGGAAACACATCTTAACATTACTAAAAGAATATATGAAAAATTAAAAATATCTTTCTTAAGAACAATAAACGTGCACCTTCCTCTGCTTTTCTTATCATAGGAAAGGCTCCTCCTTGTGTCAGTTGTCGGTTATTACAATAATGACAGTAATAAAATTGAAGATTAACTTTTCTCATCCCCAAAGTCATGCAGCTGTCCCGTGACCTTCATCAGCTCCTATCAAAGAGTCCAAATCTACCCACCTGGAAGTCCGTCACGCCCAGGAGCACCAGGTGATCCCCGACTACCCGGCTGGCCCAGAGGACCAGGGGGTCCTCGCTCTCCCTTCACCACGATGGGAGCCGGAGCTACACCGGGTTCACCAGGAGGGCCTAGAGGTCAAATGTTACAAAGGAAAATGATCAGTTTGACATAAAGTGATTTTAAGGGCAAACCTCAATGTTGAATTAAATAGAGAGTTTAGGTGTCAAATAGAAGAAATGAGATCTTTTAAGAAATAAATACAATGAAAACATTTCGGGGATCATGTTTTCACACACCTATTCCTCCGATATCTCCAGGATCACCAGGAAGGCCATTGCCGCCGGGGAGTCCCGACTCTCCCTTAGGTCCTGGCAGAAATACAAATTAATTAAATCTTTGGGCGTCGCTTACGGTGAATGCATAAAATACATTTTTGGATAGTAGGAGACAGAAAATGCTGTTACAGTATTGTGGACTAACCAGGGAATCCAGGAACACCAGGCAGACCGATATCTCCCTTTATACCAGAACTACCGGGAAGACCAGGGGAACCCTGGTAAGAAATAGTAGAAATTATTTAACGCAGCTTTTGGTAGATCCTTCAGGTTCAAGAGAAAAGGCAAATTTCTATCTTACTGGGAATCCGGGAATGCCATTGTCTCCCTTCTGTCCGGGGAAGCCTGGCTGGCCAGGAGAGCCGGAAATACCCTTCTCTCCCTTAACGCCACCGCTTCCAGCAGGCCCACGTGGTCCCTGTGGGCCTGGTCCACCTTTGTACGTAGACATCAAAAGTCAAAAGTCAGGTACAGAATGATAGAGAACAAACACAATAAGGTTTTACATGTAAGTTTTCTCCTCATTGTGTTCTGGTTGGGATCAGTTTGGTTTCTATTTATCAATTCAAAAGCTGTTGTTTAAGAATTTATCTGCTATCAAAACAGTTCACAATGCCATCTGCTGGTTGACATTGTTGGCTTGGTTTAGCTTGATAACTAAAAAGATGAAGTAAACCATATTTTCACTTCATATATGGAAACTAAACGGACCCAGACCTTGTTGTTTTTTTCTTTTTTTTTTTTTTACAAAGTAGCCACTGAGAACATAAACATCTGCATATTATATATTTCTCCAGGCTGTACAAATCACCTGCACATACTATACTTTGTTTAATTAATAATACCACATGACACACAAAGGAACATCTCAGATATCAACTTTTACACGGTAATACACTTTCCATTCATTCATGGCAACTTTTGCAACAGAACACCGAAGAGTTTCATTCTCAAATTTTACATAACTAGCTGAGAAAACCTAAATATGTATTCTGATAAAAGATGGTATGCTAGGGAACATTTAGTAATGTTAACAGCCATTTTAAACCCCTTCATTAATGCATTTTACACTTAATTTAAGTTGAGGATGAAACTCTTCACGTAAAGATGATCTTGTTCATCAGTATCGGAGTAAATGTGTTTATGTTTAGACCACCATATTTGTATATGGTTTCTTTTATGTATGTGTTTGGGTGATTATGAGCAGTCTTGGGTGTCCAGCCTGTCCTGCGGGGTAAAAAAGGGTAAAACAAAAAAAGTTCTGACACACAAAATACCATGACAGGATTTTAGGATTGAAACCTGCTTCAAACGTCAGCATTCATCGCCCCACAAATCCCATTTAAGAGCATGTACCACAGCATATGTATCAAAACCATCAAACCGCTGGAGTCTAACCTGGAGGACCTAGGGTTTCCAGAATTCCCAGGTAAAGCAGAGGCGGGTTGACGGCACAGGGCAAAAAAGAAGAGGAGGTTTAGACAGAAGCAAGCATCAGTACAGAAACACAGTCAGACTCAACAACGACAGAGATATTTTGAGGTGTTAACTTCAAAAGCTCCACTGCACCCTGCTATTTGTTTGTACTTATCATACAATCATAAATTATTTGTATTAATTCAATGGTGAGAAGCTGGTATGTTAGTTTAAATACTGACTCTGTGCTGTTGTTGAGTTAAAGTGATATTCATTCATGTGACACCATTAAAGGTACACCTCCTGATTTTGGTCTAGCACCCAACAGCGGCCCCAAATATCAAATTTTGCTCCGTGCTCGCTGCTGATGTTTTGAAATGTATGGATCCCGCTGGAGGTCACATGGTAAAAAAAGAGAAAACATATTCACAAAGGGGAATTACTCATTTATAAAATTAATAATTTGTGCGCACAGACATTCATGTTTCCCTCATTGTAAAAACTTTGGTGGTCCCTTAACTTTTCCTGTAGCGCCATCATCAGATCAAAACTTTAAACTGTCCCATACTTTGGCTTGTGATTGAATACCTGCTGAACTCATCGCATTCCCATCAGCCTCAGCTTTGTGTTTAGTGCTAACTGAAGTGGTGGACATGGTAAATGTTCCACCTGATAAACATCAGCATGTTAACATTGTCATGGTTAAGATGTACCATTATAGCATTTTGTCAGTGTTGGTCTTGTTTTTCCACCATGTGACCACCAGGAGGCTCAGGAGAGACTCTTCACAGCGAGCTGGGAGGAGATTTGGGGATTTGGGAGATAGTGCTGGTTATTATAACAAAAAACTTAAAGCTACCGACAGTATGTTTAACTTACTGTAATTTTTTTTACTTACATGTACAAACAACAAAAGTTTAGTAAAATCCAACAGAACAGGAATTATGGTGATTTAATGTTTCAGGTGAGTTAGTTATGTTATGTGTTTTTGTGCACAAACTGTATGATGCAAAAGGCATATCACATTCTGCATGTTAGATTTGTATTTGACAGTACCTACATGTGATCTGGATAACATGCTAATTGTGCCAAAAAAAACTACTGTGAGCTTTATAATCCCAGGTGCGTTATTTTTTTTTTTTCATTATGAAACAATTGTTTTTCTTTTAAAAAGGTGCTTACTTGTTAAAAGGTGCATTACACTACCATCAGTGTGCATAGAAAGTGAAAGAAGACAGTCATTAGGGAGAAATAAAGAGTCAGAAATGAGAAAATGCAGTGATTTCCCAACAAGTGAAATTTGTTCCCACTAGATCAGAGAGTGGGGTTAAACTCAGTCTGTGGTACTGTGAGGAACGTGCAGTAGAAGTCTGGACGCCGTTGATCTGACCTGAGGGACCTGCGGCGGCAGGAGGTACGTGTCATCACGTGAAGAGGCGGGGCCACACCACAGCGGGTGGGGCCAAGCCACAGGAAACAGGGGGGTAAAATGTTCATTTTGTCACCTTGACACCCAGAAATACACTTGAGTAGTTTTGACAAGCTTAACACAGTGCTGGTGTGTGGTCAGTGCTGACGATTACTTTTAGAAATGACACCATATGATGAATGATTAGGACAGTAGATCTTACTGTTGAGGCTTATTGTGTGTTCACGTTATGTCTAATTTACTGCTTATATGAATTCTAATCTGGGCCAAAACACCCAAATTTACATTTTTATTAACTTTTTTTATTTAAAAAAAAGTCTAAATTTTTGTCACATTTGTCATAAGATAAATCTACTGATTTAAATTCAGAAATAATAAGTTACATTTATCCTAATAATATCAACTCTAAATAAAGAGTGCTACAATCTTGCATGTGTTTTTGAGGTCAGACATGGAAAATTGACCTAATTTACTGCGCGTTAATTGTCAAAATGAATTTTGAGTTCTGAATTTTTCAGATAAATTGAAGGATGAAGTCTTTATTTATGGGGTTTGGACATTGATCGTACTCCTCAAGCTCAATAAACCATTTAAAAACTGCATTGACACTTCGGAGATGCATGTTTTTCACAGGAAGGCAATGATGTGTACAGTATATAAAACCATTGCCCTGAATGCTTCTATGATACCCTTTGCGTCAGGGTTGTCCACTCTTTCCAGCATTGTGTTAGGTCTTTTCTCAATGTGTCTGTTTCAGTGTGTTTGTGTTGGGACGAACAGTGCCCATGCAGATGACTGATTGGTGGAACAAAACACACTCAGGACAGCAAAGTCAGATGCAAACTCCAACACTCTCAACTGGACTCTAAGTTTATTGTTTATGGTAATAGTAGGCGGGGTTGGGGTCTCTGAAAAATCCTACTTAGACTAACAACATCTGTTGGCCTTAACAATTTATATTTTTTTAGAGGCCTTGAAAAACAATTTTCTCAATCATCTTCTTACTTGAGCTAGGTGGTCCTACATGAAGATGACATTTTCTGCAAAATTTAGAAAGATTTTGGTTCTTTCACAAGAGAGATTTATGTATTTGTTGTGTTATCTTTGCTTTTCCCACTGGTTTAAAGCAGGCAGGGCTCTGTTTGTAAAAAAATCAAAATCTGATGACAGTTGTGGGGTTGTTGCTTGCTTTGCCAGCACTGTCAATCACAACTGATCAAACCTTACCTTCACAGTTCTGTTGAGGCAGATTATTTTAGATCATTTTTGAGTGTTAAACTCTTAAGTTTGTTGCTTATTTAGTCATTAATATGTGAGGTTTTACAGAAATACTGAAGATCAGGGACTCTAATGTAACTGAACTCAATAAACAAAAAACTATCTTGAACCTCATTTTTAAAGATGCAGTTGAGAGTTTTTTGACTTTGCCTCAGGCTCAGCTGTTTGACACCAACATCTCCTCAAAATGATCTAACACAACCACAAACACTAGACACACACAGCGGTTACAATGGCCAGAGGAGGAGACGACCATACACACACATATACAGTACTTCCTGGCTGTGGAAAGATGGGTAGATTACAGCTTTCCCCATTATGGGATCAGGAGAGGAGGGCAAGGGGGTGAGGAAACATGAGGTCGGATGGATTGGTGGATAAAAGAAAACTGGATGATGACACAGACAACAAAGTGCCATAAACACATGCTCTTTTTTGGTGGGGGGGCGTTGTCAAACCCCGGTGACAAACAGTGATTGGTGCACGAGGGGCACCCGGACGTTTCCTGGTGAAAAAGGATTTGGCGGGGTGAAGGAGTGTGCACGACATCACAAACATTTATCATCCGTGCTCAGTGCTTCTGACAATGACTGGACAGGCGGTGCTCAAACAGTGGCGTGGCTCTTGCGCCGGTGGTGGCGATTGGTGCAACAGTGTCCCATGCAAATCAGTTGACATGGAGATGAAAGCATTCACATTTAAAGTGCAGTTTCTGCCATTTTCTGCCTGGTTTTCGCTGGTTTGCATCTTTAATGTTTGTACTGTAAATCCAGATCTTTACCCACAGGATTATGCTGCTGGTTTTCTATGTTTTAGATCATTATCAAAAACAAATTATTTCCACAGACTTTTCTACCAGGTTTCAGTTCATGACTGCAGTGCCATTTGTTGGCTGAATCTCGGAAATCTGCATCTTGTTGGTGGATTCAACCAACAACAAGGAAGCTTCAAAACAGTCCCTGATTGCAAACTGCAGGTAATATTAATTTGGAATGCCCTACACAATAAACCCCACCTACCTGTTGTTGCAGGTGAGTAAAACAAACCATTACTCAATCTAGTTCTGACAGAGTCTATCAGAAAACCAGGCAGCAATTTCTGGCAGTACATGTGGTGACGAATACTATATCCAAGTGCTTTACCTGCTCTTCCAGGTGGTCCAGGGGGTCCTTGGAGTCCTTTTGGGCCCTGCAGAGCCAGTCCTGGAGGCCCTGGGGGCCCGCTGTTGCCTGGTTGACCAGGGGAGCCGGGATAACCGGCCTCTCCTTTGGTGCCGGGGAAACCAGGATTGCCAGATGGGCCGGGAAGACCAGGGTCTCCCTTTGCACCTTAACACATAGTGAGAGATAACGTAGAGGTTGTTATATCAGTGCCGAGACAACAATCCCAACAAATAAAACTGTTAGAAATCGTGGGGGGTTACTCACCTGGCAACCCTGGAAGCCCAGAAGGACCGGGACCACCGTAACCGGGAAGACCTGAAGTAGAAGTTAATCAAAAATAGAATTAAATTAACCAAACATATGGCAATTTTTCATCTACAGTTTTGTAATTTCTTCCGAGCATGTTGACCCGTGACTTACCTGGCTCTCCTTTGACTCCAGACGGTCCTGGGATCCCGTCCCGACCCGCCTGACCCTTGTCTCCTGGCAACCCTGGTGGTCCTGGTCGGCCAGACTCTCCTGGTCTACCGGGAGCCCCAGTGAGACCTGGGGCACCGGGCCCACCATCGAGACCCTTAGGCCCGGGGATACCGGGAGAACCTGACAAGGAGAGCAGACGGAGAAGATGGTTGTTTTAGCGTCTGACGTTTGGTGCTCTGACTTCTGAGGTCACAACTGTCTAATCGTAGAAGTACATAACATCTGATATGTACTTCACCTGCTTTTTTGACTTCTGAGGGTCTTTTCTAAACCTGCTGTATTCAAACTTCATGTTTACCTTGGAATCCTGGGAGGCCGGGGTCGCCTTTGGCCCCTGGCCCTCCCTGTAAACCTGGGAGACCGGGTGATCCTGGAGTTCCTTTCTGTCCTGTAGTACCTGGGAACCCTGGCTGGCCTGGTTCACCCTACGAGAGATGTATAAACAAATAAATAAATAACAGAGTGTGAACTCTCGACTTTGCACTATGAGGTTTTTCTAACGTAAGAAACTTCAGTGGATGTGTATCCTTGTACCTTGGGTCCAGATTGTCCAGGTGGTCCAACTCCAGCGGAGCCGGGTTCGCCCTTGGCTCCGGGGAAACCAGGTCCTCCTGGCTGTCCCGGGGTTCCAGGCCTACCTGACTGACCTGGTAGACCCTTCTGCCCAGACGGTCCTGTGACATCATCAAAGTGTGACATCAGCATTTATGGCGTAATAAACCAGAAATTTGGGAAGAGCTTTCAGTAAGTCACCAAGAACCGCCTGGTAGACTTGATACAGAGCTATGAGACGTTCAAACCCACCTGGGAATCCCATTTCTCCCATGCTGCCTTTTGAACCTGGAGCTCCAGGACTACCTGGACCTCCTGGGATGCCTGAATCTCCCTTAGGTCCTGCAGCACGATGGAAACAGCACGTTAGGAATCTATTTGCATCAGTAACTGTGAATTTATGTATAGATGCATGTGTGTGTTGGGAGGTAAACCCATACCTGGTGGCCCGGGGAGTCCAGGGCGTCCATCTGATCCTGGCAGTCCGGGGTCCCCGGCGATACCAGGGATGCCTTTCTGACCTGGAACACCTGGCCCACCTGCAAAAAACACACACACCAAAATAATGTGTATTTAATAATGCAGTGAGTACTAATTCAATTTAAAATGTGATATTTTCCTCATACATTCTAAGAAAAATAAGCCTGAAAGCAATATTAAAATCACTTGTTGAAGGTGTTTTCAGCTGTACCTGGTAGTCCAGAATCTCCTTTGACTCCCTTTATGGCTTGTGGTGGCTGGCTGGATCCTGGGGGTCCCTGGACACCGGGGTCGCCTCTCTCTCCTTTACCACCGGGAAACCCGGGTCCACCGTCTCTCCCTGGGAATCCAGGTTCACCTGGAGAGGAGAACGTGAAAATCAGTGTGATATATTTGGACTCACTGCTCTTTGTTGTGGTCTCTTTCTGCCAGTAAATTACCAGAAAAATGTTTCATGAACAGCTGTTGAATTTTTATTTTGTTGTATCAACAACAGAAGTAACAAAATAAACATTTAATGTATGAAAATGTCATGAATTATTCCTTTAATTCCTTTATTTGTCATGGCTTAGAAACTCTAAACCAGTGTTTACAAATGTTTAAAATTCAGTAAAACTTGTGTCATCATGTATTTATTGAACATACTGTTAATACTGGGTGTGATATATGTCTTCTAGGGCTGTATGCAAGAATTATGAGTGAGCTATGGAGTTCATGTTCTTATGTGAATACCTTTAAGTCCGGGAGCGCCAGGCCCTCCTGGGTTTCCTGGTCCTCCAGAGGGTCCTGGAGATCCCATGGGACCCATGTCTCCTTTCTGACCTGGAGCCAGTCAGACAGTAGAGAGGGGCAGAGAGACGTCAGAGCAGAAAACAAGCGAGAAAATATTTGCGTTACATAGTCCGTCATTCACACAGCTACAGCAAGACGGTTATATTTTAAGAGTCGGTCAGTAAGTGAAACACTCAACCAGGCAGTTAACTGCTAGTTAACGTAAGTATAAGACTTGATTGCATGATCATGGGATATGTTGTAGATGTTTTTTTTCGCTTAAAATATGGACAAAAAAACAGGAACAAGATGAATGATGTTAACATTATCTTTTACCTTGCAGTCCAGGCAGGCCGTCCCGTCCAGGTCCTCCAGGAGGTCCAGGAGTTCCGATTGGTCCTGGTGAGCCCGGGAAACCGGGAGTTCCTCTGTCTCCTGGCAGACCTGGGATGTCTAGACCTGGAGGACCGGGGTCTCCCTTGGCGCCGTTTGATCCAGGGAATCCTGTAAAGGTGATATCAAGATTTCATTGTCTAGATACGGGGACTATAGTTGAACAAATTGAGTTTTTACTAAATGCTGTCTATGACTGTTTTTCAATCAATCAGACAAACCCTCGACACTCAGCCTGGTGCTCAGGCGCTTTGGGGTGCTTGCATGTAAAATGTGCGATATATAGTTTGAACCCCTGCACCAAAATTACATAAAGACACCTGTACAAGCTCAAAACATGGACAAGCGGGTGGTCATGCACAGTCCTGGGTGACTTTCAGGAGCCAAACAAACCAAAATAAGTTGTAAACACGTAACATATGCACAAAATTATTTTTAATTTTGGGAAAAGATATGCAGGAAAATACAGCATTATGTATCTCACCTGGTGGTCCCATTGGGCCAGGTTGTCCAGGTGGGCCGGGTTGCCCCAGTGAGCCGATGGTGGGGGATCCAGGTGGGCCACGAGCTCCAGGTACACCAGGTATACCGGGCTCACCTGGACAGGCGAGAGAAAGTCAGCTCGGTGTCATGTTGGCTTTATTGAGTTTCGGGTGGATGGGTGATTGCTGTGTGTGTAAGCAAGTAAGCAAGAATACCTTTAGATCCTGGACCGCCATCAAATCCAGAACGCCCAGGTGAACCGGGGCTGCCAGGGAAACCAGGATCTCCCTTTGGTCCGGGGAAACCTTTAGATCCAGGTACTCCTGGTAAACCGGGGGGGCCAGGAAGGCCAAAACCAGGCTCGCCCTGTCACACAAACAAGGAGGGCGACAAACGGTTAATTCGGGTTGGTCAATGTACAACCATAACAAGAAAATGGGGCTGCATTTATAAACAAAATACAAGTCAGATTTGGATTAAAATTTGATTATACAGAAATCTGGCTGGAAAGCTGATAATAAATAAAATTTCCAGCAAATATCCTCCAGGATTCTGGTGGGTTTCGGTGCAGTGCGTTTCCATTTTCTCTGTATCGTCTCTTTAAATTATTTCTCTGGTAGATTGTCTATGCTGTGCAGAAACAAAATCCATCTATTGCTATTGTACCTTGGATCCAGGAAATCCAGGCTGGCCTGGAAGTCCATCGACTCCTGGTCTGCCTGGTCCTGCAGGAGCTCCTGGCTGGCCGGGGATACCTGGGAATCCTGTAAAACGAAGAAAATGTGGCAGTTAGTGTGGAGAAAAAAGCATGAGGAGGAGGCAGGCAGAAGGGAAGAAGAGATAAAGGGATGGAGGTGGAGAAGGTAGATAGACAGATTAGGAGGAGTGTTCACTGGTGACTTTACCTTTAGCTCCTGGGGGTCCTGGGAGTCCGATGCCTGGGAGACCAGGGTCCCCCTTTCCTCCTGGTAAACCAGGGAAACCGTTCTGCCCGGGCTGACCTGGGCTACCTGATGACAGAAAAAAAGCCAATCAGACAACAGAGACGTGTCACCTTGGTTACCTGGAGTGAGCACTGCATGAAAAAAACGTCTTTCACTGTAAAATAATAATTGTGTACCTGGTGAGCCAGGCAGTCCTGGCTCGCCATCCTGTCCTCTGGGTCCTGGCAGGCCTTTCTCGGCCACCGACAGGCCCGGTTCACCTTTAGCACCTGCATGGTGAGAGAAAGCACCGGCAAAAGATCAGTGAGGTGAGTTTAAATAATATATATTTATAGGTGGAATTAGACTTTAGAGTCTGTAATTTTGGTTATTGTAATATTATGATATACTGTAGTTTTAGTGTTGTCTTTAAAGCTGAAAGGATTTAATAAATCAATTAGTTAATTGGCAAAAAGATGTATTTTAATAATGATCAATCATTCTTCTGTACTTGGGGTGTCGCTATTGGTTAATTTGAAATGTTATGTTTCATTTATATGCTCCCTTAAGTTATAAATCAAAGCAGTTGTTGCACAAACAAACAAAAAAAGACTTCAAACTTAAAACTGCCCTTTTTGTCTTTTCCTGGTCATGCAAATACAATTTTTTGAAATGTGAATAAATGAAAGATAAGTATCCTTTAAAAACAATAACTAAATACCTTTTGAAAATGGTAGTAATCACTCCCAAAATATTGTCACATTACAGATACGACTTTGGAGGGAAGGAGGAAGGACGTTATTTGGATCATCACTAAATAAACCTAAAATTGTCTTCTTACCGGGTGCGCCGGGACCTCCAGGTCTTCCTGAGACTCCCTGGATACCTTTCTCTCCGCTAGGTCCCTGAGGTCCAAAGCCAGGGGGCCCTGGGGGACCCCTGTCTCCTGGAATACCTGGGGAACCCGGCTCGCCGGGGAGCCCTCGTTCTCCTTTCACCAGCAGTGAGCCCTGTTGAAAACATATACGTTATAAAAATCCTGGATGGATCAATCTAAATGATGGACGGACTGAGTGAAAGCCACCTACAGAGGCTCCTTTGGGTCCAGGAGTTCCAGGCTGTCCATCACGCCCGGGTCGACCGTCCAGGCCGGGCAGACCAGGTGGTCCGGGGAAGCCACTGTCACCCTTCTCTCCCCTCACACCGCTGACTGTTAAGGCCTCACCTGGGTCTCCTTTCTCGCCGGGGTATCCTGGAGAACCTGGAGGACCGGAGGGCCCCTTTAAAGGAAAAGAAAAAGAAAATGTCGTTAGTATTAGATTTTGTGTAATTTAAATGAATTAGGCTTTGCATTATACTAACCAATAATGTGAGAAAATACATTTAAAAAGCTATTATAACCTTAATACAAAGCTCAAAGAATCTTTAGAGTAGTATGTCCATTTATAAATACATCAAGATACGATCGTGCTGTTAAAGGAAAAGTAAAAAGTACTCACAGGAGGTCCAACACTACCAGTTAATCCTGGAAATCCTCTGTCTCCTTTGATACCTTGTAGGCCAGGAGATCCTGACGGAGGAGAGGAAAAGAGTCACACATAGAGTAACAATGATACAATAATGCCCTGTATGCTACAGATTTAGTAGAAACTTGGCTGCTATTTCACAAAACCAGCAGACTATAGTTTAATTTTGTTGCCAGCATGTGAACCGGACAGCAGGGTCCAGGAGTACTGCCTTGTACATGGATAGTTACCAGCCTAATCCCAACAGTTGCATCTACTACTGAAGTACCAATGAGAAGGTTAATAATCCCTTCTCGCTTATCATACCAGGGTATCCGGGCTGCCCTGGAGGTCCTGGGGGTCCTTGGACAGCACTGGTACTGCCGAAGCAGTTCACACAGGTCTCGCCTTTGTCACCTGAAACAGAAACACATCACTAAGGTTAGTGTCCCGCTGGTTAGTCGTCTTCTTTGTCAGAGATTTTTTGAGGAACTCCAGCATCTCTCACCTTTCTGGCCCGTCTCTCCTGGGTAACCTCTCTCTCCCTGCACGCCTTGCCGCCCGGGCTCTCCAGGGATACAGTTTTGTCCTGCTGAAGAAAAGCCTGGAGGTCCAGGGAGTCCAGGTTGACCCGGGGAACCAGGAGCTCCCGAACGTCCCGGGGGACCTGGCAAAGACACCCCTGGAGCGCCGGCGTCTCCCTTCTGACCTCTCTCTCCTGGGAAGCCTGGAGATCCAGGCTGACCGCCACCACCAGTAGCTGGGAGTCCTGGTGCTCCCGGAGGTCCTGTGAAACCTGAATAAGACAGGAGGGCAAAGTTCAAAGTTCAAATCAAAACCAATTAACGCCTTACTAAAACAACCTGACTGCAAATAATATATTTGAGTGTTTTGTGTGAGTGTTTACCTTGTGGTCCTCTGTCTCCTTTGCCTCCAGGTGTTCCAGGGTACCCGGGCTCACCTTTAGGACCGACCCGACCTCCTGTCTGCCCGCCAATCACCTGGTGAGACAATGAGAAATAAAATAAATTCAGAAGAAAAGCACACACTTCACCTGTCCAAAAGGCTCCAAATTGAACTGACATGTGTTATTAAGAAATTAAAGTAAAGTAATAAAGTAAAAATAAAGACGATCAATATGCAATATTAATCATCACTTTAATATATAGAAAAAGGGGAAATGTCACCACCTAGTGGTCAGAATAATCAAGTGCACTGATATTTTCTCTTTTTTTTTCTTGTTTTCCCCTTTTTTTGGGTCAATATTCAATTGTATTCAATATAAAAGACAAGAAAAGGTAGACAGAGAGGAATGTCCCTGCCTAGTGGTCAGAAGCATGTAGTGCACTGACACAACACGTACAATTAGATAGGGAGCATTTCTTTATATTTTTTTTAAGTAGATCTTGAGTTATGATTATTTTGTCAAATGAGAAAATGTAGAATACACACCACTCCTGGTGGACCTGGGAATCCACGATCACCTTTTAGTCCCTAGAAAGAGAGGGACAGAGGGAAGTTATTAAAACAATCCATCACTGTATGACTTGTTGAATAGAGTCTTAAAATTGATTAAAAAATGGAGAAAACCTACTCTGTCTCCATCCCTGCCAGGAGAACCTGGAAGGCCTGAATCTCCTTTGATTCCCTGATAACAAACAAGGAAAACAGAAAGAAAAGAAAGAGATTTTTAAGAAAGGATTGGTATCAATTAAAGTGTTGTGAATGTTCTCGTTTGTTGGCAGAACTCACGGGGAAGCCTGGAGAACCAGGGTCGCCGTCTTTGCCTGGTTTGCCCTGATAGAAGAAAACAGTGATTAGACAGAGGTCCAGACAATGATGTTCTGTTTCTTAAATATGAACTTAGATAAAAGTATTCAAGTCTACTTGAAACATACTGAGGCCTTCAGAATAAAGTTAAACTGTGGGAGAAGGTTAGGGTTATGCAAAATATTATGTCAATGAAGGTCCTCACAATAAGTATGGAGGTACATGTGTATACCTCTTTATGGGTGGACTGTACTTACTCGTTTGCCTGGTTCTCCTAGTTCGCCCTTATCTCCTCTCTGACCACCCGAGGGACCCTACAACGACAACAAAACAACACGTCAAGTACTGGGGTTTCTCTGGAGCTCCGTGCATCGTGATGTTTACAGGTGAGAATAGAGACTTACAGGGGGTCCTGGATAGCCTGGATCACCTTGGGGTCCTGGAAGACCTGGGTCACCCTACAGAGACAACACACAAGTATCAACCAAAAACTTTGATTGATTTGACTGAAATTGCCCTCCAAAGATGTATATCTGAGCTTATATCAGGCGATTCTGAAACCACCAAAAATTAATATTGCACAATAAGTGTAACTCATTCCTGTACTGTTGGGGATTTATAACCTTCATTCATTGTCCAAAACTCACATAAATGTGCAAAACAAAGTAAAGAAACATATCTGTTCTTTAAATGTGCTGAGTTACTGTATGGAGCAGAAGTTATCTGCTGCCATCGAGTGGCTGAAGTAAAAGTTGCAGCCGTTCATGCAGCTCAGTTCAGTTTCATAAATGCTTTGTGTGTTTAATGCAAGGTTTGCTTCACTCTCAGTGCCAGGTTGATGCTCTTACCTTGTCTCCTCTCTGAATCTCTGTCTCAGGTGGCCTCTTCTGTTCTCCCACTTGACCTGGAGGACCGGGAGGTCCTGGCAAACCTGGTTCACCCTGCGTTCACACACACATACACGCACCAGGTGAGACGTGGCTCCTTTTATTCTTAAGGTTTAAGCTTCTTATTAGTGGTGACTATCGAGTAAATACCTTCTCTCCTTTGGGTCCTTGGAAGTTCAATCCCATGTTTCCCTGTTAGAGAAAGCAGGGAAACGTTTCAGAGTATGTAGTTGCCAACAGGATGAGAAAATGAGGATTCAAGTAGAGCAAGTGCATGATTGTCTAATGTTTTTCCTTTGACTTGTCGATGTTTGAACTCACCTTTGGTCCAGGAAGACCAGGGGGACCTGGGCGACCCTGGAAAACAACACCAGAAAACAAATATTGTTGGACTATAGTTCATGTCACCAATGTTAACTGAACTGAAAATATACATGGACATTTCGACAGTGATGTGACGTTTTGCAGCAGCGGTCTTTACATCATATCCTCTGGGTCCTGGCGGGCCGAGTGGACCTTGCAAACCGGGGGGTCCAGAACTGCCCTGTGACAAGAACACACACAGAAAAAGTAATTAAAACTGTTCTCATCCTCTTTTAAGTTACTTTTCTTTGTTTTTATCAACGTTTATTTAGTTGTATGAGCACTTAAGAGTACTATTATGAGTGTTTGAGTATTTATGAGTATTAATATTCATGTGTTTAATGTTTAATCTGTTTGTTTAACAGATATAGGTTCTTTTAGACTTCATGTCTCATGAGCTCTGAAAGGTGAAGGTGAAGGCTGTACCAGTTTGTTTTACGGCTCTTCATTGAAGCTATATGATGTTTCCAGTGGGAAATATTCAAACCCACTCCATGTTTTTATGGCTTCACCGTAGATTTTACACATATTGGGTGTCTTGGCTGCACAGCATGAGTTTTCAGAGGTTAGGATACACAAACACTCACAGGAACTCCTGGCAATCCGGGCAATCCCACGGCTCCTTTATCTCCAAAACGGTTGGTGGAGATCACATCACCTGGGTCTCCCTGCAGAGCAGAAAACACAACCATCAAATTAAACAGCACCATCTTGTGGCAAAACAGAAAAAAAAATCCAACTGGACAGTTTTAAATTATATTATAGGAAAAGTCATATAAACTCCTAATAAAATCACTCAATCAATTTTTATAAAAAAAAACAAATTAAATAAAAAACATCAGCCAATAAAGCAACAGGAAAAAAAAAGTTTTTTTTAAATTTACTTTTACAATAACGAACGCCTCAGTAAACACTGACAGAACAGCTTGTGCAAAGATTTTTCCTTTTTATTTGAGATTTTATTCACTTTTTTCTTAATTGAATTTTGCTGCCACACATTTTCCTTTAAAATCTGCCTTATTTGCATGACAGTATTTGATTTGTTTTCATTGCCTGCCCTGATCCTTCCTACCTGTTAAATGTCCCTGCACACACACAGGTGTTTTTAGTTGTACCTATGTGGCTGATTAGACCTCCAGTAAGGTGGAGCTATGATGGGAAATCTATAAAAGTCTGTGCACCAATAAGAATGATGAATGTGAAAGTTGTCTCGCCCTAACAGGACAGTGACGATGTGTAGAGGTATTCCTTGACGATACACTCACCTTTGACCCTGGCAGACCAGGAGGACCCTAGAAAGGAGAAAAAAGGAGAAGAAGATGAAGAGGAAGAGAATATTAAAGGAGAACATGAATTATTATTACGAACAGAGTCCTCTTCACTGCCACAAACTCACCGGCCGTCCTTGCTGTCCGGGGATTCCTGAATTTCCTGGGAAACCTCTATCACCCTGGAGAGAAGAAGAAGAAGATGATGAAAAAGAAGAAGAAGAAACACATTTAACACACAGGAGTTTGGCAAGAAAAGCTCAGGAAAAAACTAGTAAGCAGACCTTGAGTTAAGATTTCTTTTGTCTATTTGTCGATTTATATTGTGGCCTTACAGAGACTTTTGCAATGTGACAATAATATAAATCTGGAAAAATCACTCAGAATCTAACATTTCTAGGCAATAAGATGACCAAATGTAAAGATATTCAAAGCTCTTTTCAGAATGTGTCTAATTTATGTAGAGATTTGCATTTTGACTCATATCAACTCAAAGGTTTTACTGTCATTAGTTCTGAAAGTCTTTTCATGAGATACCTTCGTCCCGTTGCAACCCGGCACTCCTCTCGGGCCCGAAGGTCCGTCCTGCCCGGGCAGACCCTGGGAAACAGGAAGTAAACAGGAAGTTACGTCACACATGCTGCCTGGTTGTAAGTGTGGAAATTATTTCAGTAGGATTTTAGATGATGGGAAACTCACTGGAAGTCCTGGTGTTCCTGGAAATCCTGGCAACCCAGAAGGCCCCTGTTAGGAGGAAAATGATAAAAATGTCAAACACAGATTCAGCGGGCGGCTTCTTGACCTCACTGACTCTGAGATTAGTTGAAATGTTGACACCTGCTGGTCAGAGGACAGTGTTACAACCTGAAACCTTAATGCCTTAAATTCAACGTTGTATCAATAGGAAAAAAAACTCACCAAACAGAAATCAAACTTTTTTATTAAATCATGGGATTACAGGCCAATTAATGAATGTAAACCTGATTCCGTCATCATAAGAGACGGCACAAAAAAAGGCGAAATACTTACTCTTATTCCTTTTGGACCAGACAGTCCCAGAGGTCCTTCGCTGCCCTGAGAGGAAGAACAGACATTAAACCGGATTAGATGAATGTTGCTTGGATGAACTGTGTTTGTTGCACCGAGGATGTACAACTGTGCTGCGCTGAATGTTTGCACCAAAACACTTCAGATTCAGACATGGTTGGACTTGGAGTTTCGTTGTCTTGGTGCTGTATTGTGGGCAAAATGAAACACCAAAACATGTGAGGTTTCTCTTCTCATCTTCCCGACTCTTCCCTCGTCCGTTGGGAGTAAAACCTGAACTGTTTTTGACCCGTCAAACTTCAATGAAACCCCCGACCCACCTTCTCTCCTCTGGGTCCGATCGGCCCCTCAGGTCCGGGGAATCCCGGGACCCCTGGCTGTCCGGTGAGACCTGGGAAACCCCGCTCACCCTGCACACGGCGACACAGATACACAACTGTCAGTGCGGTTGTCACACGCACACACACATACACTACACACTAAAATCTGTAGCCCTTTACCTTCACCACCCCCTTACTCAGCATTTATAAGCAGAATATAAACTGTTAAGTGGTTTATAACACCCTATAATGTATATGTAGGCAGAAATAAGTGTTTATTAATGCATTTGTCAACAACCTGTAAGTGGAGGCTGGTGTATAAACAGATAATGAATGACAATACAGTAAAACACAGTTGTTATAATATACAGTTTGTCTTCACAGGAAAAGTTATAATGTTGACAAATACTTTATACTTTTTATACATTAATAAAGGCTTAAAAAGTGAACAATTTATTAAATGGTGGTTAATGTACCAAATCTAACTCATAGCCTCTGCAGCCCTGCAATTGTTTTGTACATTCAAATGTCACATGTGTGTCATTCTGCTAACCTTGGCTCCTTTTACTCCACTGCAGTCACATTTGGATCCCACACATCCATGGCAGGCCTGTTGGGCGACAAGAAAAAGAGAGATGAAGGTGCCTGTTTTTTTATTTATTTGACTTTCTCTCAGTGTCATTAAGAAAATCTTTTATGTGAATCTTGAGGCCAAATTTGGCATCAAAAACATAAAGCAATGACCTTAAATATATATATTGCTAGATCAACCGTTGCTGCTGAAAATCACCATGTGGAACTCCTGCGACACCCTGACAACACTGTTCATCACGTTCATTGTTTGCATGTTTTTGCTTGCAGTATTATCCATAGCTATCTGTTAAAGTTAATCGCTTAAAGACTTATTTCACGTTGAGCACCACTAGAGGGCGCTCCATTGCTACGCTGCCTGCCACATTGCATGCTGCAGGCAGCGTTTCTTCCCACAGAGAAGGAGCGGTCTGTGGATTTTCCTGCAGGTTTCTTTGATAATAACATGCAAGGTCAGCAAGGAGTGAACACCCAAAAACAAACAAAGGAGCTTTTATCAAAAATAAAACTAATGTATCTCCCAAAATCCTTCAGTTTTCTCAACAGGGAATGCTTATCGGAGGCGTAAAGAGTGAGAAAGTTGTGGGGAAGAGGGTTAAAGGGAAGCCGAGGAGGGAGGGAGGGATGGGAGTGGGAGTGCCAAGCTGTTGATTAACTTTTCCCATGCTTGTTGACACAGCGAATGCCAGACGGGCATCGATTGCACGCATGCCAGGCAGTCAGGTTGTGAGAAAGGCAGAGAGCGCACGAAAGAGGACAGACGAGCGGACAAGTCAGCATTCTTCTGTGTCTGCAAAACCTTTTGTCGTGTTTTGTGGTATCACTGTTTTATTTGGCCAGCGCAGACAGCGGAGCTGCGGCTCATTCTCAGTGCAGATCCATCTATCTACCAGTCCAAGGAGGCGTCTTCAAATGTCTTGTGTCTTGTTTTGTGTGACCTAAGGTCCAAATGTATCAGATTTACAGTGGATTAAAACAAAAAAAGCGACAAATCCTCACATTTAAGAAGCCTAAACCAGCAAATATTTGTTGATTACTCGTCTGACGATCAAATAAAGTGTTACAGCTCAGAAAAAGAGCAAAAATTAAAAAAGGAGAGGTGTGAATCCTGACATAGGAGGCACATGTCTGGTGTTTCAGCCCAGTTATTCCCACAGTGAGATCAGTGGAGGGAGGTTGAGTGTTTTGTGATGACATACTGACTCCCAAGCTGACTCCTAAAACAGTGTAATCCCACAGACACAGAGTTTAAAACAACTGGTGATGGAGGAAGTATTCAGATCCTTCGCTTAAGTAAAAGTATAAAAATCTAAAAATACTCTGTTACAAGTAAAACTACATAGCAAAAATAAATAAGCATAGTGGGAAAATCTACTAAAAGTATCAAGTGAATAATGCAGAATACAATGTTATAGTATCACAGTGTTTATTCTTGTTTTATTACTATGAAGCAATCAATGTGTAAGTAGCATTTTACAATCGTTGCTGGTTCGAGTGGGAGCCAGTTTTAACTACTTTTTGTACTATTTTGTATTTTAATCTACAAACATGCCTCATATTTTATAAACCGACCATTTAAAATTTTAATCTCTGAAGTAACTTTTAGCTAAAGCTGTCAGATAAATGTAGTGCAGAAAAAAAGTGCAATACTTCCCTCTAGTATAAAGTAGCATGACATGGACGTACTCACATATTGGCATATAGTAATCAATAAGCGTTTGCTGTGGCACTACACATCACAGCTCATTAAACAGCATTTTACAATAACATTGACAAAGAAACTGTATATAATGTGGATTGGGCACAGCTGGTTATTATTTTCAGTTATTTCAGAGAAAATCAGCAAATTCTCACATTTGAGGAGCAGATGTTTGACATTTTAACTTGAAACACAATAACTGATTATCACAATAGTTGCAGGTTATTTTTCTGTTGGTCAATTGAATAATTGGTTCATCTTTACAACAATCTTGGAGCCGGCAGACAGTGTAACAGTGACTTTTCTAAAAACAGCTGTTCACATCTGCACCAGATCATATCCAACAGTGTAAAATCTGAAAAGATGCTGGTATGTGTAGTTCGTGTCTGTAAGTCTGTCAGTGTGAACGCAGTCTGCACAGCTCTCGCATGTGTGTGTGAGTGTGTGTGAGTGTGTGTTTGTGTTTGTCTGTATTAAGTTACCTTACATGCCTGTGTGTGTATTTCAAACCTCTGAGGATACAATATCAGGCTCCCTGCATGCCTCTCTGCCACTCTCACTGACTAACAAACACTTTCTTTGACCCGGGAAATTCAAAGATCAACATCTGAGCGACTGTGTGAATATTGCAATACAGAAGTTGCACGATGCCCCGTTATATGTTAAATATGAAATAAAACCACTTTGTATTTAATATTATTTGTTACAGATCTCAGCTAGTGATTTTACACTTTGCAGGACTTTCCAATAGTCTCTTAAAATCCATTTTATTGCTTAAACAAGTAGTTGATTAATCAATTAGTCCATCGACAGAAGATGTATCGACAACAAGACAACTGTTAAGCAGAAATGCCAAATTTTTGCTGGTTTCAGGTTCTCAGATGTAATGATTTGATGCCTTTTTCTCAGTTTTATATCATTTTAAACGGGGTGTATGTGGGTTTCAGGCTGTTGGTCAAACAAAACAAGCAATATTTTATATATTTAATAGTTCATTGATAAATAGTCAAATTAGTTCTTATATTTTATTAGCCAATATGTTTTATTTTTATAATCAAACACTTTTCACTATTATGTGTTTTTATGTTCTGATAAGTCTGCAAACTGTTTTGAAAAGCACATTTTATTACCCTATGAGGTCTGTGTTTGTATACACATATATACTATATATATGTATATATACACACATTACATTTGTCACATTCCCATGCATGTGTGTGAGTAGGAAGTGTCCCCAGTTATAAACCTGGTGTTAACCACAGGCTGTCGGACTGATAAAAATCATCTTTCACCACGCAGATAAACAACTTATCTGTCTTCCTGGCCCAGAGCCTAAAGCGAGGCACTGTGTTCGGTTTCTGGCGTTTTTGGATTTAAAGACGCGCAGAATGCCGCATGTTGGCAGTAAACACAAAAACGTGTGCAAACTGTTATCTGGACTGGAGGGTAGACGGGTTATAAACACACATACATACATGCCTGAATACATTTGCACATGGGTAGTCAAGTGTGTGTTTGTGTGTGTGAGCGGAGGTGTTTTTACAAGCCCCGAATCTCCAGATTAGTCTCTGGTCTGCTTCAGCTCAATGCAGTCTGCTCTCCCACGCCCAAGCCTGCAGCTCACACTCTTTTCATCTCCATCTCTCTCTCTCTTTCTCTTCATCCATCTGTGTTCCTGTCGTCTCTACACGCATCCCTCGTTCTAAGGCTTTAAAGCGTTTACAGATGCTCGCTCAAACCCTGGACATTTCCACTTAAACCAGCTACAGCTCTGCACAGGTGCCCACGTGTGATTAAAGGCGCTCTTTCAGGGATTCAAACAGGCAACTTCATGGACACTCACACACTTTTTCCTCTCTAATGTTGAGCCATGAACCTCATCACGCCCGGCATCACAGTGCAGCTGGGCTTTCCTATCCTGTTAATCATCTCACGACCCCTCCGATAATATCCTGTGACGCCTTGTGGGGGTCCGGACCCCTAGCTTGGGAACCGCTGCCATAACATAAATGAAAATCAGACTATCCTATATTGTGATATTGTGCAACACCATTTTGTCACAGATGGGTAAGATGATGCAATAATAACACTGATTAATGACTTATTTTATTACATCATTCATCTATTTTATGACATTATTTTATGACAGTGAAAATGTTCCACAGTCCTAATGAAGGCATAATTAATAGTTAATGCAACGATCTTGCAGTTTGTTACATGTTTGGTTGATCTTATTGCACATTTTATTTAGTACTTATAAGATCAAGTACTGAGGTGTTTGATTTACTGCAAATCTGTTGCCCTCTGGGGTAAAGTAATAAACCGAAGAGAGCTGAAAAGAAGTGAGCGTGGTTTAAAAATCTGCCTAAATAGTGTTAAAGGCATCTCTCTCTCCCTCTCTCTCTCTCTCTCTCTCTCTCTCCATGCCGTTCAGTCCCTCTCTCTACCCTCTCGTTTACCCCCACAGCACTGACGGGGCATGTAATCCACTTAGGGAGGTCAGTGAGCTGCAGATATTTGCTCCCCTCTCTCTCTCTATCACTTTCCCTCACTCTCTCCTCCCCTCCGTCCCACTTGTTTTCCATCACGCCTGAGGGGAGGTAAAGCCCGCTCAGCGCCACCGGAGGTCTCTATAGGACAGTCAGAGTCGTGACTGCAGAGGTGCAGCCCTAACGCCGGGGGCGAACGTTCAACATAAACAATCTGAGCTCAAGACGAGGCAGCAAATGAATTAAAGACACGTGTCAGTCGTCCATCTATGTTTCATGCTAAATCTATGTAAAAATAATCATTGTTGGGTATTTATATCAAAATCCCTCTCTTTCCTCTTCCTGTGAAATACTACAGTGAATGTATCCCATCCAATGTGATATGAGGCGACAAATTAGCTCAAACATTTTTTTGCATGTTCAATGTCGTCCACTGTAAAACAATACAGCTAACAGCCCTGGTATATATTGTATCTAGTGGTTTTAAAATGTGTTACTGTGGATACAGTCTGTGTTTCTGACATGCCAAGACATGATACAACAGATGTGGATGAAGCTGGTTGAGAGAGAGCGAGCGAGTGCAACAAAACAAAAATCAATTACAAGATTGAATCATAAAATCCTGCAGCTACTAGAGTGAATCAAAGCCAAGCGGTGACTAATGTCGTGGGAGTGTCCCGGCTTGATTTTTGTACACAATTCACATTGGAAAGCGAAAAGGAGCCAGGTGTGTACAGAGTGATGGAGAGGTGAGCCAGGTGAGGGTGGGAGAGGAGGAGGAGGAGGAGGAGGAGGAGGAGGAGGAGGAGGAGGAGTACGGGGGAGCGAGCGGAAGGCATGCACCCGGGGATTAGACTGGCGAGACTGGAATTCCCCTGCTCATCAAAGACTGATGATTAGACACCTATACACACTGCCCTGCCCTGGATAACACACACACACACACACGCACACACACACACACACATGCACATACACACACACGCATTCATGCAGCATAGAAACAGACACATGCATACTATAAATACACAAATACTCTCTTAAACAGTACACACAGCTGCAGAGAGCTGAGAGTGTAAATCCTTCTTTTGAACGTCATTAACACACACAAACACACACTGAAACCCCCTGATTTGACCACAACTAATAACTTCTGCTTTCCCGCGGTGATCGCAGCTCAGCAGCCAGTGACCGCAATCAGAAACTAGAGCCAACACGTTCACACCAGCTCCAGACTGACACACACACACACACACACACACACACACACACACACGTATACACAACAAACAAATCCTCAATTTATTCGGATCTGATTTTGATCTGTTACCAATATCAGGTATATTTGCATGCATAACTGAGGAACCTTGTGTCTCGTGTCAGAACATAATCCAATTTCTGCACTTTAATTTACACTTAACCCACATATATGCATCTCTGTTGGCGGGACACTAAATCTGATTCCATCTGTCTCGGTTTTCCTGCTCTAGATGTGAACCTGGGAAGGCCATAACACACTGCAACTGCTGACAAAATGCTCTAATGCTCCTTGGTTTCATTTACACTTTTTCAGTATGAAATAGCTTTCTGATCTGCCCCTAAAACATCAAGGGAATAACTGTAAATGTGGCATTTGAGTTATTGATGGAAAATTAGCCTTTGTTTTTTTTGATCATAGATTGGCCTGTGTTCTCCTGTTTTGCCCAAATATTACTCATGTAAACAATCCTTAAACCTTCATTTGAGAAGATTTTCAGAATCTGATTCAGTGGCTGTTTTGCGATATTATAAGATCAATATAAGCCAACCTGTCAATCAATACCAGAGTGATAGCAGGTTCTGATCTGGTGTGTTTGCTGCCCGTTTGTTTACGTCCGGATTGCACCTAACTCTGAGAAACTAGAGGATGAAGTTGCTGTAGTGGCGTCACTTTATGTCTCAGCATCTGTGCGTGTGCTCTTCTTCACGTGTTGAATATCTGCGTGTTTAAAGTGTGTGCTGATCCCGCTCTGGAGGGTGGCACTCCGGGCCCCGAGCCGCTGCGTCACACCGTTGATCCCTTTCATCGCGGCTGGACTTTGACTACTTCAAGGTGCTGACGCGCAAACCAAATATTTTCGCTTTGACAAAAAAATCCGACCGTGTGTGTGTTTTGACTAACCGGCTCTCTGGAAGAGGAAGACCCCCCGACTGGAGGACCCCATGTCTGTCACACACACACACACACACACACACACACACGTGCCACAGCACCGTTCCAGGAATTTCATTGATATTCCCAGGAATTCTCTTTCTTCTCAACGCAATTTCCCCACCCGTCTCTTCTCTTTTCATTTGGCGTAATGAATGTTGACCCCTGTGACCTCCTGCTGAGAGATACCTGCAGGGAGAGCACATCTCTGCACCCCCCCTTTCAAAACTAGTTCAGATTCAAAGCAATTTAGTGTTAGTGGCAGGTTTGTCTTCTTCTTTCCTTACTGGATAATGCAAATATGGCTCTTTTATTTAACCTCTGCAGCTCTAAGTGTCCCAAATCAGTTGTACACTCTGATCTGATGGGTTCATCAAGTTGAGTTCTTTAACTTTCCTGATCTAGTCTAGTCTAGTCTAAGGATGTGCGGTAGAAAAGATTATCCCGGGGAATATCAGCAGAATGTGTTGCATTTCATGGAAAAAAAAAACACAAATCAGCAGCAAATCAAACTTGTTTAAATCCACCATGGATGACACAGACAGTGTTAGACAAGTATTAGAGATACACAAAAGCACACAAAACTTCTGCTTCCATGCATCTTTAAAAACACACCTCGCCTTGCCACGTTTTTTCATCTCTCATTCCATTTTGCTTCAACCATAAACAAAACATACAACTGTGGGTTTGATGCCGTTCTATAGAGTGAACAGATGGCGTCTGGGTGACTGGAAGTTTCTTCCTCTCTCACAAACACACACACTTTCTAGAAAGTGTTTGGGATTCCTAAAACTTAACCATCCCCATGCGACTTTATCCAAACAGACCCTGATAGTGAGAGGTAAACACACACACACACACATACACACACACACACACACACACACACACCATGTGTTTGCGTCACTAATGTTCTGCATATGTATAAGAACAGAATCAGCGGTGAAAACAGCATCAGGTCCCACTCATGTTATCCTCTGCAGTGGTTTTTACACCACAGGAGTGCGTCTGTTTATCAGTAATGAACTGAAACACAAAACTATGATAGAAAATGTGCCTCCTTAAAGGGAAACTCCACCAGTTTTACAGTTTAATGATTTTAAGTCTGTTTGCAGGTGCAGGGGAGTACTACTGAATATACAAATAAAGTGATGTCACTTGAATCAGCGTCCGTTTGGGCTTTATATAATAATATATATTATATAATCATTACAGTTGTATGTACTGTAAATATTAGTACCTTTAGTCGCTGTTATTCTAAATGCTGTTGCTTTTTGTCACTTCATTATGCTGTAATAGGATTTATAAAGTACTTTTATGGATATAAATCATTTAAGTCTTAAATAGATCTCACAATTGGTGCAATTTGCAGGTGTGCAAACCTAGAAAACTGTGCAGAATATGCATAAATGCATTGCTGATCTATCAGTGGTTTCTATCAGTGTTTGTTCCAGAAAATGTCCTCACGTGGATCTTGTAGGGAGGAGGGGGTTGGATTCCTTCCCCTGGGAGATATGGCAACCCACCCTAGCCCACCCTAGCCCGGCCCAGCCCGGCCCCGGCCTGCCCCGGCCCTGCTTAACACAGGTCTAAACATGCCCCTCTACCTCTCCCTGCAACACATATACATCATACCACTTGGCATGGTGCGTCGTAGCTACGGGCAACAAGAAATTAGAGAGGGGAGCGGCGGCTCGCCAGCTGAATACCTGGATATGTGTAGCCTGGGGATAGACTGAGAGGAGGCAGGTAGGAGGAGAGAGGGTGGGAGGAGGGAAAAGGGGAGAGAATGGGTGATAGAAGTAAAAAGAGAACTAGGAAGAAGGAAAGACAGAGGAAGAGAGGGAGGACGAGAGGGAGAGTTTACCTCCTTCACTTTCTAAATAGACTTTATAATCAGGCTGATAAGATCATGCATTCAGGTTCTGAAAAAACTGCAAAATAAATAAACACAAATCTGTGTGGTCCAAATTCTTGTGGAATTTAACAGTCAAAAGCACAGGGGTGTGACCAGTCTTCATATAATCCTGAACATTTGTAAGCGGTCATGACATGAGGCGCTGCAGTAAAAAAAAAGATGTTTGAAGAAATCCCTCGGCTTGTCTTTGAAGTTCCCTTCCATTCAGGGTTCAGATCCTGACAAGACATTTCTTGTGAAGTCCGGTGTCAATCTGTGTCTCATCAGGACCTGGAAATATGTCAAGCTGTAACTCCCTTTCCCCCTGAGCCAAAAGAGATCCAGCCATCCAAACAAACTCGCAAGATAGTTTGGGGAAAATAGACGACCCTGTTTACTTTTAATCATCTGTATAAACCTTTGAGCAAACAATAAACCAACATGGAAACCTGCGTACTGGAGGCGCATCACTGTTTGGACGAGCTGCACCCAGGAGAGGAGGGAAGCCCATGACCCCAGCTGAGTGTTCATGCTGACCAGGACTGAAAGATAAGTGGCCAAATGTTTGTTTATATTATTTATATATTTTATATATTTGTTTATATTATTTATATATTTGTGGCCTTTTGTGCATTTTAATATGTGATGTTTGACTCTTAAATTGTAAACCCTTTGCACCCTTTGCTTGTCTTTTACAATAATGGTATTTTAAGTATTTTAACACGTTTTATTTATATAATTGTGTTACACGTTGTCCTGTCTGCTTTTCACTATGAGGTCACAAAGACAAGTTTGTTGTAATGGCAACTAACTTCACTCAACTCAACTAAACTATGGTATGAAAAATGATATAGTTAGATATAATATAAATTATTGTTTGCTTTGGAATTAAGAAGTCCCTTTATTGAAACTAAGGGGTCCAGTCCAAAACTATACAAAAGTAAGTGGGCAGGGGTGTCCACATACTTTTGGCCACAAGGTATTCCGTGCAACCCATGCTTCCTCTACCTGCCCACCTGTAGCTCCATGTCTTCACCACATGAGGGCAGTAACAACAGCAGGAAGCATGATGAAAACATTAAAAGGAGTTTAAGTAGGTGATCAGTGTGGCCTGAAGCCCAGATGACACAAATCTCAGTTTGGGATTTCAGACGCTTTTTACACGTTTTCTGATTTGTGGATGACTTATATTTACATTTTACTCTTCCAGCAGTAATTTGATTCAGATCCGCACAGCTCAACATGCTCTCTCTTGCTTCTCCGAGTCCTCGCTGTCTGATCTGATCTGGTGAAGAGGCAGGTCCCAGCAGGTCCCTGCCCTGCCTACATTTCTCTTAAACATCCTCACATGCACAGGCTCTAATGAGAACAGATGCATCCGAGTGCAGCGGCCGAAAGGTCGAGTGTCGCGGGACAATTCGACTGAGCAGCTTTCTATTGGTTTTGCACTGAAAAAGGACAAAAAGTTAAACATTTAAAGGGGAAACATGGATGACGTCAACCTAAACGTCTTTACTGTCCAATGGAAAACATGTATCCAAAATGGCAACTTTCCTTAAGATGAGAAAAACGGCCTCATATTAAGCTTTATGGCAATGCACCTTTTAGATAAAAAAAAAATTCACTCCTTTTTTGCATAATTCAACATTTTAAAAGTGAGTTAGAAAGTCACCTGAACACAGTTAAGGAAGTTTTGTTAGCTTCTGTTTAATCAGGGGACAGGAAGGGGTCCTCAATGCTCTATGGCTGCCCAAACGTTTGCCTTTAAGACTTTGTTAATCAAAAACACAAAGGTTAGGTAACTTTGGGCATTTTTTAAATCTTTTTTTTCATCCTCCTTTTTCCTTTTCACCCTAAAAATGTTTATTTTCTTTCTTTCTCTTGTTCCACCTCGCCTCTCTTCATCTGTTTCTTCTTCTCTCTTTCTGTGCTGTGACAGATGTATAATATTTCCCGTTGTTCTGACCGGCGGGGGTCTGTTTGTCTAGAGGAGGCCAGGAATGCCATGCATTCAGTGTTGACACGCACAAACACACACTTACATACAAGCAAAACCACGGGCCAAATCAAAAAACAAGTTTAGGAATGTCTGGTTTTAAGATTTTAAATTTCATTCTGTATTGCACTACACTGACATAAAAGATGGAAAAACAAAATACAAAAATACAACTCAGTCTTATGCACACACACACACACACACACACACACACAATGAAAGAAATTCAACAAACAAAAGAGAGACAGAGGGAAATACATCTTCTGTTCAAACTATCCTTTTATCGCCACTCAACCATATACAAACAGGTGAAAAATTAAAGGAAAAACCTGAATACATGAGTGGAGAAACACTCAAAAATGAGAGAATGTGTTTTGAAAGAATCGTCACTCTAGTGAAGTTCAGAGTCTTGGAGAATCTATGACAATGAGCAATGCCTTAATAAAGACACTTTATGTAGATCTTTCCTTTATTTTGTCACCCATCTGTGCAATTAAATCAATAAACAGAAAGAAAACAGGCCACAAAAAAGCAAAATACACCAACAGAACACGACACCTGTCCCTAAAAACATCCCTAAAACTTTTTTACAGGCAAAAAAAGGACAAAAAGAGAGGATACAAGAAAAGGAAGGAGAAGAAAATAATAATAAGAAACTCAGCGATGAGAAAAATGCTCCAACAGACCTCAACCTCACACACACACACACACACACACACACACACACATGCACCTTGCTCGGTGCTGCTGAACATTATCCTCCGACTGCATGCTAAAGGCTTAGCTGCATACCAGCCAGCACACTGACCTGGGATTAACTAAGACCAGGCTCCACCTGAGGAATACACACACACACACACACACACACACACACACACACACTCACACACACTGAAACACAGCGGTGTGCGGCTTAGTGTAAAGTACAAACAGTTTTTTGTGACTACTGTATGTACAGGACAAGTTATTAGGATGTGGCCGGACTCTGAACTGATGTAGAGGGAAGGAAAAATGACTGGAGAGGATACGGAGACTGAGACTAATGGACTATGTCAGAGAGATAAAAGTGAAGAAAGTCCATAGAAACACAGAAGAGAGTACAGGAAATATCAAAACATGGGTGATTCAGACAAACATGTGGTAAAAGCCCTTTGAGGGAAAACTGGGATTTGGGGCTATGTGAATAAATAAAGTGACAGCAGGCAGCTTTGCAAATCTCTAAAAACCCTCTGTACTCTACCTGTCTAGCAAGATAGATAGATTACTTTATTCATCCCCGAAGGGAAATTAAGTAACAAGTAACAAATGGCAGAAAGATAAAGTGTTTGGCAGCTTAAAGAGCCAAATATTTTTCAGAGTAGTTGGTGGAGACCAAAAATAGAGCTAAAAGAGAGCGAGACATATATTAATCCCACAAACACGACTCCTAACGTAATATATCCGATTTTGTCTTTACAGCTTGTTCTGCTCCCCCCAAGTGGCATAAAAACTAGTGAAAGCAGGATCACAGACAGTTCATCCCACCCTCTCTAATAAACGCGCCACTGCTACAGTAACATCACGCTACTTCCGCCTTTGCTCCTGAGAGACTAGAGTCATAATTCTCGTGGCCACGAGACGCCTTGAGAGGAAAACATCAACATGCCTCAATCGTTTTGGGCAAAGAGCGAAGGAGGGAACGAGGGAGGAGGGAAGTATATAAAAGGTAATGTGGTAACTCTGTACTATAATATGTAAAGAAACAGTAGACGCACACACACACACACACACACAGGCACTTTCGTTCATACCACTGGCCTGCCGTTTTTTCCCATGAGGCTTTTGGGGAAGCCCTGTTTCCTCCTCAGCAGTGTGATGAAAGAAACAGATGCCCAGAATGGAAGAGAGAGTGTTTAAAGGTAATAAGGGAAGAAGAGAGAGAGGGAGAGAAAAACAGAGAAGAAGAGAGAACCAGATGCCCTCCCACACTACCTGAGGTCCAATCAGCCACAGTGAGGCTCATTTGTGTGTGTGTGTGTGTGTGTGTGTGTGTGTGTGTTCAGTTGCATGAAGCGAGGAAGGCGAACCAGCGAACCAGCTCTCTGATGACTTCATTTTTTCATCACGCTGAGCGCACTAAGCCGTGTGTGTGTCTGTTGTATTCTGTGAGTGTGTGTGAGTGTGTGTGTGTGTGTGCGTGTGTGTTATCGCTCCTCGCCATCTCTGGCGTTCAACCCAGTACATGAGGCTTACAGGCGAAGCGAAGGTTGGATCTCGCTGTCAATAGCAACACATGTCAACAGTCCTGTCCCTTATGAGTAAAACTTGCAATCGTGAATTTTGGCGTAAAACTCACCTGAAGTGACCTTAAAGAGTTCCCCACTGCTCATAAAGAAGTTTGTTTTTTACATTCAGCTCCCAAAATGTAAAAGAAGAAGAGCTTTGACGCAGAGAGAAAGATACAAGACTGGAGAAGTAACAGGAGACAGGACAACAGATAGTAATAAAAGGGACGATGAGTGACGGGTGGGCTCGGGTCAGACTGTATTCACAAATATCTGTTAATAAGTTTACTTTCAGCCTGCTGTACAACACACAAGCGTGCACTCTGCCTGTAGTTTAAACAGGTTGGAGCGACAGACGTAGACATCTTGTAGATCAAGGTCACCTACTGATCTCAGACAGATTAAAACTCCCTCATCTCCCTCCCTTCTTCTTGTCAGAAAGAAGAAAGAAAGAATGCAAATTAATAAATGCTCCTGTTTAGAGGAGAAATAGGCGATGCATTTCAAACTTATACTCCTACATCTTCTGTATTTATTTGCTCTTTGTTTTTTATGTTTCTTCCCGCCCAAGGTTTTCTCCTCCTTTGTCCCCAAGCAGCAGTCTGCGGTTCCTTTGGGCTGAAAAAATGTGCTTTTCCTAAGAAAAAAAAAGGGATGCATGATGAAGAAAAAAGAAAGAAGGATTTGATGTTCTTTCAGAAAAGAGGTCAGGAAAACACGAGAAGAAAGGGAGGGAGGTAAGGAGGACGGCATGTCTTGTGACTGTTCTGTGTAGGTGGACTTGTCAGGTAGCCTTCTGGATCACAGCCACACACACACACACACACACGTACTACAAGAGGACAAAATACAGATAAAGTTGCTCATAGGAAAAACTCTGTACTGTCCTACTCCTAAAGCCGAGGTTTGGCCACAAGTTTAAGCTCGACTGTCTCTTTTAAAGTTAGAAATGTTTGGAAAACACCCCGCAAACATCCATCAATAATAAATAATTCTTCAACTTGCACAACTGCCGCCTCCGTAGTGGTTTATTTGTTCCTCATTCATTTCCCAGTTTGGATTATTCGACAAATAGTACATAAACTCAATCAGTGTCTTATGTTTAAAGTTCAAAGTGTCTGACTTTCTCATCAGCACTTCAACACATCCTAGTAGACAAAAAAATTTGAAAAAAGCAGACGAAGTTTTAATCCCACGTAATTCTCTCTCGTGTTTCTGCTGGTTTGAAGCAAAGTAAAACACTCTCAAAGTGTGAAAAGCTCAAAAGAAAATATTCAGACAGGAGAATCAGATGAAACAGATGCAGACTGAGATACAGACGCCCGTATGGGTGCAGCTTACATCCAGCTTTGGATATCTTACAGTTTACTTATTATTTTGTCAAAATCAGCAAAATTCAAAATTGGGAGCGCGAGCCGGGATAGAACTTGCTCCATGTTGGTGGAAAAGGGGTAACAAGGGCCCAGTTACAGGCTGTTAATGTGCTGCAGTGAAAATGGACAGTATATACTGGTAGGACGTATGATCGGTGGAAAACGGTAAACTGTAAGAAAAAGACAATGAATTATGTTTTCTAATTTACTCAGCAAAGAAAATTAAGTTTCATTGCAGTTAAAGCCACCAAATTGCTGACATACTGACTACATATACCGGCCATCTGTTGGTTCATAGACTTCACAGGCAGGAAGTAAGAACAATGGGGTGTAAAGGGTCAGTTATGTACTAGTACATTGCACAAGTATAAGTAGTATATACAACTATAAGTCTATTTATCCTAATTCAGCCTAAATCCACAACGGGCTCTGCTTTAATCTGGATATACTCACAGCTCTTCAAAGGAAGGTTTCTCAAACCTTTAAGTGACCGCCCTTTAACCCTCCAGATCAGGGATTCCTGGTTTTTATAAGCCCAAAGAAATTTTAAGAAAACTTTAAGTCCCTCACATGAAGCACACTTAAAGCTCGCTGCTGTTCTCATGTGGGGAGCCATGAGTAACATGACTGTGAGCTGTTTTCGTGACTAAGTGAAAATACATTAAGACTGCATGGTGAAATATAATATCATAAGAAAGGTAGATGGGGAGGTGGAGAAAAACATGGCTGACTTTTAAAGCCTCAAACCAAACAGCGAGGGATGGAGTAAATAAAGAAGTCTCTAACAAACACACCATGTTTACCCTCCTCTCAGCACTGAATAGGGAGGCAGAAGGGGTGATAATAATAATAATGGGGTCTAAGTGTAAGTGACAGACGCAGATATCTTGTGCAAAGAGATTAAATGAGATTATAACCCAAGTGGAAAGGAAAACCAAGAGAGGGATTAAAACAATTAAAAAAATAAAGAAAAGCTTCAAATTAATGTCCACTCCATCTTCTGTGACCTCTACGACTAATACTATGACTTCTACTGCTGCTGCCTGTGAAACTACTGCTACTACTACAATGTCTGCAGGTACTATTGTTGCCTCTGAAGCATACCACACCCATTACACATTCTACTATAATACCACTACAACTTGCACGACTAATACTACTACTTCTAGTGTTATGGCAGTTACTACAGGTAAAACAAGTGGTACTCCTACTTAGTGCAACTTCTACAACTGTGCTGCTGCTACTAGAAGTATTTTACCTACATCTAATTGTACTACCACTACTATTCCTGCTTCTGTTACTAATTCTGTTATTATTACATCTCTTAGTGTATTTAGCTGCTTCAGCTTCTACTGCGGTGCTGCTTCGTCCAGCTGTTAAAGGAGAGCGTGAGTGAGAAGGTAAATGAAGAGGAGGAGGGAGTGTAAGTACTGGATCGGGGTAATTAGCTGTCTAAACATTTGGTGTTGGCTCTCAGAGGCTTTTGTCCACCTGTTAATCCCAACGGCATCTTCAGCTCATTGGCACCCCAGCGTCACTTCTACCAGGAAACACAAAGACACACAGATATGTACATAGAAGACGGATCCCTTCCTTCACGACGTGAAGCTCAATAAAAGAGGGGAATATGATGTACGTGCTTGTGCAGCCCGCACCGCTGCCTGTTTAAGGAGCCCATCTCTCCGAGCAGGTGAGATAAAGATGGAATTTGCCTTCGAGAACAGACACAAAAGGGAAGGGAGGGAGGGAGCGTGACATGGGGGAGAAAATAGAGGGAGGGAGACACAGACAGAAAAAAAGAAGAGGTTGGAGGTGCACTGGGGGGAAAAAATGTCAATACATGTTTGAGGGAAGAAAGAGGGAAATTTAAAGATAAATTGCTGTAATCAAATGGAAAGTCAACTGTAAGACATCCAATTGTTTCATGAATTTACTGATAATCTTGACATGTAACAAATGACAGTAAATCAGGTGTTTGTGGGCATTTCTGTACATGTCTCATGGGTGCGTGCCATGAAGCTCCATAAACCAAATGCTTAGTTTACATATATATATTCGATTGGTTATTTGGTCTATAAAATGTCAGAAACCAGTGAACAATTTCCTAAAGGCCTAAAAGGGACGTCGTCAAATAGCTTGTTTTGTCCGACCAACCATCTAAAACCAAAAGAAGTTCAGGTTTACGTTCACATAAGACAAAGAAAAATGATGATGAAATGAAATGAAAATAATAATGGATCATCAAAATAGTGATTCTGTCAATCTAACTAACTTTTTTTTACTAAGTGATTCTGCATTTGGTTATTTTTCAGCATAAAACTGTGGTGACTCCTAAACTGGCCAGGATTATGACAATTCAACCACTTTTTTGTGAAAAATTGGGACATTTGGGAAGAAACGCACTGAAAGATCTCCCAGATATTCCAGGGATTGGTCGGATTCATGTTAAATGTGTGTTTGTTTAATACGTTTTTGCACTCAGGGAGAGACAGTGAGAACCATGATGAGGAAGAAGAAGAAAGAAAAGAAGAAAAATCATAAAAACAAACTAGAGGCAAAGATGCCAAAACGACTCCCCCCATCTCTTTCACCGGATGATGCAGCTCTGCAGTGTTCGCTTATCTGCACAATCTGGGGATGTTATGGCTGTCGAAACCTCCCCGTGACCACACACACACACACACACAGCAGACAGATTACCTGCCCCAAATGTCACCTGGGATGTGGGTCACGTGAAAGGTGACTGTGGCAGTGCAATCGTGTGTGTGTGTGTGTGTGTGTGTGTGTGTGTGTGTCTGTGCGCACAGGAAAGCATGCATCAAATTAAGTGTGTGTTTGTGGTTGCACGGAGTGATGGGATCAAAGGGAAACCTCCAGGTATACATTACCGCTGAACTCCCTCACCTGGCTGAATGGAGATTCATATCTGGGCGAGGATTAATATCGACCTCTCACACACACACACACACACACACACACACACACACACACATACGACCAAATAGCTATGAAACAGTGATGTATGAGACGCTGTATTTATAACAAGTTAATGATTACAAAGTGTGAGACAATGAGAGGCCTCCTGCATGTGTGTGTGTGTGTGTGTGTGTGTGTGTGTGTAAGGAGACAGATTTGAATTTATGTGCAGCCCTGTTATCTTTGTCGTCACTGTCCTGTGAAAACCACGTATCTCCAAATCTCAACTTCACATCATCTATAAGGGGAAAAAACAGCCTTTAAAGATTGCCATCAGGTGGATTTTAAAGGGTTTTCATAGAAGAGTTTTACACATGAGTGGCATAAATGAAAAGTGAATACTTTAACATTTAAATCTGTTGTATTTGAAACTTCAGCATGTTTGGAGATGCATGGTTTTTAGAGAACGGTGATGATAAAGACAAGCTGAACCGCAGAGGAACTATGTGGTGGTTTCGGTCAAACACACAGACTCCACTAGGGGGCCTCGGTGAGAGCACTGGTACAGATGAGACATAACCAGGAATAGCCAGGTGTGTGTGTGTGTGTGTGTGTGTGTGTGTGTGTGTGTGCATCATCCCTCCATCTCTATCACCTTCATTCACGTCTTCCTTTATCCTGACAGTCTTAACTAAAGGTCCACTTACCAGCTTTCTGAACCACATCTCCAGCCACAGATGAAGGCTGTGAGATGTGGCTGAAAGCTCGTACGCGTAACCAAACTTCAAGAATCGTCTTTTAGCGCGATGTTCCTTCTTGCCCTCCTCTATCCATCCTCATCTTCCTCTCCCCCCGCGAGCCTCCTCTTCCTCCCCATCCTCTCCGAGAGGGGTGGGGTCAGCCACATTCCTCTGTACTAAGTGAACCCCCCCCCCCCCCCCCCCCCCCCTTCACTTTTCACTTAACATCTCCATGGCAACAGCAACAGACGCTCAGTCCGCTCAACAAGTCGCCTGTAACACACAGACCAACACCTACAAACAAACCAGACACCTTTAAACTCTGTATCTTGAACTTAAGCTTGGGTTTATATTTTAGACGGTACAACTGGTTTGTGTTTTGTTCATTAGGACGTAATTTACCTGTAGTGAAGTAGATTTAAAGCACTCTGCAACAAATGTACGTGCAGGTGATTATGTCAAATAATATCATATGTCAATCGTATTAACTTTTCTACCTTTCACAAAAACTATATACTGAGGATTTAATCTGTTTCTAAAGTCTCTAATCTCAGATATTCAGTTGTATATTTTGTAGACATGATGCATAAACTCAGGGGAGGCAGCCACTTGTTTTTCTATTTTATTTATACAGATTTTATCTAAACTTTGAGCAGACTTAGACCTCAACCTGAACTTATTTAAAAGAGATGTTATGACATGTTTATAGCCTAAAAAACGATGCTATACTGCCATAGAAACATGGGATGCAAATATACTTTCAGATGCGGGCACATAAAAGCCTCCTGCATGATTTCTAACATAAAAAGTCCTCATGTACTGATGTACATACCACACATACTGGCGGACAGCGGGGGTGCAGGCCTGATTGGACACGCCTGCTGTGTGGGCGGGATCATGTGCATCAGCATGCAACCGGCCCTCATGAATTATTAATGAAGAGTGAATATTCATCACATACAATACTCGGCCCGCTGGAATATTACATGAGAAGTCAGGCTGAGACGCCTCCACTGATTGATTGACTTGGACACCTTTCACAGCCGGGATGAGGAGCCACTAGTGCAAACAAAATGCAGGGAGGAGAGGGGCAAATAATGCGCAAACACACACACACACACACACATACACCCCTCCTGGGTCTCTGCTCCTAAAACATCTCAAGTGCAAAGAGGAACTTTACCTCTGTGCATGTTATCTGATGACAGATCCACTAAAAGTCGTGTTTCTGCTGCACAGAATCCAAGCGGATCTGAGTGTTAGGAGCAAAAATCAACCGATACAGTTTGATTTTATTCACCTACGCTTCAATGCGCGTGAGTAACCAGGTGCTGTCAACCTTCAGTGCACACCTGCAGGGGAGATGCGCCCTAAAATAAATCACGTTTCCTCTCCTCAGGATGCCACCAAGCCAAATTACGCACAACGTGTCTTCTACAGACAGGCAGACTGTGTTATCACTGACGAGCGCAGGAATGCTGCAGTTCATATTTTAATTAGAAGCCCAGTGGAGGGAGACTCGGCGCGCTGCGCTCCTCCAGACGCGGGGCTCAGACGTCGCCTGAATCTCTGACACGACCACAGGAGTGCAGGGCGCATGCAGGCGGAGGGGGGGAAAGTGCGCCGTGCGACGGCCGGCGTGTTGCCACGGGTCGCCGGCAGGGAACTGGGGGAAGGAGGGACGTGATGCGCAGGGAGCAGGACAGAAAACCTCCGTCCGACCCTCCACGAAAACTACAAAGCGTGAAGGGAAAAAGTGCCACGGAAAGCTCCGCAGAAACGGTGGATAAGTGATAACTGTGTGCTTCTTATTTACATTGCAACAAAAACAAATAAATAAAAAATAGGAAACGCCGACAGGATTATTATTAGAGCAGAAGGGAAAGCACTTGTTATAAAGCAGCCTCTCTATTTATAAACCTTAGTTGGGCTCGGTGGTGGTGAGCGCCGGCTCCCTGAGAGCGGCAGGTCTCTCGGGCTCTTCGTGCGGGGCGAAAGCTGGTGGGAAACCTCTAAATCTCTGCGGGAAGAAGAGAGCAAAAGAAGAAGGAGAAGAAGAAGAAGAAGTGGGAAACGCACTTACCGCTGAGTCGGATCGCTGCACCTCTAAGCACAGGGCGAGGAAGAGCAGAGACGCGGCGAGCTGTCGCAGGCTCTTCAAGTCTTTACTCATCTTGGGGGGGAAAATAAAAGAAGGATCCGCCTGCGTTAACACTCTCAAACTGTACGGCTGTCTACTCTGGTGTCATAGCGCTGCTCCCCCCCACCGGCACGCTTGCTCTCAGTCAAACAGAAGACGGGAAGAAAAGGCTCTTCTTCGGCTCGGCTGTTGTTGCGCTTGCAGAGGCTCCCAGTGGTCCTGGCTCTGTGGCACCGTGCGCCTCTGCGGTCCCCCTCTCTAACTTTTCCTCTCCTCGACTCGCAAACCTGCCCAGCCGGATCTACTTGAGCGCACTGATACCAGCCCCCATGCAACTACACGAATGCGCCTAAAATGACGTTTTTTTGGGGGGGACTTGCGCCCTAAAAGTTGGTCCCGGGGAGGCCACCTGCGTGTGCCATTTCAGTCCAGGGGGGGATTCGTTGCTGCTGTTTTTAATTGTCCTCCAATCAAATAGAATTGAACAATGTTAGGACCCCGGCGGAGTGATATGGTGCTTCCGCCTGCGTGCCTGGCCAGGAGGCTGCACAAAAGCTTTTGACATTAAACCTTTATTTGACGTTTTCTGTATGCCCGAACATGTTGCATTCCTGCAAGATTATTAAAGGTCAAATACTAACTTTTGACTCCTGACAGAGGGATGCTGCGGGCAGAATGCAAGATAGTCAAATTAACTCTTTTTTTTTTTTTTTTTACATCATCCTCTCCTCATTTTACTGCTACATTCTTTTAAATTTCTTGTGAAGCAATAGGTGTTATTAGATTAACTGGTCATATTCACAGCTGCTGAAAGTAACTGATGAAGTTTCACTGATGAAATTGATATACTGACATTTCAGTTGCAGATTTTTTTCTTCTTATAATAAAATAAACATTTTATTATGACATTTTTAATGTCCATGTCAATAAGTCGTGAAGGTACTAAATCATTTAAAGTGCATATGACATTCTTTATGGGGGCTAGTAGTTGTAAAGTAACCAACAGTTAATGATCATTGGTCTGTTTTTACACGTTTTACTCCCAACTTTTGTTTTACACACTTTTCTGACTTTATTCTGAACGAGCTGCTGCCAAGGATCTTAAAAAACAGTGTTGGATTTGATGTCCTCCTTCTCATAATGTCAAATAAAACTAAACTAAAACTTAAACTGAAACACTGCAGCCAATTGGCATTTTATGAAACTAATCGAATCCAACGGTCCTGCAATAAATCTTCATAAAACTTCATGAAAGTTATAATGTTTCGTTTTTGTTTTGAAACTGTTTTCGAGAGGTGTTGATTCAACTGAGCATTTTGAAGTCAGCAGTTAGTGGTGCTTTTGAATTGTATTGCATTATTCTGACAGGTGTTTCTATTTCTATATTTTTTCCATCCCTTTTATATCCATGAGGAACCACATCTCTATTTGTCTCTGGTAGAGACAAGACCTGGCAGCACCTTGTAGAACCAAAAATAGTGTAACTTACTAACTTTCTGATATTTACAGGCAGTTTCATAGAGTGTGGAAGTTGCAAACATGATCATGAATTCAGAATTAAATTAACCAGTGATGGGTTACTTTGAAGAAAGTTTGGAGCTTCTTGAATTTGACATATTTCTGCTAGGCAATGAGCTTATGGTTATGGTTTCAAGTTGGAGATATCGTGTTAGTAATATACTGATTCATGCAGCAATAACAATAGATAATACGCCTTCAAAATCATATGTCAAAGTGCAAAAGTAAAAAGGTCCCATGAAGGATCCCTGCGGTACACCGCAACTAAAAACAGCTGCAGAGGAGCACAGAGATGCCTTTATCTAAGAGACATTGTATGATTTAACCAGGAACATGAGGGTAATTTCAACGAAATCTATTAGTAGATAAACTAACGTGTTGAAGGTTCACTCAGGTCAGGTTGAACTAAAATAGAACATTCAAGGTCTAAAAGAGGACTGTTTGCAACTTGAGTAACTCTGTGTTTGCACCATGTTTAGAGCAGAGATCATAACAGAGGTGTTCAAACAATCAAAGTTTACAATTTGATCTCATACTTAGGAGAGATATGACAACACAGAACTATAATCCTCTCATATATTTGCAGGATCTTTGAGGAGAAAAACTATTTGTAAGTTTAGTGCAAATATATGACACCTGACATAAATAGGTTATTGTTCAGAGGCAGACTTAATAGAATATAATATTACCATTATTGATTATATGGGCGTTAATGTTGTACAAGGTCACTTTTGGGGATACTATGTTGCTACAGCAGTGGATACATGAGAGAGAAATATGCAAAAATGTCGATCATGCACATAAAGGTCTTTATAAAATCTTTATTTGTGAAATAGATTCTTTATTTTCTGCTCTTTCCTCCCCGGGACAGAAGAGCCCCCTTCGCTGCACCGAGCTGTTTGAGGAGGTTACGGTCTGTGTGCGTGGTTACAGTCTCCTGCTGCAGCCGAAGGTATGGAGGCATGAATGACATGTGCTGGCCCCTCCTCTCCTGCTGCAGTTGAAGCGCAACAACCCGGAGAGCGCAGCAGCGACTTCACCGCTGCAACTTTGGTGAGTTGGATAAGCTCTGGTTTTATGAAAGAAATCAGCCACAAAGAAAGGTTTCCGTGCTGGTGGTGTTTGAACGCTTGAAGCTGTACGTGTGTGTGTGAGTGTGTGTGTGCGTGTGTTTCAGGCGGGGGAGTGATTCTCGGTGGGACTACTTTATCTCTCCCCTTCTCTGTGTCTGTCTCCGGGTAGATGACAGGGTTTTTTGGAGCCGTCGATGAGCGCGTTTGAAGTGCCTTGCTGGTGAAGACAAGGGAGTCGAGTCCAGACCTGCGGTTCCCCCTCTGCCAGCCGGATCAAAATGAAACTCCTGTAAGCCATTTTCCTCTTAAAAAATCACCCCCAAATGTTTTTTTTTTTTTTTTTTTTCCCCAGAGTTAGTTTTCGGCTCTGCGAGCAGCCGGAGCGTCGGCCGCGGCGCTGCGCTGCGTTAGTCCAGCTCCGGCGCACTTTACCTGCCAGATAACCACAGAAGAGAAAAACCCCACAAACTAACCGACTGTTTATTTCTCTGGCAGGATCTGTGTGATAGCTGTGGCTTTGGTGGCGACATCTGCGCACGGAGTAAGTCCCACTTGTTTACTATTACACTCCTTCAGGTGAAGTGGCCCTCCACCCGTGTTTATCCACAGACCAGACACACCATAGGCTCTAATCGATGAAGCTCAGTGTGTGTTTTATTCTTTATTTTTTATTTTTTTGCATCGTGACTGCGTAGTTGCTGGAGGAAAGATGCTTTTCACGGGGCTGTTGCATGGGAATGGCTCAGCTGAGCCGATGGGACCAAGCGGGGACTCCACTCCGCTCAGAGCCGCTGTTTTAAAATCCACTTTGGCTCGTTGCACTGGTTGCACGTTCAGAAAGTGACTTTCCTGCGTCGCCCGGTGTGCGCTCGGCACAGGGCTCCTCCGTGCGTCACGCTGTGGGTGTCTTCAGCCTGCCGCGTGAGGAGGCACATTTCCCAATGTTTTTGGGTCAAACCTTTAAGCACACTTCAGTCAGCGTTTCCTGGCGCTTTATGTTGTCATTTTGTAGGACATTAAACTCCCAGGTGCGTTCAGTGCCCAACCGTTTGCGTTAAAACACCGTCTAAACCTTGTTGGTATTTTTATTTTATTTTTTTAAAGCTCTGGTGTGAAGTTTGCATTTATAAGTAGCCCCAGGGAGTGAAAAAAAGCAGTTCGTATTTGAGTCGGCCCGCTCAGAGTCATTTGCAATTCAGACCCCGCCCCGCTGATGAATATTTAGGATAAGGAGATTATTGGGGCAACGTGCCTTTTCCAAGCCACACCTATACAAGGCTTCCTGCAGCTGAGGGCCACATCTGCTGCAGCAGGAGGGCGTCTGCTGTCTTTGCACCACTCAAAAGTCATAATGCATTCTTTAAACCATTATATTTCATTATTTATCAGTATATCAGGGCTGTTTGAAGGCACATGACACTTTGAGAAGGCTTTTAAAATTGTTTTTTATTCTAATTTTCATCAAATCAAATCATAAATTTCATCAATTTCTGCTCAACTCTGAACCATTACTTGCACTACCAACATCAGGATATCCATTTGTATTGTTGTACTGTTATAAGCACTATACAAACATTTAATAAATGCTTTATGACACATTATAATGTATTTGTAAGCAGATAAAAGAACATTTTATAAGTATGTTTTACTATATTATTATCCATGATCTGTTTCTACACCAGCCCTTACTTACAGGTGCCCACAGGAAGAGTTAAAGTTGTTGACAAGTACATTAATGACTCTCATAGCTGCTTACAACTACATTATAGTGTGTTATAAATTATTTATAAAAGGTTTATATACTGCTTATAAATGCTAAAGTATATAGAAAGGGTTAAAGTAAAGTGTCTTTTCAGTAAACCGAAGGATTACATGTTCCTTAGGTACGGTATTTGGTTTAAAAACCCATTGGATTATCTGGAAAATGCAATGTCACTAAGCTGGAAACAGGGCTGCTTTTCTTAGCTCGTGAAAAGTTGATGTTTTGGAGATGCAACATCAACTAAATGTGCAACAGAAGAAGAACACAGAGAAGTTAAAACAAAACTTAATTGAGACACAGGCTGGCCATCTGTGATGACGAGGGTCAGGTGAAGTTGTGAAGAGAAGGGTCAATGCAGCGCTACCCATTACCTCCCATATTAGAATAAGAAAGAGCAGTGGTGCTCTTTGATGGTGTTATTCAGGCTGATGGGGGCAACTTGGCTTCTTTTTTGTTAATTTGGCAGGACCTTTCAATTGAGACTCAAAAGTATGACCCAGATCTCTATAATAGCTGCACAATATTCAGCTGATGTTGGGTGAAAGCTTCCAAAACTTAAATTTCACCCTTTAATAGCCAACTCTTTAAAGTTTAAACAGCTTTAAGCTTTGGGACCTTTAAGAAACTAGCTCCATAAATTCAGGGGTTTTGTACTACGTCGTCGGCGGTGACAGAGATGCTGACGGGGAACATTAAAGCGAATCAAAAGCGAAATGCTTCCTGCGTCTCAATAGCTGACGGAGCTGCATTGACTTTGAATTGACTCCTCCACCCACTTCCCACCTCCCTGTTGTTTGTGTTGTGTGTGTGTGCGTGTGGGTGGCTTAGTGGATGGATACGTGTGTGTGGGGTTGAGCGACTGACAACCCCTAACCTTGGCAAATGGGTGAATATCGCTGTGGTGCTGCAGAGGTTCAGCCCGGAGTTAGTGTTTGTTTTTGCTACTGTACGCTGATAGTATAGGAAATGTCTTTATCAAGTGTGTATTTATCAGTGTCATCAGATAAGACAAACCTGTTTGTCTCAGTGAAAATACTGTAGCTTGCTAGATGACACAGCGATGCCATTGTAGCGAGCATAAGATAAAGTTTGGTTCAGGTACATTTGTAACTTACCGACATAAAAAACACAAGTTTATGACTCTGTCGCTCTGCAAACAACAGAGAAAGTGTTATACACAAGTGTGTATATCTTGACTTGTGCTGTTTAAATGTTCCTATGAATAATATGGAAATGAGTGTTAGGACTATGAATGGTCTGCAATTTGGTGAAAATGTTTTTAAGTTACTGTTCAGAATATCTTACAGTTCCTACTGGCTCTCATTTCCCAAGAAATGGCAGTTGGCAGCCATTTTGTCCCGCGGCTGTTGGAAACCCACAGTATATTTCTCTGCTGTTTTGTACAAAAACTGACGAATTTTGTGTTCAGCTTGGTAGCCAGCAAACGATAGTGTCTGCTAGATATCGTTTACCGACTAGTTTGCGTGTCCAGAAGAGGCTCATGTAGGTTTGTTTGGGCTAATTTAATTAAACTGAGCCACATAAACCTACAGTAAATTTGGAAATGAGTGCCTGGTTGTTTTAGTCATGGATTATTTTAACATTAGCTGATTCAACCGCCATGATGGCGCCAGGCGAAGAAGCGAGGAGCTGCTCCAAAGTGTCTGTAAGGCCTGACACAGCTGTAGGCACAGGGGAAACATCACACATGGGTGAGGAGGAACGGTGAAGAGAGGGGAGGAGGCATGACGGGAAGGAGAGGAGGGAGTCGAAGGTTGGAACAAGTGATTCTGTACTACCTGCACAGTTTGGAAATCATCCAGAAATGTCCTCTTTACATTAGTTTTGGCCCCGTTTGAATGCAAGATGGATGGGTTGAAGTCCACACATTTGTACTCCAAAGTTGAGGCTAATATTAATACTATTGTACATGGAAATTAATGGAAACCAATGGGTGCACATTTCACAACAGCATGGATTACATATTGGCTAGTTGTGATGTAAAGTGTACATGATTTGTTTTCAATAATTTTTGTTTAGATGTCAGAAAATAATGAAAAATGGCCATTAGTCTCAACTTAACCAGAACCCAAGGTGGAGTAGGCCTATCTGCCTATTCGAATTGTGTGATCTATGCGACAACAAGTCCAAAAAAGCAAAGATATTAAGTTCACTATAATGTATAACAAAAGAAAAAACATTAAATCCCCACATTTGGAAAGCTGACACCAGCAAATGTAGAATTACATTTGCAGTATATGGGCTAAAACATGCATAAAAAACAGTGGCTCGGTCGTATAAAGCAACTCAAGTGCATCTGTGGAAAACTATTTATTAAACATAAGAGAGGTTTCTGAGCATAGCTAGATACTTCTGGGATATTTAGTTTCCTAATGTGGTCACTTTGTTGCACAGTCAACAATTCTTGGAGATAAATTGATGTGATAAAGTTGTTGTATTTCAATATATTGGTGATATTAGAGACACCACAGGGGATTCTGGTGCAAACATGATGCCGAAAGCCTGCAGAGTTTCACGGTACAAACTGACAAACGGTACAGCGACAACCATTTACTCCCCCTCTCGTCTCCTCTCTCCCTCCCTCCCTCCCTCCCTCCCTCTGCTGAATTCCTCCAGAGCTTGGCAGGACTTGTCAGGCTGTCTCCCGCTCCCTGCAGGTGCTATAGGCTGGAACATTCCTGAAACGCTAAGTGAGGGGACTGATCACTGCTTGATTTGTGGTTGTTAGACCCTCCCCAACTCAACTGAGTCCCCCACCTCCTCCTTCCTTTCCCTTCTGCCCTCCTCCTCCCTCCCTCACCCAATCATTATCCCCTCACACCCCCCTTTCCTATCACTTTTTGCCCCTCACTGCTTCCACAAGTCAGGCAACCCATTACCAGTTGATTTGTGGTGTGATTTGCGAGTGGAGATCCCCGCCAAGCTCCTCACCCTTTCCTGCGGTTTCACTGTGCAGTTGTGCACACAGTTCCTCTTTTGCAGAGATTGAAATGTATTATTGTTGCTTTATATGCAGGAGGCTCAGAATGCATTGATTTGTAGACCCTGAAAGAATCAGCAGCTATTTTGGCAATCGATTAATCATTTTAGAAATGTTTCAAGCAAAATGGTCAAATGTTTACTGGTTCCAGTTTGGATTTGTTGCTGTTCTTTGTCATATATGATTGTAAACTGAATATTGCCACCAATGTTATAGTCAAACTCTTAATTCAACCAACTATCAATAATCTACACTTAATACATATGAGGAATCTAGGTGAGCTAGTAAAGGTTTAGTATTTCACCAACTTCACCATTTTGCTCCGAAATGTTGCGGTGTTGTCACAAATTTTAATAAGGCAAACCTTGAATTTCCGTTTCCAATTGATTATATCATTCGGTTAAAAAAAATAAGACTGTGTGAGAGAAAAATAAGGTGACAAGCACCAAAACCACATAACTGTAGTGCAGAGACACCTGTCAAACCTAATTAAACATGATTTATGACTTTACTCTCAGGTTAAACAGATTTCTCATTTTATAAGTATGTTCCCTGGATGTTTAGTGGCTGGGGGAATATATGTGACTGTGCTGTAGTTTACATTCCCCAAAGGCTTTTTTCTGAAAACAAAATTGAATGCTGATGATTTGGGTCAGGATGAGATTAGTCGAGTTTATGAAAAAGGTCTGACGCTGTTTTGAAATGTGATAGATAAAGAGCGAGAGAGAATAAGAGTGTGTGTGTTTGGTGTGACCGGGTCGTGCTGCTCTGTCTTAGTTTGTGGTCCATGTTGTGGGTCGGGATACAGATGTTTCTTTCTTCTGCATCATTTTATCCCTCCTTTTTCTTCTGCTCTCTCTTCTAATATCGCTCATTCACCTTTTTCCGCACCTCAGCCTCTCTTTCCCTCTCACTCTCTCACCATAAACCTAATTTCTCTGCATGTTTTCAAAGCTGGAACCACCCTTTTGCTTTCACCCTACTTTTCTCTCTCTGTAGTTTCTTCTGAGGAAGGCTAAAACACTTTAGGAAACCTATAAAGCACACATAGATAGTTTAACGTACCGTTGAAAAGCCCCTGCTGTTCCTCTCCCACGCCCACAGTTAAGACTCTGCTACCTGTGTGGTGCTTACATGCATTCATGCATGTTTTCCCATAAAATCATACATGTCTGTGTTTGTGTGTGTTGGTAATGCTGGTGGGATGAAAGTTTTTTTTTACTGGGAAATACCCTCGCCGAGACTATTTAAGAGGACACACTGGCTTTTCAGCTATTTAATGCCACAGCAGTGCACACAAATAAAGCCAATCTGTGTCATGCAGAAAGAGATGTTCAGGCTAAAATGTCACAGATTGCACTCTGGTTAAATACAACAGAAAGACCTGAACACAGTACAGAAATGTTTGTATGTTGTCTGAAAGTTTTTTTCTATAAGATAGTGAGTGATAGTGAGAAAGTGATGTTTTCAAACGTCCGACCAACAATCCAAAAAATATCACTTTACAACGATATAAAACTGCAACCAATGTTTGTTTGACTTTTTTGCTTTTTGAGTCACCTGAACAATTAATTAATGATCAAACTTGCTGCAATTGTAATTTTATGTTGATTGACTAACGTTTGTACTTTTTTGAAGGTGCAAATGTTTATCTGGCCTTAATCGCTTTCCTTCCAAAATACAAGAGCCACTTATAAAATAAAACTGTGAATGACAATGACCTTTGGGATATTTATTTAGGACCTTGCATGGGCCAGGTGTGTAATTCTGACAAATGTTACGAAATCTCTGTGACGCTTAATTCACAATAAGAATGTGTTAAACATCCAAAAACAACAGAGTGAGAGAGGTGCATCTGCGTAACCGTTGACAGATGCTGCCTTCTGCCCTCCCCTCCCCTTCACCTGTGTGTTCTTCTTTGACTTGGTAACGGTGTTTGTGCCGGGCAATCCTCCCAAAAATCCTCCATGTCATTCTTTTGCATCCATCCACCCATCCGTCTTTCCACGCCTTCCTTCAAATGATACACGGCATTGTTAAAAGGCATGAAAAGTCTTATTATTGAGCTTATTTTGAAAGATAAGTAAGGTTGATTGAGATTCTGTTTTATCTCCCTGCAATCAATCTGATAAAGTGCCTTTGCTATCTCCGCTTTTTAATAGCTCCTTAAAAATATTGATTCATCTGCTTTTCTTCTCTATTTGTGTTGTGTTCTGACTTTTTTTGTGTGTTTTAGTGTGTTACCACACCGTCCCCTCGCCATCTGCCGAGCCTTGGCACAGCCACTTTCACATTTCAGAACCCCTCCTTCCCTTTTGACGAAGCACACGCTGTCAGTTTGTCCCCCGATTGGTCGCGGTGAACTCCGGAGGTCAGAGGTCGCCCGAGCACAAAGGCGGCAGGGGCTCGCGGCCGAGGCGGCGGCTTAACATTCCACCGCCCCGCTCTCCAGATTTGTTTATCGCACTTTGTCTTTTGCTTTTCTGCCTCCCATGAAAGGAAGACGAGCAAAAACACCACCGATAGAGGGGAGGGTGGGAGGTTATTCTATCTTTCTGCAGGCCCCGGGGGTGTGTTTGTGAAGGTCTTAAGGCTTGTCAGAGAGGAGCTGAGGTGGGGCAGCGTTTGGCTGGCTGGATGCTCGGTGGGAGTGCTGTCTTGGCTTGTTCGACGTGCCCGGTCCCTTCTCCTTAATGCCATCGCACCCCTCGGGGCTGTTTGCACTCCAAAAGGATCAGATCTTCAATGTACTTCTCCCCATTTGTTGTCTTTTTCTCCTCTGTTTGTCTTTAATCCTTTTCTTGCTTCATTTTGTTTATCTTGTCCTGTTCAAACCCCCCCCCCCCCCCCCCCCCACTTGTTGCTCTTTTCTTTACTTTTCATGTAACACCTCAATGTCGACACTTTAATCCTACAAATAGCTCATCAATATTTTTGTGTTAACAATAGATTTGGTGACTATGTGTAATATGAGAGGGTTCCCAGAATAATTATTTGACTCTACACTTACTCTACACTCCTCAGCTCTAAAAGGTGTTTTAGCGTCTTTCAGCTCATTTTTGTCCTCATCAGCTCTGTTTCTAGCAGCAGTAGGCAGATGTTTCCAGTGAAAACGCTCTGATAAACCAGTTGTACAGTACAGCTCAGCAACAGACAACAAACAGACAAAGTTATCGACTAGCTGGTGGCCTTTAGCAGCTAAAGAGCCAGATGTTTTTGTAAGAAGTTGGTGGAGACCAAAAACAGAGCTAAAAGGAGAGTGAATATTGTCAGTTTCATCCGAATTTTCTAATCAGGATCTACAGAAACCGTTTATTGGTGTTTATTTTATATCAGAAACCATGGAAACTTAAACCCCCCTCTGGGACTTTTTAGTTTGTTTTGAAGTCAGGAAGCCTGACAGGTTAAATTCCCGCTTTGCTTTGATGCTCCACTTTTTCCCCTGCAACATCATTACTTTGGCATTAGACACCAACATCAGCCCTTTAAGTCAAACATTTTTCCTCTTCACTACAATTATCATATGCATGCCTGTGCAGAGGCAACACTTCTTCTTTTGTTTGTCAGTTTTTCTGTAGTGGTGGTCTGAACAATGTATGTGTATGTGAGCGTGTGTTTGAGTGGCTCTCTAATTACCATTAATGTTCTTTAATCGAGACGTTAATTACATACTTGAGTCCACATTAATGTCATTGTTGTGGGTAATGAAGGTGCAGGTGCAGATATTTACCTATTTTAAAGCAGCCTGACATGTGTGGCTGGCAGCTAATGTAAACCAAACCAAAACAAACGTGTGCACAGCTCTAATATCCTGTTTAACTCTCCTTCTCTAATCCTGCAGAGACACTGAAATCTTTCTCTTTATTTACTTTCCATTTTGAGACGTACAATCAAATCACTTTTTTTGTAGTTTTGGCAGTTGTTACATCAAGAACAAAAACACATATCAATGGCAACACCTCTACCACAGACAAGGACACAAAATAATCGAAAATGGTCACTTCTAGAGCCTGCATTACCCACCGTGCAACTACACCGCCAATAGTTCGGTCGGAGATTTGCTCGTATAATGTTAGTAGTGGCTCACGTAGCGAGATGAGCAGTGTGCCACAGAGACTTTCTTCAAAATGTTTTCCACTTTTTTAAATTGAGAGATGACTTCTCCCTCATTTTTCATGGTTGACATCAGGGCAAGTCTCCCCCTGCCCAGTCCGTGTCTCCACGGTTATCGTATCTGCGGTAAGGTAAACCCCGGCCGCTGCCCAGTAATGTCCCTCTGTGATAGGAACACTATCATTGGCACATCAGATGTGTCAGTTATTGTGTGCTATTACCGCCTCACTGTGTCTCTGCCTGTCCCTGTAATTACGTATACCTCCGCTCTGTTTTTCCACCTCTTTGTCTCACACTCATCCTTGCCAACCAGGTAATCCAGGCAGCCAGGTACCTCAGCCATACCTCCATCTATTCCCTCCCTCTTTTCCTCTCCAAGCTTCTTATAAATGACATAACTTTGGTACCTTGAGTACCTACTGTATCGGAAGTTTTGCCTGCTTGATGCCAGCTTCTCTGTGTTTGTCTTGAGTCCCTTTTGCAAAACTCCAAAGTTAAAGATGCCACTGCTTTAAGGAAAACAAAGCCTCTGGCTATAATATGCCACAGCTTATTGCTGTGTGAGCAGACATATACAGTATGTGAAGGCAATAACTTGTATATTTGATGCCTTTAAACACATTTTATAGAGCTGACTTCCTGTCTGACTAACAGATGTTGTTGCTTCCAAAAAACAGCTCAGTCATGTTACAACAAGACATATGAGTATTATTTTTACATCTTATTCCTGTGTTTTCTTTGTAATCTGATGGTTTTCTATGATTATTTGAGCATTATTGTCATTTTGTATTCCTTTTTACGCTTATATCATGTTTCACCCTCCACTGGAAACCAACTTGTGCACCTGATTTGAACATTGTGATTTAAATAAGATTATTATCACACAGGGTTGTGACCATAATAGAATAAATACAATAAGTTGGAGTGATATGTATAGAAATCCACAGTGAAACTGTGACACTGAAGGAATGTCCATACAAACTATATTATCATGATCCATGGACACTTTATAACTCCAGCTGTGGCAATTTTCACATGAAATACTGCATAAATCATGGTTATCTATGGATTTAGGAGCATTGCAGGGTGGTCAAGCTGTTTTACTTCACTTGTACCCACGGAGTAACCTTTGTCAATCAGCGTTGTCTTGCGAACGGTCATAAATCCAAAAGACTTCCCAATTTGTCTTCTAGGCATATCCAGAGGGGGAAATACCACATCACTCAGGTATAATTTACGGTGCTTTGTAGCAGAGTGTGAAGCCATGCCCTGCTGTTGAACTCCCACCAGCACTATTCATCATCTGTGACAGGAGAGATGAGCAGCCGTCAGTCTTTACTTTTTTAACATTTACTTAATGCCGTGATTGATCGATTGATCGAAGTCCTTATCTGTCAGTGTTTTAGTAATCATTTTAGTCATCTCAACTGCAGCATCAACTCAGTCTCACAGCCTGTAATGTGTATTTGCCATGTGTGAAACTCTCAAGACCTTATCAGTGAACATTTGTATTTCTCTCAAGACTGTTTAGGTATTTCAAACAGGCTTCATGAGAGGAACTCCCAGAGCGATACAGAATCTTATTTACGAGGGAGTAGTGTCTGCTTTTAAAGGCCTTGGAGTGGATATTTTCAGGGACTGGGTCACGTCGTCCTCTGGCACGCGCCCATAAAACAGCCTTAGCTGGTTGCCTTGACCCGCTGCTGGCGGGAATCCCTCCTCACACGCAAACCCTGGCCCAGTTTCTCCTGCGCTAACTCAGGCCTCATACCTGGCTGTGTTACTGCAAGCAAGTGCAAGACAACTTTTGGCAGGTGTAGTGCTAACGTCACATGTAACAAAAGGCTCTTGTTATCAGGTTTCTGTGTTCTGTCCCTTTAAATCACTGTCAGATATAGTGTATCAAAGAGATTTCTAGAGAAATTCAATATAACTTGACAAATAGCCCGTGTCCACATCTTTGTTTTCACTCATGGAACGTTTTTATATTGCAGCTCTCAAACACAGAGGCAATTTAAAGTGCTACACAGAAGCATAGAGGTACCATTTTAACAAAGTTTTCATATGCGAAAGTACCCAAAAAACTCATTGTTTTCACACTTTCTTTGCGATCAGAATCGTACAGAAAAAATGAAATGAAACAGGAAAAAAACAAACACATTAGACAAACAACAGACAAAATATAATAGACATGGAGTACAGTTTTAGTTCAGCAATAAATATCCCCACAGTTTTACAAAAAATTACTTTTGTAAACAGATCTAACACCTTGTAGTTTTGTAGCCTCAAAAACATCTATTTAACCAGTTAAAACATCTATTTAACCAGTTAAAACATCTATTTAACCAGTTATAAGTTGGCCAGCATCGTGTTCACTGTAGCAGTCTGACTGAAGTGGCTTGCAGCTCAGCACTACCTGGCACCGTTCCCTTCAACTTCACCCTGAGCCTCGTGCTCTTAGCTTTAACTCCCATTCATTACGGAGCGAAGGGCCTCAGCTAGTCCTCTGGCTCTGTTCCCCGTTGCCCACCGTGGCCCCAGATGGCCACTAATGAGGGGGGATAGATGATCATTGTGCCAACCTACGCTGCAAAACACGGCCGCTTCCAGGGGAGGGGTGGGGACGGGGGGACGATTTAATCTCGCGTTTTTCTCCCATCATCTATGTTTGCATTATAAACAACTTCAAATATCTAACATCTCTAAAAGCTGAGACTCGCTGCCTTATCGTGGTCATTTTTCTTGTACAGCTGACAGCGTCCTGTAACTTGGGTCAGCGTGTTTGTCAACAGAGTGCAGTTGCCTCTCATATTTATTTAGCTGGCTCTAGTTGTTGTTCCTAAAATAGCTCACTTGCTCACTCACTAGCTGGCCAGAGAGGAGCTTCAACTGTGTGTGTGTGTGTGTGTGTGTGTGTTTGGGCCAAGTGGAAGGGGTTGAAGCGAGGTTTCATTATTTCTATGAATGATCAGTGTGCTAGTGGTTGTGTGTATGACAGAAAATTGCACAAACATACTTTTTAAGAAGTAGATTCTGCTATAAAAGTTCAGTAAAGTGAAATTACTGTTTGCAAAAGACGATCCCACACATTGCCAGCACAACTGTCATTGAAAAACCACCTTCCGACCATATACCTGTGTCTATGAACTTTGAGTAAAGTAGAATCGTATATGCTTAACTACTAAAGTAAAAGATACAGATTCACTGATTTACAACGCGCACCACTTATTGTGCTTTAGTTTAGGGCTGCAACTGTTTTTATTATCGATTCATCTGCTGATTATTTTCCTCGACACTACATGCAACTTTGATTCAGTTAATTTTCACAAAGCTGCTATCTGCTTTCAACAAACTGTCCCAAAAGTGAGCAAGGAAGTAAAATAACTGCTGAAAGATATTTTGTCATATTCACCTTTGATTTGTCAGAGAAGACAGTGAGAAACAAACACGCCATAGATATAGAGAGCACAGATTAAGTAACAGAAAATACATTTATTGCCCTTTTAACAAGGTGTATCTTGTCACCATGTTGTGGTCTTCGAGCTCTTGCAGCAGCTCATAGGCAAGTGCACTTCTATCAATGACATGGTGTAATACTTGGCTCCAGCATGTTACCATTAAATAACTCAGGCGTGACTGACAGCGAGTGATTTTACTGACATTTGCTTTATTTCACTATAACTATTAATGTTTAGTTGATATGCACTACCACACAGCAAGCTATACAAATGTGCACAATAACATATAGAAGTCAGTAGCACTTCCACTACATTGCGTGGCATAAATTATGTTACAGCACTTTGCATTCCTCCTCTATTGCCTTATACTATAACTGTCACATCTTCCATGATCTCATGACTGAGTGTTTCACTGTCGCAAATCTTTTAAACCTTATTAGCTGTTTGACATCGCTGAAAGATTCACTGCTTGGGGGCCCGACGTTTGAACGTAAAGGTCTTGAATTGCTCTTAAACACTGAATGACACCGAGGTACGTACACATTCTGTAAACCTGAGCCATAACGAAAAATGTAAACCTTCAGGCCCAAGCATGAATTGGATGCTGTTATTCGTTCTTACTGCAGAGTAAGAGATGATCTGATACAAACCTTTGACTGTGAGTGTTTTAGTAATTTAGCGGTTCACGGTTTGTACAGAAAACGTTGGATTGATTTTCATTTCAAACTGACTCCCCAAAAGCCAGCACAGAAGAATGTGAAACGTTTTTTGCCTGCTTAGATTGCAACATTTTCATAAAAGCACTTATTGTAACGTTCACTCCTTTTGTAAACTTTAGGGTTTACAGAGGTTTACAGCTCTTTGGCTTCATATTTATCTTTGTTATGCCTGAAAGTCTTTAAACAGTGACGTCAGTAAGGAGCGATAACTTCTACATACGGAACATTTGCCCTTTCAGCCTGTGTAATGGCCTGAACAGGTATTTGCAATATTTTGTAGACAGTATAATCTTATTAGGTGCATATTTCAAAACAATATCTGCTTCTGCTGTACAGAAGAAAATCTCTTCACGGCCATGTTGACCTTCCAACCATGCTTCAAAACTTTCTTCAACTTAAATAAGATAGAAGTTCGGTCCACTAAATAAGAAAAAAGCTGCAATGATTAGTCAATTTTTTCAAGCAAAAATGTAAAACATTTGACAGTTCCAGCTTTCCAGACTGGAGAATTGGCTGCTTTTCCTAATTTTAAAGTATAGTTAATACACACTTGTTGGTATAGGACTGTAAGACATTGGATGACGTCTTCTTGAGCTTTTTCACAAGCATTCACTGGCATTTATCACAGATTTTGATCAGAATCTGGATGATCGCATTCAGACTTGTTCACGGCATATTTCAGAAACTAGGACATTCCTCGGGTCAATTATTGACTTGAAAAGAAGAGTTTTTTTATGAAGTGTAGCTGAGAAGCCGTTGTCACGACGCTTGACATTTCAGCACCTCGAGGTCCTTTCCTCGATCGCCACGTTCAGCCCCCCCCCGGTTTCGCGCGTGTTGCACCTTTTTCCTCCAGGAATGTTCAGGCATTCCCGATCCCACCGGCATTCCAGATGACATTTAGGATCCTGGAATCCGTGACAGACCGTGGGGGGGACAGGTCCGGGCTTAGGACCCATCAGCCTTTCAGGGGTAATAGCTAATGAACCGTTGCCAGGGGCGACATGAACATTCCATGTCATCGCCATAGCTACTACCCCCCCCCCCCCCCCGCCCCATGCCCCCCCACCCTCCCCCTCGACCACCACCTCCTGCCCCCGCTGCCCTCCAGCTCCTTGAAGAGGTCGGACACCTGTCTGCACCCCTTCTTTCCTTTCCTCACCTTTACCTCCCCCCTTCGCCCCTCCTTCCCCTCCTCTTTCCCTCTTTTCATTCCCCCCCTCCACCCCCGTTCACATTTGAACTCAGTGACCTAATTGATTTTTGTGTGTTTATTGAATTATATGTTTATTTATACACCAACAGTGCACAATGTCATTTGTCAAACAAGGGACTAGTTTCATGGTTAGATGTTCAGAAGTTCAATGTGGATATATCTAACAAATAAGGGACATGATATTAATGAATAAGCGGTGCTGGAAGAAGTATTCAGATCCCTTACTTAAGTAAAAGTATGTATTATCAGCAAAATGTACTTAAAGTATTCAAAGTATTCATTATGAACGACTCACACACAGTCCCTGCTGACATTCACATTCATACATTAGACCTGAAACAATTAATCGATAAGTCGATGAACTATTCTGGTGATCGATTAATCATTTAAGTTATTTATTTCAAGCAAAAATGCCAAATAATGCCAGTAAGCATAGGATTACTGTATCTGTTAAACCTGCTAAGCTTAGAAGACAAGTGCAATATTATATAAAAATGTTACTTGAGACTTCAGTGTCAGTCTGGTAGTGAGTCAGAGGCCACTGGACTTAAGTGTTTAGTCTTGAAGATGTTTTGTCTCGTCCTCAAACACTCAAACACTACACAGTCCAGCTGTTTTAGACGCACCACTGGATATCCAATAACCTGGATATCCGAGGACCTAATAGACATTCCACAGTGTCTCTGTCACTCTGCATTTCTTTCCCTTTCTCTTCATTTCGCTTCACCACCTGCATCATCGAGCAGATGGTTGCCTGTTTCACAGGTGAATTCTCCCCCTGCAGCATAAGAGAAAAAAACCTTTATATTTTTAAATGACTACAATACCCATAAATCCATCTGTGTGGGAACCTAATTCCTGGGTCACTGAGAAAAGCTGTAAGGGGTCAGAGTGAGAGCTGGAGGTCAGAGGTGGCCGAGCGCCAGCGGGAAGGCTGCGTGGTTTGTAACTAACGGAGCACATGGGTCACTGATACAAAGCAGGACTTTAAATTACATAACTTAACGTGGTCCCTTCAGGAATTTGTTAGCGGGACAAGACAAGAGCACACATGCTTTTTAGGATTTGAGTTGTACACAAAGCATGCCGTAAAGGTGAACAGGCTTTCGTGACCTTTGCTGACCCTGACAGAGGTCAAGGATTTATCTTTTTTATTGAGTTGGACGTGTGTTTACTTCGGGTTGGAGCTGATAAGAGGAGGGATTACTGATGAACATGCAGTTGCTGGAGTTAACCTCTGGGTTTATTAGAGCGCGTTAGGAAGTGACCATGGATTCACCTGTTGACTGAACAGATAAGAGGCAGTAAATCTTTGTTTGTATTTTCTCACATTTTCTTTAAGATGTCAAGTTTTTGAAAAACCCACCCCTACATTTTTGCTTGAAAGTGACAGTTCCCGGCTGTTCTGGGGGCTATTATTTTGTGAGCAAATGGCCTAAATTACCCGACATTCTTTCCAAAGCACTATCATTTGTTTTAGCTCTGTGATTTGCTGCTGTCAGTCTGTTTCTGCAAGAGTGAGGTTCACTTGGATTGAATTGTTTTTGAAGCGAGGTCATTTTCCATCCAAAACCAGACATGCAAAGATGGACTGAGCCAAATAGGCAAAGAGAAAGGTAAAAGGAGCATGAAGTAGACAGCAAACTATTGCAATGAAATAGAAAAGACACCCCCCGGATGCTGTTTCTAACCCCTTTCTCATTCAACACCATAACCTTGTCTATAGAAAATGGGGCCTAGGCATCCTTCCCCATAACTCAGCCCCTGTTTACGACCAAATTAAACCGATGCTCTGCCTTCCTACTCTTTAACAGACTTTCCCATGATGCTCTCTCACACCTTAAGGTCATTGTTTACGCCTCAACACTCACTACAACCATCCAAGATGGCCAACATTCCTGCTCCCTGTTCTTGATGTAAATGATTGCTCTTGGTTTTAATGTTTTACCCTTGGTTCAGCCTCTCCGTTTCCACTGCTAATGGTCGAGGTCGTCACTGTTCATTTGTTCATCCCGAAGCTTAAAGCACTGCATGTTTGGAACGTGTTAGTTTGGGAAAGTTTATGCAGTTTAACATCCGTCAGTCAGCAAATGGTCGGTTAGTAGATTAAAAGACAGAGAGTGTAGGTGGCCTCAGAGAGTTAATAAACAGTTGCAAAAGTCAGTTTTAAGTTAAAGAAAAGCAAACAAGAAAGCAAGAAAGAATGTCAGTCGTCATGAAAGTACATTAGTTGTTCATAAATATCCTGCAATGTTAGTTTTCTCCTCCTGAATTTAAAAGATAGGTTCATTAAGTCTGTCTTAAAACAACAGTCAAGTGTCCATATTAACATTCAAACAGCTTGCTGTAAATATTCCTCCTTTTCACACGACTTTCATTATTACAAGATACTTTCTTAATGTGCTTTCAATGTAAGTGATGGGGGACACAATGCATAAGTCCTCTTTAAGTGCTATAATACATTACAGAGTTTATGTGCAACTAATATGAAGCTTCAGCAGTCTTAGATAATCAAATGAAGTGGGTATCTTCCAAAGTTACAGTCTGCGGACACAAAAAGAGTTGTGAAAATTCTTTAGCGGCGCAGGTTTATGTGGAGCAGCGAGCCAACTATGTACATAGTTGTACATTTACTCGCCTGGTCTCTCTCTCCCTGTACTGACCCTATGTCAGACGGCCACTGAGCATTGCATTCCTTCCACTTGTCTCAACCTCTCCACGGATAAGGTCAAAGGTCAGCCAGGAGAAGGGAGGGGAGGGAGGGAGCAGGGGTGGCGGTTGGCAAGGAGTGTCCTGTGTTTTCCCTGCGTGTTGTGTTAGTTCGCAGGTTTCTCTGTATGTTCTCGTGTTGGTTTTGTCTTCAAAGGCCAGTCATTTTTCACAGAGCGAGCAAGAGAAAGCAGAGGGAGAAGAGACACGGGGGGAAGGATGTTTTTCTTTAACTCATCTCCCCGGGCGTGTAGGTGCACTGACATGCAATGCTTCATGGGTGATTAACCCAAGCAGGTGGATGCACCACTGATTCACGGCCTGGATTTCCATAGAAGTTCACTGGCAATCCAGTGTTATTAGGTAACCAAGTAAAGGAACCTTTTAGCCTCCGGGCTAACCTCTGAACCAGAGAAAGTTTGCTTTTTTAAATCACAAATTCAAAAAACATGTGTGTTGTCTGCAGTATGTCCTGTACACATGTAGTTTCATTTGCACTTATATTTTAGATTCAATTTTGATCACTGAAAGTTCCTTCTGCACATCCCTGTTTGCAATTCCATCAAGGCGTGTTAGTACAATAACGGATTGGGTATGAAATGCAGTTTTTGCACATGACAAAACAAAAACATTAGCCCGCATGCTTGTTTTATGTAGTTTACTGTTGCGAGACTGTGGTTTTTGAATGGATGTTGTAAATGACGCGTGCCGATTAAGAAAAATAGATTCAGCAGAACCCCCATCTGCATGCTTTACACTGCACTGACATTATAAGAAATTTCTAAACTAATACTACTGGCACCCAGTGCTTGTTTAATGTGTCAGGACAGGCCAGGAACTGAATGTGGGCCCTGGTTCTTCCAGGTCTAAATGCAGGTAAAGGTTCCTGGATATTTGATCAAAGTTTCCATGATGGAAAAGGCCTATTGGAGACGCTTGACAATTTGCAGCTCTGCTGAAACCCTACGTTCCTAACACCCAAGTAGAATAAAGTAAAGCAGTAATGTGTTTGATCCTTACATTGACTCCCACTGGCTGTGTGGAGACCGGGATCAAACAGCTTCCTATATCTTGACCTTGACCCCTGCCTCTCTTGTGTGTGAAGCACTTAACCCTCCATGCAGCGTCTCAAACAGTCATCCTATGTTATTTCAATATGGTTGAACCCAAAATGGCTTCCATCTGGTCGTCAAACACGCTTACTTTCTCCTCTGATCGGTGATTTTATCTGCTCGATGGGGGGCGGGGCGCAGCCTGAAAATATTATCTCAGCAATGCACAATATTGTTTCAATGTCTATATGTCTATTCGTCATCTTTAGGTCGCTCTGTACCGCGCTGTGATGATGGGTGAGCTGTAATGGCTCCCCAGCGGGACACTTAACCCCGGTCTGTCTGTATTATTTCAGAGTGGTTTGATCCAAAATGGCTCCCCCTATGGGATTCGTCACTTCTGAGTCCCCCCCACCACCACCACCCCCTCCCCTCGTGCTCCACAACAGAGTGGTGGTTTCCTGCGGTGAAGAGGGATTCGAGGGGGTGACAGCAGGCGGCTTGTTCAGGCAGGACTCATGCGGTGTGCGAAACTGCGACGCCTGCCAGCTGTGTAAAGCTCGGCTAAGTCCCTGCATTTCTTTTCAGAAAAAAGGCTGTCATGGCACAATGCAAAAGATGTCCATCATGTGCACATCTCCTGTTTTCACTACAGTTTCACTTGTTTCAAGAATGTTCTTAAGAACAAGCGATGACGTCTTGTTTTAAAAGCAGATCACTCATCTTTAGGGATTGATGCTGTATTTTTATGCCAGTTCTAGAAGTCGGTTTGGATTGCATTCGTTGCATATAAATATATATCTGTAATCCTAAAGAAACTGTGGAAAAACAGGCTTCCCAAACTGCTCAGCTGTACTGTAAAACCCATAAAAAAAGGAAGGAAGCTGTGCAAGGGCAGTAAGAGGCAAAGGGAAGATAAAAGAACATGGCCTAGCAGCTTCCAGTGACCGCAATGCACTTCAAGCTTGGTGGTCTCGTTCACATGTCCAGTTTATGCATTTCACACCATTAGATTTAGTTTCACTAAGTTTTTTAGATTGGGTATTTAACTAAATAGAGGGTTGTTTTTGAATTAATTTTAATGCATCAAGCTTCTCCTCCTCCCTCTCCCGTTAGAAACTGACTGATGTCCTGATATTTACAGTCCGCCCTGCTTTCCCTTCAAACACTCGGTTTACGTAGAAACCATTAAGCTGTGATTGTACGTCTTTGAGTATACACACTGTCACATCCTTCATCTGTGATTCCAGAAGCGTCTTTAAACTAAGTACTTTTAGTAAACTCTTCCACCTCTGTGTACATGCACATGTTTGTTAAATATAACATAATGCAGGGCAGACGCAGGTCAGTCACATGTCTGTAGTCCAGGTAGTCAGATGGTCCCAGGTCTGGACTCCACAGCGCTGTCTCAAATTATCATTCTGCTACAGGAGACTTGAGTAGCCTTGAGCCCCTGACCTCTGACTCTCCTGTGGGTTGGAAGAAGACAAATTGACGCCCTCAGGGATGACCAGAATGCAAAAGCTTTTAGAGTACACTTTAAATCTTCTGGTTATCAAAATTTGTTCCTTCCTTTTTTCTCAGAGTCAAGGGTTCAAATCAGCCTCCAAAATAAGATCGTCCAGGCTGTGAATGTGGGGTCTATGCTTTTAAAATCAATCATCTTTATGTTTTCTTTATGTGGTTGATATCTAATTTTTGAGTGCATCTGTGCAACTGAGATTTATAATGATGTTTTACATTTTGTCAAACTCTGTGTCACTTCTTTTCAACATATCTTGACTGTCAATATGAAGTTACCAGATAGTCCCGTGAACTCGTTTCTTCTATTGCTACTGAATCATCCTCTGCAGGTGTACAAATCATTTCTTATCTCCTGTCACATCTTACTGCACTCTCTTTCCCTTGCTGATATCACGCCATTTATCATATTTTTTTCTCTCAAACGTCCGACTTTTTTCTTTCTCCTGCTTCTCCTCCTGCCGTCAGACCTAGCAGACATACATTAATCCAGCGTGTTTCTTGGTGGGATTTTTATAGTAGTAGTAGACACAAAAGTTTGAAAGTGTCACACAAGTGCAGTCCTCCGTGTTTAATATTCCTGGTGCTCACATGGAAGTGAAGTCTAAGGTATGCCGGTCTTTAAAAGCAATTGATTGGATTAGTTAAAGTATTACTCAGGCTGGCTCTACTCCAACTTAACTGCAAATCTGCAGCTACTGCAATGAGTAATTCCATTAATGATTCATCTCTTACGATCTTAAATAATTTTTCTTAATTGTTAATTATTATTTTTTGAATCATTAGTTGCAGCCCTAGTCATGTCTTACTAGAGCGGCAATGTCTGGACCGAGTGAAGTCAAAGCATAAAGATACATGATTTTAAATGAAGAAATTGATAAAAAAAGAAAATCCTTACAGATAAAAAGCTGTAACCAGCAAATGTTTGGTATTTTTTAACAAATGACTTAAGAACTGGCTACTTGTTTCAGCAGTAGTCAAATCAAAGTTCTTACTTCGACAAAATAATCTCAACTCGAGGTCCAATTTCCTGCTTGTACAGCAGCTTTTGACTGCGTCACATGGTCTTCAACACCACTATCCTGAGTACTTTCGGACTTTTGGCTGAGCAGTAGAGTTTTACAGTTCACTATTGACATTGGAAACAGCAGCTGACGAAACAATCTCAACTCAAGGTCTACTTGTTTAGTACTTCTGATTAGAAAGAATCTGCTACTTACTGAGTCAACAGTTGTCCGTGTGCTGGATTTCTTCCAGTAATAAAAGTTTCGGGAGGGGGTTTGCACTGGAAACATTTGTAAAATCAGATGAAAACCAGACTACATTTGCAATATTACAGTGAATTACTGGTCCGTCTCATCTCGGTATGTTATGGCATTACTGCACAAAGGCAGAGCTCTGTTGATAGTTCCCAACAGCACACGTTTATTAGTGATTAAGCCATCAGACTCAGTAGTGAAAAACTGTTATGGCTTTCTGGCTGATCTCACACCCATCAGTCGCATTACCTTTATAGCTTCATATTTATTTAATCATGTCATGTAGAGCTTATTCTCTCTCTTCTGTGTGTTTGCTGGTTGCAGCAGCTGCCTCACGTCATAAATTACACAGTGGTCTGTGTCTAACTCACGGAGACAAATGAGAAATATTTCCGTGGATTAAACGGATCATAGCTCAGGGTGCTCCGTGGTGATTTACTATTTGTGTGTGTGTGTGTGTGTGTGTGAGATACAAAAACGTATCTGCTCCTGTATCGTCTGTCTGATTCTCTGTCTGTCTCTCTACCATCTCCCGTTTAATACCTGTTGTAGGCCTGTTCCGCATACCTACCTGATGGCTTCTTGGCACAATATGTTTGTGTGTGTGAGCACCCAGAGGACTAAAAATGGACTGTGTGTGTATCATGTGTTAGGGGACAGGTTTGAACAAAAAGGGGTTTTGTTTGTTGAATAGGGTATTATGGGGGAAAAAATGAAAATCATGTATTTTTAGCAAAAAGTGTTGAAATTGGAGCTTGTGGAACAAAAAAAAATAAACAGACAAATACCAGACAGCTGATTAAGCTTAAAGTTGGTTGTGTTGCACAGACGCAAACCTCAGGATGACGTGTCAGTTTTGGTATTTACAGTGAACTGTCCCTTTATTTTTAGTTTAATCGTTCGGCCCGCTGAGTCACCGGGACAACTCAGCGTCTGTGTTGCACGTCTGCTAAATTCGAAAACTCCCCCCCGAGGTCCCGTTAGACAAACGGCCGCCTCCGCTCCTGTGTACACGGTTGCCGTGACGACCGCGTGCCCATCACAAGGTGGACGAGCAGAGCTGACGTTTTGAGAGATTCCCACCAGCTGTCCGGCGTGCACACGCACACACACGGACACACACACGGACACACTGCGGCATGCACACATTCATTGTAGCACACCTACTCGCTCTCTCGCTCTCTCTCTCTCTCGCTCTCTGTCAGTGTCTCTCTGTCACTCGTCGTCCTCTTCCTTGACAAGCTGCTGTGACATTGCTGTGGCGTTTCATGTCCAACCTTCGCACCGTCCAGCCAACTTCCACAGCACATCGCTCTGTGTGTGTGTGTGTGTGTGTGTGTGTGTGTGTGTGGTGTCTGTCACATAGTAAGTGGCCTAAGGACTCGTGGGAGTAAATGGCTGCTATTTTTATCCTACCCGAGGTGCAAAGTGTTCAGTTTTAGGAATAAACCAAAATGACCGGATGACCCGGCCAACTCTAAAAGTTTATTTTCTGTGATCCGTTGGCTTTTTTCCCCCAATTTAAATCCAGAAACAGGTGGATAGAGATCAAACTTTTGATCTGAATGATCAATCAAACTAGAGCCAGTAAAAAATGATGAGTCGATGAGCAGAAAATGAATCGGCAACTATTTATATAATTGATTTATCGCTTAAGTAATTTTTCAAGCAAAAAAGCCAAATATTTTGTAGTTCTAGCCTTTGAAATTTGAAGGTTTGTGAAATTTCTTGTTTTAATGTGATATTAAACTGAAAATCTCAGGTTTTTTTTGTTAATCGAACATAAAAAGTCATTTTTCTTCATACCCTCTGTACGGCATTAACATAAAACGTGTGTATAACTATGTAATCTCACATGTGTAAACACAGACCTGTGTTGGTCATGGCGGCTGATTTGCTGTGACTGGCTGACGTTGGTGGTCCGGGCTTCAGTTTATACATATTCTCTTTATGTCCCTGTTGAGGAGCTTTCCCAGGAAAACGACTGTGTCTGTCACAGAGTTAAAGATAACACAAACCAGAGAGAGCGGAGGATGGATAGAGGCAGGCAGAGTGAGGTGTGTGAAGGGGTTTGTATATGCTGTAAGTTTACCTGAGGTTTACAGTGTTGTGAAGCTTTCTGTCTGTGGAATGCCGTTAAGTACACGGTGACGGATGTCTTTGTAAACAGAGGTATACAAATAAAGTTGGATTGAAGCCAGTTGGAGGGCAGAAGGAGTCTTTGAAAGCTACGTAATGTCATTTTACTACAGCCAGGTGTTTTGCCCCCGTGTTGATTTCATACATGAAGCATTCGTGAGTTCGAAAGCCTTTGAAGGGACTCAGTTTTTAAATGGAAATTTAAATCATTTTATAGCTTTTACATCATCTTCTGGAGCACACAATGAGATGTAGGCCATCGAATATCTAAAACCAGCCCCCAAATGTCACCACTTTAGCTCTCGGGGCGTGTTATTTATTGCTGCTATAAATATGCCAACTACTTAATTCAGCGCTGCAACACTTTTACCTAGAAGGAGAAATCTGACGCTCATTCGTACAAGTTCAGTCGTGTGGCGTTCGGTTGATACTGGCACTGAACATATGATCCGTTGAGAAGATGATACTCGGGCTCGGGGGGTTCTTGGGTTGTCGCAGTGGTTTTAAATAGTGCCTTGTAGTCTGTATTGTGTCTGGTTGGAATGAAAGCCTGCGTACTGTTTGGCCGCCATACAATTTGTTGAAAATGTTCTATACAGAATCTTTTATACCTTAACGAAGCGGCGTGCCTCGGCTTTTTTTGGGGGGGGGTCCGTTCCCCTCCTCGTTGACAGTATCTGCCTAACAATGCATCGTTTGTCAGAGCAGAGGTGTATGTATGGCGGGTGGTGTTTTCACCCCTGTCCTCGCCTCGGGGCGGCGAACTGACAGGTGTACCCGGCTCATGATGGGAGGAATGTGAGGAGGACAAAAGGAAAGAGGTAGAGTCTTAGGAAGAGATGGAGGGGGGGAGGAAAAGAGGGAATGGGTTCAGGTAGATAAAGGTAATGAAAGTAAACATTGCCTGTCCTTCTCCTCCTCTTTTCTTTTTTGCTCCACCTCTTTCTCTCGATTTTGATTCCTCTCACACTTTATTCCTCAGCTCTTATCCTCTTTCTGTCCTTCCTCCTCCTCCCTCCATCCTTCCCAGCTTGTCATTTTTAACCAGAGAACAAGTTGTGGATTGACGTGCCCTATAGACTACGAACACACTGGTCGCATTCCTCAGCTTCGCACACACACACACACACACACACACACACACACACGCCCTAACCTGGCGATTGTCGATTGTACAGCCCTTCGAGCGTAGCTGTGCCTTTTTACTGTCAACAAAAGATGTTTAATGAATTTCACCCCTTCTTTTCGGAGGTAAACACGCCACTTTTACAGTTGCTCGTAACGGCAGTCAAAGGCTGCAAACGACCCGAGACAGGAATTCCTCAGGAGAAGCACAGTGTGGAGGAGGAGGAGGAGGAGGAGGAAGAGGAGGGAGGTTGGAAAAGAATGGCAAAGAGTTGGACGAGGTGAATGAAGAGACATAGGAGCAGGAAAGCAGACAGAGGAGGAAAGGATGATGATGAGGAGGAAATTGATTTCGAAGTCGAGGAAAAGAGAGGAAGGAAACGGAAGGAAGAAGGAAATGATGGATGGGAAATGGGTGTTAAAGTTAGGTAACAAAATCAGCTTGCTTTGTGCATTTATCCTCCTTTTCCGGCATTTTATAGACTAAAGAAGCAATCAATTCATCAAATAAATAATCCCATAATTAAAATAATATTATTTTATCACATTTCCCTCCTCTGCCTCTCTTAGCGGACTCGCCCCTTGTCTGGTAACGTCTCTGTTGTCATGTCTAAAATGGCACACACACTCAGCCAACAGTTAAGTGAGCAGAGTGAGGAGGCTGCTGCTTTGACCCTCGACCCCTGTCCGATTTTAGATCTTCTTCATGGACGACACTCAGACGGCTGAAGTGCACAATCCTGCTTTGTTACAGACACATTAGGCTACTGTTTCACTCTCTTCTCTCCGTGAAATAACGAACGAGCAAACCCAAAACCAGAGAAGCGGTCCTTCTCCCTGGCTGCGACCCAGGCTCGTTAGAACATATTTTGATAATCTTGTCATGCAGGATCTCGGGCAGAAGTCGCCTCATGACTCTGCTCCCGGTGCCAAGAAACTCACCACTGCTTACTCTCTTTCTTGAGGCTACTCTTTATTGGAAGAGTTGAAAGCAAATAACGTTGGCTATTATATTCCTTAAATGTATATTTCAGCGCCCTCACCCCTCCTCCACAGTGTCTCTGGATGACTCAGGCAGAGAATCCGACACTCCTCTCTCCCCTGAGCCGGCCATCGCTCCATCTCGGTTATTTTAAACCAAGAGCAGCAATTACAGCGAGTGGGGTCGTCACCGTCGTTAAAATAGGGCTTCCTTGAGTGTGTGTGTGTGTGTGTTTATCGGATTTATGTAATCTGCACCCCCGCTCCTATCAGCACCTGTCACTTTGTGCCCCTCCACCCTGCATGTTGTGATAGCAGGGTGGTTTTTAAGTGCAAGACCAGGGACTCGTTCTTCAATTCAAATCATACGTGATGTTATGAAGCTAAAATGATCCCATCTTTTCTTTGAATGCAGTTATGGGATTGATTCGACACGAGTAGACAGTCAGAGAATTGCTGTCAAACAATAGACTTTCCCAGCTTTTTATTTTAGTGTCTCACTCAGAAAAAAGGTTCTTCACATGAAATGGATAATAATGATATCAAATGACACGATGGATTTCATCGCCCGAGGCTATCACTAATAACCAAACTTCCATATCTAAACTATCTGAAATGAGGTTTTTCGGAGCCTTTGGGTGTTTGAAAGCATTCACAAGGAGCAGAGATAAAGATGGACAGCTGAATAGAATCCATTACCTTAACTCCTTAGGGGATCCATAGAAGTATGAGGAATGTGGTGCTAAAGGGCCGGTCATTACGTTGCATTGGACGTACTGTCCACACACACACACATGCACGCTGAGCATCCGTATACATCAGGCCTTTGAGTGAGTGTATAGACTAAGGAGCTAATTTGATAATTGCCTGCGCAGCATGCCTGTGCAGTGTCTAGCATATCTCCCTGTTGGTATGTTACACACACACACACACACACACACACACACACACACACTAATGTGCCAATAAACACTTATCATACCATTCATCTCTCGGCTTGGATCGACTCCTATCAATTTCCTCACCGTAATGTCTGTAAACTTCACTGGAAACGTGTACTTCTGCATCCTCAGTTCAGACCACAGTTTGCCACAAAACCACAAAACAAGCTCACAACCGTTTATAATCCGTCTGTTAACAGCCACCATGTTGGGAATTGGATTGCGGAGCTGCTCAAAGCCGACCAAAATGTCTTACATGCCAGAAATCCACAGTTCTAGTTTGGAGCGACCGATTCAAACAGTGTTACTTTATGTTCACAGTCTTGGAAAAACAATCATATCCAAACATTTGCAGAAGCTGCAGACTTGAGATCTGTAGTTTTAGTTAAAGTCACGGTTAATCGCATGACCCCCTCATGAACGTTGTCTCCAAAGCTGTTATTACATTCTACATCCTCTTGACACCCACATGCATCAAGGAAGTTTGGGTTTAAATTCAGCATTTGGTTTCTCACCCTACTCTTTATCCTCCTGTTACACTTGACATACAACCACAAGGACTCAGCGTGCGGCTGAGAGTCCACGGACAGTATGCTTGCATGTGCATGCGTCTGTTTGTGTGTGTGTGTGTGTGTGTGTGTGTGTGTTTTAGACAGCATGTTTGTGTCTCAGCTTGTCTCCCTCGGCCAGCTGTAGAGATTACATTACAGTGTGTTTGGAAAAGCACTGGAGGGTTTCTGCAGTTCACATGCCAAGTAAAAAGAAACAAAAAAAAAAAGAAGAAAAGTCCTGACCATCTTCATCCCTTTTGTTGAAAAAAGTGTTACTTACACTTGCTGTATTGTTTTCTCCTTGTGGTGAACTAAATAAGGGCAGAGAACATACATCTATCCGTCTTATTACAGGATCCAAAAGGGAGGTAATTAAGTATTTTGTCCCAAATATAATTTTTTTATGTTATGTTATATAAGTTCAGAATGAATTTTTTTTCCTATAATTTTTCCTTTTCAACGTAGTTTATAGATTATTATACAATAATTTGCACTGGTAAAAAGATTCTTGAAACAACTTGATATACGTTTTTCTCAAAAAAGTGATTTTTGTTCCCATCCAGTCCAGCCCATGTATAGTGACTGAATAGAAAAAGACAAGGACAGATGACATGTGACAAAAGAGTAACTGGTCTCAGATCAGCAATCATGTTCACCCATACCACCCGAAACCAGCTGTTTCTCAGTCCACCTACTGCTCGGAGCACGATGCACCGATCCCCGTTCAGATCTGCCACCTGTCAGTCAGTGTTTGTTTAAATATCCACGCGCGGTCGACCCCCGCCAAGTGATTGACAGGCTGAACTTACTACCTGTGATTGTTTGTTGAGTTGATGGATGATGGTGGCGGCGCAGCATGCGGGCGTTACTGTGCATTCAAAACAAGCAGCTGCAGTGATGATGGAGGCTGGTAAACAAATGTCCATCACGCTCGCAATCCATCTTCCATCCATCTGCCTCCATTCCTCTGTCAGCACCTCTCTTTCTCTCTTTCCCCATCTAACATTATAGTAAACTGAATATCTTTTAAGACGAGGTTTCTGACTAATTGCTGATGTTTATAGACTAAACATTTAGTTAAAAATTTAAGGGGCAGATTCATCTGTAATGAAAATCATAGTCAAACAAAAAGAGGACAAAAAACTTAAAGAATATTTCTGTTTTATTACAATTTGGGCCTTATTTTTCATAGTTTTGGCCATACTTTCCATTAGTTATCATTACACCAAAGTGATTGCTAACTTCTCTGCTTCTCCTCTTGTTTCCTCTACTTTTTACTCCTCTCTTCTTTCATTCCTAGAAACCCCTGATTTGTGATGATAAGCCCCTCTGGCTCTATTTTGAGGAGGATTAGTGACCAGCCTCGGGCAGGAATTTCTGTACAATTGAGTAGCTGCTTGCCACACTCTGACATGTGTAACGCCAATACACACATGGAGGGTTTTTTTTTACCTGTCAATATATCTCCCCCAGCAGGGCCCCCATATACTGTTCACTGCAGGTTTCTACAAGCCCTACAACATCACAAAGATAGGTAGGGATCTCTTAAGAGAGATGGATCTTAATCTCCCTTTACCTATCTTCCTCAGTTATCTTTGTCTCTTAACGTTCCTTTTTTGTTGCTCATCACCATCATCTTCCCCGCCCGTTTCCTCCCTTTTGCTGATATTCTGGCGTACATGACCGCGATTGTTCCAAGCATGTTTTATTGCTCGTTTTGACTTCGGCGGCTTTGATTTACACTCAGGTGTACATCGGATCGAACACGCAGCACCGCTTCATTATACAGCAAGCAACATGTCAGGCAAAAGTTTAGCAAGTTAACATGCTGCAGCAGGTCTGTGTGTGTGTGCATGTGTTTGTGTGTAGATGTGCATGCAATGAAATGGATGAGTTCATTTAAATGTATTGATGGGTTTTTTTTTTGCAGTTCTGCATCCTTATTTTTGTGTTTTGAAAGGGGTTTTGCAGTATGTGGTATTCAGATTTTAACATAAAAGTCTCATTTTAGACTACATATGCCACCTTAAAGTGCTCTTCTGGCTCAATACACTTACATTTTACTATTTTGTGTAACTCATTCCAGGGCTACACTCTGTTAGATTAATCTGTAAATAGTCCTTTTGTTTTTAGCCAATACATCTTAGAAATAGTGAAAAATGCCCTTCACAATTTCCCAGAGCCCAGTGTGACATCTTAAAATTTCAACCCAATGATTTTCAAATTCAAATAATCTATTATCAACCATGTTATCGATTAATTGAACACACTGAACACACACAAAGAAATATTTCACCAACTGGAGTTAGAAAGCTTTAATTCCACATTTCAGGTCATACTAGAAAAAGGTTTTCCATTTAAACACAATGGGACAGGCTCAGTATAGCAGACAACATACTGTCTTTTCTGTGCAGCCTGATTAAATAAAGTTGAATAAAGAAATCTGTCATTGGTTACCCTGTGACAGCTGTTCTTGTGGGCTTATATTTCAGGGAGATAAATTATTTTTTTCGCTGTAGTGCTAAGGTGACTGATTTATATAAGTAGCCCACAATCTGTTTTGGATCACCCATCTAGTGTGGGTGGTACTTCTCACACACTGTCGAGGAAAGCTGTGAGAAAACAGCAGTATGTGTGTGAGAGAGAGAAAGAGTTTATATGCGTGCACGTGTGTTTCTAATGACTATATATCAGTATTGTATTTTTAGACGGAAACCTCTCACACCATTCTTTGTGATACATGTAATTAAATCTGGACAAGCAGAAATATACACTGATACATGGATGGAAAGTTTCCCTGTGAAGCGTAAGTCTGACTTTTCGAAATTAAGCCAACAGGGTGGAATATTTGCCTGGCAAGAGAGACTCACCCAACTAATTTATTGCCTGTTTTGCTGGAGGTGTATATGTGGCAGAGGCCTTGGTAACGATTTAAACAATATTTTTCTATTTTAGCCACACACTAAATGATATGATAGATGTGCCCTTTTATTTGGAATTTAAAATACAGTCAATAATAGTTTGGCAGATGTTAAAAAAACCTTTTCCAAGTTGGGAAAGAAGCCAAGTCATTTCTCTTCTGCACACGTTTTAGTACACAATTTAGCCATGTATTATCATTCTAGAGAAATCCACCAGTACGTGACTGGGGGTGCTTTATCTTTGAAAAATTCAGCCAAAAAATGCTGCAGAGATTTGCCAGATCAGATGGAATTATGTGAACATGTGAAGTGCAAACAATCATATTCATCTGTGTTTAATTTGAAGCAAAACAAGATTGGTATGTTTTCCAAAATGCTTCCAAATAGAGGGAGTCGACTCAAATTTGACTCCATCACAACAGCCGGTTTACATGCCTTGTTGCTGTATCTTTCTGTTGAAACCACACTGGGCAGAGAGGTTAAAAATCCTCTATGTTAAAAAAACCAAACCAAAGGAAGGGAATGAAATCACCAAAGTAAGTAGGATTCATCCTCTAGAGACCATGAATTTCTTTTCAGCAATTGTCTTAGAGCTAAAAAAGAATGGTAGAAGGTACAGTAAATAGTTCCTGTCATTGAGTGCTGTTCTTGTCATTAGTGCTGTATATTTTATAGTGTAAAGCTGAAACATTCCCAGAGATTTTGGGATTATCGGCTGAGTTAAAAGGAGAAAAATATGGCACCTTTCTAGAAGGAAGTTAGCTGCCTTTTCTTGGTGAAAAAAAGAACTGTAGCCACATCCACTCTCACAATCCTTTTCTTGTCTTTAAAGAACAAGTAGATCAGTTGCGTAGAAGTTCGGTAATACCGATGACATAATTTGCATGATCAGATTTTGCTGTTAGGTCTGCTGTTGTCTGGCATAAAGGCCTTTGTCGAGTGACACAAGTGTTGGTAGGAAATGCTGCCGTGACTGATCTTATAGAAGGATGCCTCAGCATGTGACTGGCATCAGCTCGTCTTGGAGAAAAGAAAAAAGGGAAAGAGGCAGAATGGGAACACAGGGAAATCCATAGAAACCCAGGTTTCTTTACAAAGCGAGGGTGGTGCTGGGATCTGGCTGCAGTGCGTTCACTCCTTTGGTTGTTACCCCTCCAACATGGCAGCATGTCCTTCATAACGTCCGGAAGTTGCCCTGCAACCAACCTCTAAAGAGACACAGGATCACATGCATGACTCTTTCCAACAGCATGTGATGAATCCGCCACACGTCCCTCCACACCACTTCTTTTTATCTCTCGCTGTGTCCCAGATCTGCGATGACCGCCAGTGACCTCTTTCCCCCGTTCACATAGACAGAGGGGTCCCAAGCATGTACGCACAAACATGCAAACACACATAGAAAGACTTAACGCCAACTCTTTCTTTCTCACATGCAAAAACTTTTTCAAAGCTGTTAAAAAGATGCTTTTCTTCCAGTTCCTTTTCTTTTTTTCGAAAAGTAATATGTAGCTGTTCTGCAGTCAGTGGGAAATAAATAATAGTTTGGTTTATCACAATCAAATGTCCAGTTGGTTGTTCTCCTTGACTCAAAGGAACCAGGGTACCAGAACCAGGGGAGGGGGAGCAGGCTGTACCTCACAGCCCAGGGAGGAGTGCACGATTCCAGCCATAGAAGCTTAGATCCTCTGGTTCCTCTCTGGAAGTCTGCAGCTGACACATGATGTTTGTGATTTGTGTTTATATGTCATTGAAAGCCAATTGGTATTTAGCAGACTTACATATAGTATGTGGTCATAGTTCAATGTGTTGGAAAAGGAAGAATTTGATCCATTTAAGGAAGCATTGTAGATGTTTGTGTCGAGGTCGAGGTCAGAGGGGGTTGCTCATGTTTAGACAAGACAAATGTTCTTGGATTAGTGATGATATAGTAACAAACATGCTGTAAAATTGCAATGATAGGGTTTCCTTTCAACATGATTTATAGATAACGTCCCAACGTCATCATACACACAGACACATATTCATCCCTCTCACGAACACAATCTGGCAGCCATCCTCCTTCTTCGTGGGTGGCCTCGGTGGATCCATCTACAGCAGGGAGCTTAGCTGTTAGGGCATCAAACACACACACATTCACACTCTCAGGCACACACCTTTACTCCCAAACTGCTTGTAAATCACTCGTAGTACCAATTTTTTTCATCCCGCTATGTGAAGTGTGCTCTACAGTTGCTGCTTACCTCAACCAAGTGAGCAATTAGCAAATCCCATCCCAACATCACGCTGCTTATTTTTGTGGTCAAAGTCATTTTTACAGTCATTACTTTTCAATTTGGTGTTTTAGTAAGGATGCTAAATTACTTGGGGCCTTAAAATTAAATAAGACAATTGTTATTGCCTTTGGAGCGGGATAGGAATGTAACCCAGTGACCCATTTAAGAGTCTACTGTATGTAAATCTTCCTATTGAAGTGTACTTCAGAAGATCTGTGAAGCCAGCCTCACAAAGCTCTTTCAATGGGAGTCCAGATTAAAAAAAACTTAAAGATTTAAAGCAACCTGACACCCAATGGGTCATAGGTAGCACGCTTTGTGGAAGAAGGGGCCAGTTAACTCTTTTTCTGCCTCATTCACTAAGGCCCTCACAATGCCCAAGCCTCCTTTACATCTACAATACCACCATTCACGCGGCCCTTAATCTGCAGTGATTCTAACGTACACCTGTAACCCAACCTGTGCGGCTAATGCTACAGAAGCCCAGCCACGGAGCAGCTAAACTAACGTTAAAGCCAATATTCGCCTGCAATTCGATCTCACCCTGTGCGTTTAACTGCTAAACGTGTGAGCTGGGAAGATTTAGGATTGAAAAGACCTGAAATCTGAGTTTAGAGAATGGCGTTAATGACATTATTTTGCCAAATCACTATTTATATTGCAATATGAATAACATACACTGTGATAGAGGAGTTTGAACACTTCGCCCACTTCTATTCTTTCGTCTTCTTCTTCTAAGAGTTCTGCAGACGGCCTGAAACTGAGACCAGAACCTGGCCGGCACTTGCGTCTTTTAAGACCCGACCCGACTGACCGGTATTGCCAATTTTGAGACCCAAACCCAAACCGAGATTTTCCCTGTTGTTTTTTTTTCAGTGTCTTCTTTAGAAAAGAAGAATATTTGTTGAAGTAGAGCAGTGTGCTCACTCTCCAGCCACCAGCAGGTCTCTGACCTACAAAATCACCAGGTTTTAACAGTTCCCCAGGGGCCCCTTAAGTCCCTCACATGGACCAGTGGTTGGAAGTGGTTGGCTTTGCTCCACGTATCTTCAGTGCACACACTTTCCCACACTTTTGAACAGGTGCTTTGTGTGGTTTCATCATGGCTGAGCTTCATTCAGACTCAATAAATTTAAAAAATCCACAGTCAAAGTTAAAGAGGAAGTTGAACTTGTGCAGTAGTTCAGTCACATTTCACACTGTATCTGAATCCAAAGATGGATTATATTGTTGTTTTTCCGTCCAAATCTTTCCTAACCCAGACTTTGTGCACAACAGTAATAATGCTCTTATGCTGTAGTGACATGCCTTGAGCACTTCTGTCGAGTAAGCATCACCAACATTACACAGACGGTCCAAACAAGCCCTGAGGAACATTTCGCTAGAAGAAACAGAAGCAGAAAAAGATATTACAGAGCTGGCAGGCATCTGTTTTGGTATGTGGATGACTGAGAGTGAAAGTAAATCAGATATCGCACATCAGATAAGATATACCTTGAGTAAATAAGGGTGCAGTGCCTTGATATGACCTGTAATATACACCTGTATTTAGTCCTTAATTTCCTCATTGTCTCATCCAATATTGCAATATTTGGAAATATACGCTGCCGCTGTTTCAGACTGTAATGGCTTGTTTTTGAATTTGACCTTTTATAAAGACTTCTGAATTTAGATCAGAGGAATAAGCATTACTTAGCACAGATATTTGGCCGGTTAACAGTAACTTATGTGGGGAAATCTGGTCAATACTTTGCACATCCCTGCACAAAACTGTACAGCTGTTTCATTTCATATTTTACATATTTTTCTTATTATATATGTTCATATCTTATTGTCAATTTTCTATTTTATACTTATACTTCTTGACTTGCAGAACATGCTTTATCTTTCTTATATTTATTTTTCTATATATTTTTATATTTTATCTATACTTATTATGTTTATTGCTGCACCAATATTCCAAGACAAATTCCTTGTATGTAAAAACCTACTTGGGAATAAATCTGATAGAGGACTTTAAACACATCGTCCACTCCTATTCTTCTTCTTCTTCTTTTTCCTGGCCTGTACTCACAACTGAAACTAATTTTGAGACCCATACCCAAGCCGAAACTCAGAGGTTTCATTTTCCCTGTTGTTGTTTTTCAGTGGCTTCTTCAGAAAAAGAAGAATATTTGTTTAATTGGAGCCGTGTGCTCACTCTCCAGCCACCAGCAGGTCTCTGACCTACAAAATCACCAGGTTTTAACAGTTCCCCAGGGGCCCCTTAAGTCCCTCACATGGAGCAGAGTGGTGTCTGGGGACTGTTCTGTTTAAAACCTCAAAGAGTCCCACCGTCTGTGTGTGTGTGTGTGTGTGTGTGTGTGAGAGAAAGACAATGTGGTTGTGTGTGTGTGTGTGTGTGTGTGTGTGGCCTGTGGTCCTGTAAAAACCTGCAGCAGGTTACAATCCATCTCACTTCGTTTGTGTCGACATGCCGCTGATCCTTCAGCTAGAAACCCGTACGTCCGTCCTTTTGTGAGTGCATGTGTGTGTGTGTGTGTGTGTGTGTGTGTGTGTGACCCCCTGTAGCTGACTGTGGTGGAGAAGATGAGCAGTGCATTGTGATGTGGTGTTTTTACCGTAGCTAAGGAGA
>CM062207.1:3480000-3580000 GCA_031216445.1 Lateolabrax maculatus | reverse complement strand
TACATCACAATATAGTTTGTTTTTATTTGGTGGCAAAACCCAAATTACGTTAATTAAGTTAATTTTGAAGTTGTTATTCAGCTCCAGATCACATGTGGTGTATCCAAAATGAACTCCTTTTTTCTTCCTTACACCTGATACCAGTTCCCTTTTAATGCCATACTCGTATCCCACATACATTTGTTGCAGTTTGTTAAAATACCACTTGTTGTAATCTGAGATGTGGTCGTAAAATGGTGATTATTAATCTGCTGTGGTTGCGGTAGCCCTTGATGTGACGTGACGACGCATTTGCTCGACCAATGACGAACGAGGGCGTTGCTAATACGGCCTGAAATTCAAACCGTGGTTGACATCTTCAGCTTGCATGAAATTTTTGCTCCAGTAAAGTGTGCAGAGAAAAACCGCAAACGATTGCTACAAATGTTTGCCTACACCTGCCGACTGACTGGAGATATAACTGGAACGGCGTGGAAACAATCAAAACATACACACATGCTCACACACTTGCCACTTCTGTTCAATAATGTCAGTCATGTGTGCAGGCGTACACATGCATTACTGAATTGCAGTGGTGCAGAACTGCAAATTGGGAAACGTTAAAGGTGTGTTAAAGGCCAGCCAGCTGCTCGGTCCAATACAGGCATGTCCATTCTCACTCTCCCTCAGAGATGCTCAGCTCAGATGGTCACAGTTAAGTTCGTCAGGGCGATTCGGATTCTCGCAGTTTAGTTGTCAAACACGCAAAAAGTACACTGTGTGACTTGAACAAATCATAAAAGGTATTTGCAGATGCTGCCGGACCCGGGTCTGGCATGCGTGCTTGTAAGCCGTCATGGAACGATGCACATACGCACCAAAGCTACAAGTAGACGTACAGAAAAACACACATAATAGGTTTGAACAGACAGGAAATTTTGAAGACAAATACATTGCATTCCTGCTTTGATAGGATGAAGCATGAAACACACGCATACGCACGGACAGGAAATTTACTGTATGTCCTCTAAATTCCCATATTTATAGGTATAAGGCTACACACACACAGATACACCTGCATAAGGAAATGGCCATCTGTCTCAGTCTCTTCTATACAGTATGCTGTCGTTGGCTTCGTGTCAGTGTGTAGACGCCGGTATGTATTAGGAATTTTAACCAGTGATTGATACAAGGAGGCTCCCCCCATTGATAATATCCTGTCTTCCTGGCACATGAAACAGGATGGAAACAAAATGACCCCTCACTGGAGGTTCTTAGTTTGTTAGTAGTTTGTCCAAACAGTACTTTGTTACGATTAGGGAAAGACCATGGTTGTGGTTTTGTTACAGTATATTAACTAAACTAAAAGATAGTTCATGAAAGTCTTCACAGTGTATTTAGTGTTATAAAGGTCTCTAAGTTCTTATATAGTAGCTTTTTACCAATCAAAGGAAAAATAACACAAACTGCTCAGGTATATAGGTCTGAATTTGATTGACAGTTGAGTTTTGGGTGAGCGCTGCAGAAACACCACCTCAGTGAGTCCTTCAGAACAATTACTGTATGGTGATGTAAAAAGAAGAAGGGGAAATCTTTATTTAGGCCGATTTCTGTTCATTTCATTAATCATTACATTGATTTTGGGGCAGCTCACATGAGGCCAGAAGACCTCACTTCAACAAGTCGACCCCTGTCAAAAAGCAGCATCCCAGGAATTCTTAGATCTCCCGAGCCCTTCGACAGATAAGTAAAATGAGCCACTTCAGACAACAGCCCTCCTTCACTGTCCCTTTGGATTCCTCAAATTCCCAGATTTGGAAATGTCGAGTTCCTGTACGAGGTCCCTCCAGACCTTTAAGCCCAGCGATCCTGACCCCCTGCAGCCGACAACACGACATTCTTGACCTCCGCGGTCCACTCTGATCCGCCCGGCTGGAAACCCTCTCGTCCCTGCTTTCATTCCTCCCGTGCATCCGTCCTCCCTCCGTCCTGGGGTCTTTCCTCCGGTGCAGGGTGGAGGGAGTTGGAGGAAGGGATGAAAGGTGAGGGAGAGGGAGGGAGGAAAGAGATGGAGACAGAGGACAGTTGTGTTGTGACGATACCAAAATGTTTTAATCTTCTTGCTTATCTTTTGTTCAGATTCAATTTTAAGACCAGCTTTTTCTTTTGCAAAACTTTTTCAAGACTGCAATTCATTTTCTAAAGCTTTTACAAACTTTCAAGGACTTTCAAGGCCAGTTCAAACCTAGGAATGATGACGGGAAAGAAGATGGAGGGGAGGAAGGAAAGTAACGAAAGTAGTTTGTTTCTAAGGGAAAGTTGATCAGGACAAGCAGCTGTGTGTTGGTGTCTACATGCTACACACACACACACACACACAAACGCTTACACACACACACTCAGGACTGCACACACTCTCTCCATACGCTCGCACGGTGGTGAGGGACAGCTATGTTCGTCTCTTGTCCTGTCATGTTACTCATGAGGAGATAGAGAAGACATGCAAGATCGAGGAATGTATGTCACACACACACACACACTCACACACACACACACACACACACACACACACCCACACACACATACTGTCAAGCACTTTTGGCAGCAGGTGAGGTGATGAGTGCTATATAGGCCGATGCATTGAGTTTGAGGGCATGAATGGCTGTTTACCAGAATATATTAGGCATCGTAAAGGAGTCATTTGAGAGGACATTAATCACATCTATAGATGTATAAAAGTCGTATACAGAACATAAACACAGTGACACACATTCTTTCTCTCTTTCACAGCACCCTTCGCACTTTTATCGTCTCATATTTTACACCCGCGTGACCTCCACATCTTTTTCATTCCGTCACTGTCCAGACATGCTAATGTTGATGAAACGGCAGAAAGACAAATGGGTCTGGCCGCTCAGAGCTCAGCCTTTTACATCCGTCACTTTAAACACAGTGCAGGCGAAGTGGAGTACCTGAGCGGGACAGGCTCACACACCTGGTTTGGCGCTGTCCTTGACTTCCTGGGTCCCATCATCCATTTGTCTCTGGCACCTGCACTCCCCTCACCTTTGGCCTCATCAGAGGAGAAAACATCTGGAGAGGAACCATTTGGCTTCTCCTGCATGTGATCGATTTTGTCTGTGATAATACTTTTCTGTTTTTATGATTTACTACCCGAGTAGAAGCTGTTAACATCAGCCCGTTTTGTTTCTCTGCATTTCCATGTTGGCGGTATTTGTGACAAAACCACGAATCCTTTTTCCTATGAAGATGTTGATGTTAGTGTCGAGGTAATTGCAGGGAAAAGGCAAGCTGGAGCTCTTTATGTGACAACTGCTTGTCTGGAACAATTCTTCATGTACAGTGTAATTAAAAGTAAACCTCTGTGATGTGCTACATCTGCACATTTTCTGGCTTTGCCCCACGTATCTTCAGTGCACACACTTTCCCACACTTTTGAACAGGTGCTTTGTGTGGTTTCATCATGGCTGAGCTTCATTCAGACTCAATAAATTAAAGAAATCATCAGTCAGTTAAAGAGGAAGTTGAACTTGTGCAGTAGTTCAGTCGCATTTCACACTGTATCTGAGTCTACAGATGGATTATATTGTTGTTGTTTTTCCATCCAAATCTTTCCTAACCCAGACTTTGTGCACAACAGTAATAATGCTCTTATGCTGTAGTGACATGCCTTGAGCACTTCTGTCGAATAAGCATCACCAACATTACACAGACGGTCCAAACAAGCCCTGAGGAGCATTTCACTAGAAGAAAAAGAAGCAGAAAAAGATATTACAGAGCTGGCAGGCATTTGTTTTGGTATGTGGATGACGGAGAGTGAAAGTAAATCAGATATCGCACATCAGATAAGATATACCTTGAGTAAATAAGGGTGCAGTGCCTTGATATGACCTGTAATATACACCTATATTAAGACCTTCATTAATAATGTGAGTAGCTTGCCAAATTTTAGCAATCCCAAAAGAAATGTGACATTATAAAAAATGGCACAACCCTGAAACATTTTTGTAAACTGTCCCAAAAACCTTCCGGGTTTGAATAAATTAATTTCAGGTGTTACTGACTGTAGCTGTAACTGCAGATCTGATCCACAGCCTCAGATCCAAACTTGCTCCTAACCTTTAATATGCAGCTTAGATCAAATATGTGACTGGCAAAATCTGGTGGGATTGTCCCAGAAGAGCATGTTTCAGCATCTCAAAACAGATCGCTCAGTCAGGTGGTCCCCGTCTGTGTTATATTATTATATTACTGGATAGTTATTATTCATTTAAGCATTACTTAAATGTTGTAGTTGGTCAAGTTGGAGTAAATTATAACTGTTTATGTACTTATGTAGCTGTCAAATAAATGTAGTGGAGTAAATAATATATATATATATATGTTTTCAATGAACTAATATCAGTTTCTCTCAGAACTGCGACCCCTAAAACTGAGGGATCTGAAATAGTAAATTCAGTTGCTACAGTACTTTTCTGATCTTGTTATCTTATTTTTCATCACACATTAACCCCTAGCTATAAACCCATCTTGTAATTATAAATAATTACATTCACAAATCTGTTGACAACATTTAATTACGGCTCCAGGAAATATTTAACGTGTGTACCATTTTTGCATATGGAGCTTTTTGCGTAGCACACACACATGTTTTTCACGGCCTGAGCACTCCACACATCACATGTATAAGCAGCTCATTCGGTATCCACGCCCAATGCAATGTTTTCCGACTTTTGCCAAGTATCCTGAATATCCCTTAGCACATGCCTGTGCTCCTCACATGGATACGGCAGCCTGAGACGCGGTATGTGGTGAGATGTTTAGCGCGATATACGGCCTCGACTGGCTCCACGCACTCATCATGGGGACTGTTCAATTACACATGGTATATGTGAAAGAAATACTTGGATGCCGCTTGCATTGCAGCGCACCTAGATACCAAAAGGGGACGATGGTAAATCCTGGTCATATAAAGGAAGAGCTGACAGGATGCAGACAGATAAAAATCACTCTGTTGAAGTACATTTATTTATCAGACAGCGTATAGTGGGAACCGGCATGGCGGTAACTTTTTTTTTTACCTATACATTGGCAAGAGTGGGGATTTATTTTAGAAACAAACGTGTAAGAATTTGTTCTGATGCAGAGAGACAATGAGTGTGGATTATGTAACCCCCAGCACTGACTTGCAGGGTTAAATGTTCTTTGTGTTCACATTGCGTGCAAACATGCATCAGTTTTTTGTTTGCCTGTACCGGTACATATTGTCCAACACTCATTTTGCTTCAACGTGCCAAACCTCTCGACCTTTCCCAAATGAAAGAAAACCAGCCCCCAAGTCCAAACTCTGCTGTGATTCCCATTATTGTGAACATTACTGCAGGCGAGCCGTTGTCTACAGTATCCAGATTGATGTTTTTTTAATAATAGAAGTATGTCAACACCGTCTAGCCTCCAGGTATCCCCTCTGCTTCTATCTCCTGTCTGTGTCAGAGGCTGCTGGTTTTTCCAGCTCTGTCGAAGCATGCTACAATAATATGCATGCAGACTGTGGTGTGCATGCATTTCTTTCCTTTTTGCATCACTTGGATTAAAAGTATTTGTTGCTAAGTCATTTTCGAACGTTTTTCAACACGTAGAATTTGCCTTTTGAGTGACATCTCATCCTGTGAGGCACATGGAGGCCTGCAGTACAGCCACAACCAGCAGCTCAACATCAAAAGCTGTATTCATTCAAGTGAGGATACATCAATTGATTAAGGTCTGGATTGAAGAAATGCAGAAATTCCAGTCTGTAGATTGCGTGCTGTCTAAAGGCAACATACTGTAAGAGTTATTGAACTTTGAGGAGTAAGATGTATTTATCCTTGCAACATAATATGCGCTAAGCTGTTTTGTTCCCAAATAAGATTCTTCAAGAAGAAAACAAGTTGTGTTAAGAGTTTTGCTCCAAGATCAGACATGTACAGCAATTTAATTCTGAACGAATAGGTGCAAAATTATTAAGATAAGCCGGTGAAAACAGTCTTACTTCAAAACAATGCTCTGAAAAGGGTATTTCACTCAAAAAACAAGTTTCATTCCAAAAATGAGATGAACAAAGAAGAAGTTCGCACAAAGAGGAATTTTATTCTGAAATTCTGTAATAAGACAAAGACAAAGATAAACGTGCAAAGAACAATTTCAAAATATATGCAAAGAAATGTTTCCTTCAGACACAATGTGCACAAAGCAGTTTTGTTTCAAAGTGAGATGCCCTAAAGCAGAGTTTTGTTCCAAAATAAGACATGCAAAGCAGTTTTGATCCAAAATAAGACACAGGAAGAAGAGTGGGCCTAAACCACCCGATGTAAAGAAGCTCTCAGTATCATGAGTGAATCCATTAGTGGTATTTCTGGCCCCAGTCGAACCATCAACATGCGTAATTCATTAAGCTGTAAACCCAAGATGACAGATGTTCAGTTTTTCTAAGGTGGCCTTTCTTGCATTAGCTCTTTAATCCACTCCTTCCTTTCTCATTGTCAGTCTCACCACCTTAAAGTGTAAGTCAGCGTGCCACAGGAAGGAGCTCCACTGAGGTTAAACCGTTTTAAACGATGTCACCTATCGTGCTTTACTTTCATCATTGTTAACCACAACCGCGGCTTCCGCTGAGGTTCATCTTCTGAGCTGCTTCTTCACACATGTTGACTCTCTCAGAGGTACACGTAAATATATACATCGCCTGAGGACCCCCAGCACTAAGGAAAGGCGTTTTGCGACGCCTCTCCCATTATTTTGTGTCTACACATGTGTTTGTGTGTGTGTGTGTCTTAACTTCAGACAGTTTCTCAGGTGGGAGTCGACAACTTTATGATTTATTAGAGACCTTCAAGTGGGATAAAAAAAAAGAAAGCTAATTTCCTCGTCCTCCGCTCCTCCCCTGACTGTACGTCATGTAAAAGGATCTTCTGCTTTCTTTCTTAGTTTATTGTCTAAAATCTCAGTTTTCTCCCATTTCTCAATTTCTTTTGAGCTGCAACTTGAAACTTTACAGTCTACATGCACGTTTTTTCATGAGTTTTTCATCTAGTTTTAAACCAAATGACACACGATGATCCAGCTTTAAGAAAAAAAAGCAGTTTTTGTCTCTTGCACTCTCTTTAGTCACATGAAAACAGGTTACCTAAATGACCTACCTGGATCCTTGTGTTTACATTAATATACTTAATTTCCCCCATACTGTAAGTAGTGAACATATATGGAAGAAAAGAAAAGACAGATGTAATAATGTATTTGTATATGTAAAATGGATGGAAGTAATATAACAAAGATTGAGCTTTTTTATGTGTCTACAACCAATCAAGTCATTTATTTCACTACAATTTTTAAGCTATAGCTATAGCTTTGATTTGATTCATTCCCTTAAATACCAAAACACACCAATCCAAAGGATAACATGTGTTTTAACACTTCTATCCAACATAAACAGACATAAAACATGTACTATAAACTTAAACAATGATGCTATTAGTGACATTTGTGACCTCTGGGCCTCCATATTTTGTTTAAGACAACTTTTTTAAATGTATCTTTTATCTCTTTTGTCTTTGTCTTATATTGACTACTGGTCTGAAATAATGTGAATTGATCAATCGATGAGATTATGGTTGTGCATTGTCACGCAAAGTAATTGAGTTCCCTCTCTTTCTGGCTCGTCCCTGAGCGTTCCTCAATCTGAAGTCCCCCCCCCCCCACCCCCTCCGCGCTCCTTTCTGTCTGTCCCATTCACAGCTTCGGGCTGTATTTTACTGGTTCCCATTAAAGTCTAATGGTCTGTAGGTAACTCTGTTGTTCTCTCACCAACCCCGGCCTCTCCTCTCTCTCTCCCACACACACACACACACACACACACACACACAGTTTCACACAAACAGATTCACATAGATGTGTACAGACACACAAACGGAGTACATGCCTGACTGTGTGTTTAGGGGGAAGAGAAAGAGGTGGATCAGATCACAAAAGAAGGAGCGTCAGGGTGATATTTTAACCTCGCCGTGCAGCTTTAAGAGCTGCTGAAAAGCTGACTGACTAAAGAGGGGAGGAGGAGAAGGAAGGTGTGTATAGCAGAGCATAGCTGGGAGTCTTTTTTTCTGCCTGCGGGCTACTTATATGTGGACATACTCAAACCCTGGTTACATTGTGTGTGCGTGTTTTTGTGTCTCTGCAGTTGACAACCACATTTGTCCACAGAGCCACAGTCAGGCCCCTAGTTAGCACAGTTTAAGACATTAAAGTGGTTACACATTTGCAATAATAAAGGGATAAATCAACATCCTTGGAAATGGAAGATCGACTTCAGTCTAATGTCTGTGTGTTACGTGGTTACAGTGTTGAAGCTTGGAGGCAATTGGCTTAAATGCGACATGTGGAGCATCTCGTATTGCCAGCCAGTCAGATCAACGGATCAGGGGATCCTTCTGTCTGCTCGAAACATCCTGCAGCAGTTCCAGTTGGACACCTGGGACTGTTACAGAAAGTTTACTAAAATATTAAGAAGTTCTTAAGAAGACACACATTCATCAAAAAAGACATAAACAGGACCTGCTTGCTGTCTAGCACATGAAACCCTCAAGGTCCCTTTCAAGGTTGGGAGAGTTTTGGGAACCCGTACCATAAATGGACATTTCAGTGTGCTTTAAGACAGCTTTGAATCACATCTGACTGAGAAGAGTCGCTCAGAGCTGCTGTTTTAACGTGTTTCATCTGTCTTTTTAGGATTTTGAACGACGAATCTGTGAAAACTAGTTCAGAAAGAGTGTACAGAAGGTGCGGCACTCACTTCATATGTCTTTTCCATTTAAGGACATTGCCCTGTGTTACAAGTCTGTTAACTATACAGCTCTCATCATATCATAGGATCCACTGGACCCTGCATAAGAGAGTTTATGGTAGAGGGTGTAATTTCTAAACATTTGTATGTACAGTAAAAGTTGTTTAAATTACACTTTTACTAAGGCAGCATGGAGACCAAGTGCTTGGAGGGTTTTTCCTTCAGATTCAAACCCTCCACGCCTCCACGCTGCTGAAGTGTCTTTGAGCAAGAAACTGAATCGCTGCCAGCTCCGGGGTGCTGCTCTCAAACTGACCCTGACCTCTGACCTCCCCGCAGAGGCTGCAAGGCAACAAAAGACATCATCAAAACATCATCAATCCAATTTTTTTTGACTGACATACTCTGTGATGTGATCTAGACTGTCTCCACCCGTCTGGTCCGCCAGGCAGGTTAAACCAAGGATAAATTAATTAAAGTACCATATGACTCCAGGTCTGACTTTAACAGACTTTTCCAGCCTGCAGCCAAGTTAGTCAGTCACCATAACAAGTGAGGTTTAATAGACTAAAGCAGCCGCCGTTAGTTAGTCAGGGCGTTAAAAGTGAAACTTGAGTGAACAATTCCTGTGGTCTTATTATGCTGCCACAGGCTCTCCCAGGTGTGTGTGTGTTTGTGATTAGATGATGGGGGGAAACAATGTACTTGTCTGCCTGTCTCCTTCCCCACATCGCCCCCACTGGTCAAAAAGAGGAACTCAAAGGTCAGCGTCAGCTGGCAGATCCTGGAGCTGGCAGAGGTTCAATGTTTTGTCTGTTAGAGTCTGTTAAAGTCTGTCTGTTAAAGACACACACCCAGGGATGAATCAGAGTTCTTATTTAACCCTTGTGGTTGTGATAACGTCTGTCTGAATGCACAGTAGTCACATACGCAGACTGCGGTGACAGCGAAATGCATGCTCTGTTATTTATGTGGGATTCGAGTGTTTGCACATGCAATTTGACTTCAATCAGCAAAAGCCAGATGACACAAGAAGTGGATGCAGCTGATAGACGAATGGAGAATGACTCAGCACAGGGAAGTTTTGTCTGTCTCATAAATCCCACAATCCACTGATTAAATAGGTTAAACATATTGGAGGTAGAAGAAGAGGTTTTGATGGTGGTTGGAGTGGTGTCTCATGGCATGCATGAACTTCAGCCACAACTAAAGGTTGATCAGGCCTGTGGTTGCTGCTGTTTTTCCAGCGTGACCTGACTCACTGAAGAATTGAAGATAAGGAGATAAATTAGGAGATAAATGGAGGGATAAGACATAAACATAGAGAGGGAAAGGCAGAAGTCAAATTTCACTAACAGGTGCTAATTTATGTCACTCCCTTTCTTAAACTATACTTTCCTTTAAAGTCCAACCAGAATGTGTGAAACATAATAGTTCTCTTTCTTATAAGGGACTTTTATCATTTTTAAAACGGATGTTTTAATTTTTAAAACAGATGAGACGCAAATTGTCTTAAAGGAATAGTTGGGAAACTTGGGAAGTCAGCCAAGAAATAGACCAACACTTATAAATATTGTATATTGTATTTTTGTACTTGTATAATGGGATAATTATTGAGCTTTAGACGTGCTGAGAGGCAGATTTATTTACTTTTGGACAAAACCACTCGAGTTGTTTCCCCTATTTCAAGTCTTTGTGCTAAGCTAAGATAACCACCGGCTGCAGCTTCATATTTAACTAACGGACTCTCGGCAAGAAAGCAAATAAAAGTGTTTCCCAAAATGTTGAACTATTCCTTTAAACTCTTCACTTACATTCCAGTGGATAGATAAAAAATGTCAAAAAAATGTGAAAATAGTGATGAGGTCACAGAAGGAGGGGTAAAAAAAAAAAAGCAGCGACAGGTGATAGATGATAAAAAGGAGACACAGAACATGTGTCTGTGGCTCTCAGTGCCAGAGTTGTGTTTTCTGTCGGGCTGCAGGTGTGGAATTCAGCAGTATGCACACATGGGAGGCAATACACACACCCAAACACACACACACACACACACACACCCACACACACACACACACTGATGGATGCATAGATGCCCTTTAAATACATGAAAATACACCATAAACTACAGCAGTGTATCCAGGGATACAAACCTGCTGTGTGTCCTGCTCTTGGAGTACACACAAATACACACAAATACACACAAACACAGACACACACACACACACACTCGAGTGTCCAGATTACCACCAACCCTCTATTCACACCACCTCGACAAGGGGGGGAAAAAAAGCAAAGGAGTGAAGTTGCACCTCTGTTAGTGAGACTTCCGTTGCTAAAAATAGGCCCTGGTTGGCAGCAGTGGTTGGCAGCGGGAGTCGCAGTGCCAGGCGTTATTTGGCAGGGCGGCGGGATACAGTGACGTAATCTGAGGTGCGCGTTGGCTCAGTGGTTTCGTAGCGGAGGATAAAGTTGTATGCATGGTTGTTTTGAAAAATCTGTTTTGTCATGTCTGCTACAAGCTCAGTTATAAGATCCACAGAAACTTGGAGGATTTAAAGGAACAGTCCAATCTTTTAGCGTAAAGCAGCTATTTGCAAGTTATTTTTTGCGTTTCTTTGTTGCTTGTCTGTGTTTTCTTAATGTCTGTGGACACCTAGATGACATCGATGGGGTGTGATGGAAAAGATCCATTTGATTTTTTTTTTTCATGTCAGTTTCTCAGTTTAATCGGCCAGTCCGAGACGATGTGATGTCATGTGATAGTGGACAACATTTTAAGGCATAGTTTAACATTTTTTTTCTTTAAACTAGTGTTTCTGATATTGTTGTCACCAATGTGTCAGGATATTTTTACTCTACACTTCGTGATGTCTCTGTCCAAGGTGTTACATCGCTGTACTGACACCTATTTAACAGTTCAAAGAGCTGTTAATCTGCCCTGTGGGCCCAAACTCATACTATCAAAAGAAAGCCTGTGATGGACATGGGGATCACCCTAAGCGATCTTTACCAGGCCGCCATCCTGACACTGCCTGTGGCCTGCAGCGACACACTCACATAATCTGTATTTCCTTCTTACTTTCATATGCACGGACAGACAAGCATACATGCGTAGATACACGCACACATGGCAGTGTTAGGGGGCTTTTATCCTTTCAGGTCGATCCATGGGGACCCGCCGATCGGTTTACACTTGTTGTTCGGACGAAACCTTAAACTACACCAGTGAAGGCGTGTGTGTGTGTGTGTGTGTGTGTGTACCCCCTGCGGGCCTCTTGGTAAGGGCAGGGCTATGTGACATGTTTCTTTTGCTCTTGTGGGGCACATTAGCTGTATCTCAGATTTCTGCCTTCTAATATGTGGGCAGTAATTACTGCTGTCCCATTGTGATGTATAGACAAAACACACACACACACACACACACACATATGTATATGTACATTTCTTCTGTCCTCCGTCGCTCCAAGGTACAAAACAGAAATCACACGGGTGGAACCGGATCTTGTTTCAGGGGATTTCTCTCTTTCAGGGGCTCCTCCACTCCTCCCATCATTCCCTCCTCCCCTGCAGAAGATTATTTTCACACCGTCCGTCCCACCTGTCCGCCATTACACAATCTTTTCATCCCAGTTTCTCCTCCATCTGTACCTGTTGGAAGTTACTTCTTTCACACCTCTGGTGATTTTTCCTCCATTATTTACCTCCACATCCCTCCATTCACCTCCTCTGTCCCCATCAAAAGCCCCTCGCCCCCCCTCCAGGCGAGGGGTGTTTAGGGTAGTTTGTAGTTCAAAGGGGTGATTATCATAGCACTTATCAAGCGGGTGGGCACTGTCGCTTCGTGTGTGTGCGTCTTTACATGCCTGCATTTGTGTGTCGATGTGTCTCAGAGTGTGTTGGTGCTTTTTCCTCACAGTTTACGTGTTCAGAAGGAAGTAGTGTTTACAGATTTAACACAATCGAAGGATTTTTTTCGGCAGCCGCTCAAAATTGATCAGAATTTCTCAACATTTTCTTACCTGTGACTCTATGTTTAGGCCCCCAAAACTCTCATGATGACAGCAGTGAGAGAGCTGTTCCATTATATATCCATTATGAAGGTTAAAACTTTGAGAAACCTCTATTGTTACTTTTTGAGGCTTATTATATTGGAACGTATTGTGTTATATTGTATTTCTGTTCCAGTTTGTTGGGAGTATTTCAACTAAAAAAAACGATCTTAGGAGGCGACGACAAGTAAATCCCATGTTTACTACCCAGCAGTTTGTCTCCTGTAGTCCTCAGCTCTGCTCATACTCACCAGCTATGTTAACATTATGCTACACTAATGGATCCTCCAGTATCACAATCTGAATGTGTATTGCAAATATTATCTTTAGCATCATATGTCTTGTTGGCTCCACTTTTCAGCGCTAATTGAAAATCGATGAATGAAAAACTTCTTTGTGGTATAATGTTTTTTTACTGTAATACCGTCTGACTTTGAGCCAGGGAATTTGTCAAAATCTGTCTAAACATTTTGTGGTCAGATATAAAGTTTGTTCTATCAACACTTGTGATTTATCGGAGTAATATGTAATAAAAGAAGAGTCGCGGGACGAAATCAAACCCAGATTCTCAGAAATGGGATGTTTACTCACAGAACCTCAAATCCACCTGTTAGTCTCACAGCACTTTTGGCTCATAGTTCATTGTTTGCTGACTGCAAACACAAAGTGAGACAATTAAAGTTAATGAAAAGATGAACCGTTTGTTTTGCTTTGGTCTTAAAGCCATTAGTCTTGTTTTAGTTGTCGAACCCTTTAGGGGGAGAATCCAAAACTAGTCCAAAACCTTTCTATCTAATGCGAATTGTGAATCCAGTATAAAGCCTCATCTAATTGCTAAAAAACACATACAAATCAGGAACAAATTCAGCAGCTTTGTTTTCAGTTTAATTCCCCTAAAGTTTTTACCTTCGTATGTCTCATTTCACAAGTCAGAACATGTCAGTCGCCAAAAAATGGTGGTGATAACTGCTCTCCCCTCGCCATTTCTTTGTGCCAAACCTTCCTTTCTCATTTCATGCCGGCTTGTCGGCATTTAATTTATGACTGATTAACACCTAAACACACATTTCACCTGCTCCATTGCTCACACTGTGTTCTTCCCCTTCTTTGTCTGCAGTTTGTTTTGGCTCTGAACCTGAGACTCTCCCTTTGTCTCTGTCTGTGTCGGCTGCAGATTTTTGCCGCGCACAACGTCTCAGGGATTTTTTTTTATTGCCGCCAGGGTGACATCAGTGAGCCGGCGTGACGCTGCCTGTTCCTGGTGGTTTGTGCCCGTTTCGCCAGTGGGCAGCCGGCCGCCTTTATTGGCACGCTGAGAGTCGGGGAGGTTCACTTCAAGTGTGCCTGTGTCTGTGCTGAACGGTGGAGGATGCACAGATACATTTAGCCTGTCTGTCTTTCAACATCATGGGTTATAAAAATGATGAGTAATCATTCCACTGGCAAAGGGAGGGGTGACTGAAACAATGGAAAAAAAACATTGCAAGCCAGGGGAATCCCAATTTTACTGTTGTACTGAAAGAATTATGTGATCATGAAAAGTGGTCTCTTCATATTTCAAAACTTTAGTTAAGTTTCTGATCTTTGTTTGTTTCTTTTATCAGCTCATTGAAGTGTATAAATGAAACTATCCACACTTTCTGCCTAATATAAGATTTATTCTCATGCTAAACAGACCTCTGCCAGGATTGTTGACCCTGCATGCACTTTAAAAGTGACATGCTGTTCTATACTTGGTGGTTTGGGTCTATTTTCATGCCACCGCCCTGCACACTGAGAGCAGTCATAGCTCGACTGATGAGCAGGCGAGAGAGAAACCAAACCCCGACCGGACGCTCATATTCTGACGACGGTGGACTGTCGGATGGCACTTTGGCTGGAGGTCACATGGTGTCGGTGTCGGTTCTCATGGCAACAGTATTTCTATCCACATAGGAGATGAAGTCATTTGATTAGGAGTTATGTTATGAGGGGATCCATCACCTTGGGGTCACATACCATTAACAGCAGCACAGCAGAGCACTATTTTTTTGTTCATACTCCAGAACTTTTACCCAGGAGTGTTGGTCAGTTAAGTACGCTGTCATTTCATTATTCTTTCTTTTTTATAATTATCATTATTGCAGTTAACCATGTCAAATACAAAAGCAGTGTATTCCTACCCACTATTCTTATGTTAATGTTTCATATTGAAATCAGTGGACTACAAACACGAGCAAATGGTTTGGAGTCTCAATTTATTCCAGAACTAGAAAATAATAACCTTAAACCTCTTTACTTCCCTTCTTCGTTATATAAGGGGTCTTTGAAAGTGTCCTAAGGGGTAAAGTTAATGTAACTATAGCTGGGAATCAGTTATCACAAAACTATCACAGGCGTTTCAGATCACGCCTACTTTTTACTGACAACATACTTTACTGTACTTTTAGAGATACACTTAAGGACCTGGGCAGGGCTGAAATACCAGGCACAGGACCTGAGGATATACTACATGAACCTATACGAGTGGAATTAGTTATAACACATTACTTAGCTCCTGTTCTGCGTGCCCATTCTCGCCCCGGTTCATTTTGTTCTTAAAAAACATGATAAAATTGCTTAAGTCTCTAATTATGTTCATGAAGGGAAAAAAAAAAAACAAGTGTGGGACAGAGTAAGACAGAGAGAGAGAGAGAGAGAGCCAACAAGGCTAGGCAGGTAGAGTACTAATCCTGTCTAATAGCAATGTTTCTGTTCCATCACGACTGCAGAATCCTTAGCCAGAGGAAAGAGAAAGAGGGATCTGTGTGTGTGTGTGTTGGTTGTGTGTGTGTTGGTGTGTGTGCTGTAGGCAGTCCAAAGTGATTGATGATATGTATGATAATATGTGTTGGAAGGTTTGAAATGTCAAGCGTTTCTTCAGGATTGTGTCAGATTTCTCTCATTCTCTCAAGTCGTTATCAGCCAGCTTGGATTTTATCCAAAAACGCCTGCAGGGGCTGTGAAACTTAAATTTTTATAACAATTCCCTAAAGGCATCATATTTGTATGGCTCAGAATTTCACATAAGTTTGTTTCCATTCTTTCCATGACAATTTTTCATTGTAGGTTTTGGTTTCCAGTGAATTTGCTTGGATAAAAGTCTAATATATCACCCGGTCTAGTGTTGGTTTCCTAGTTCAGTCCGTCCTCTGTGTCAGGGGAGACTTGGCACTTAGAAGGAGCTCAGCTCTCTAAATCTTGGTTTACTTTGACTGTGCCAGGAAAGCCACACTGTGCAGCACGTTTGGATTTAGGAGTTTGTGCCATTAAGGCGTTTCGCAACATTAACACAGTCTTAAGAGATTAGGAAACGTAGAGGGGAAGATTTCCATTATAATGTTTTCTATCTGCTTACATCAATTCCCAAAATGCAGCTGGGTTTAAAGTTCATGACTTCAAATGTCAACTGTTTGGAGCAGGGTGAACAGGCTGGGGTGGGTATTGTCTTTTAGTATCCTCTGGGCATCTTACCTTACTGCTCAATAGATGGCTGCCAGTGATATAGTGGGCGGTTTTAATCACACGCTGTAGAGCCCTCCTGTCCTGGGCTGTATACCTCCCCTGTCACTTTGAGATGAAACCTGAAAACATTGACTGGCAAAAAGTTTTAAGGAGTATAGACAATTTTGAGAAAAACATCCAAAACTCTAGTATGGTCCTTTAAGGATGAATAAAAGTCAAGTTTTGTTATTTTCACAAACGTGAAGGTCTTGTACTTGAACTGCTGAACTGTAATTTCAAAAAGTGAACATGAAAGAGAAGTCTCTCCTGAGGTATCTGCCTTCTGGCTACAATCAGCAACAGCAGTTTACTTTATTCGCATTTGCAGCCGTCGGCCACGTCAGCTGGCCATGTGCGACGTCCTGTTTGGGTCCATTTTAGCGTCACAAATTTCCGCTGTCTGACCAAGTTATAGATGACCTGACTCCAGCTGGGTGGCCTGTTGTACACAAAGTGCGCATGTGTGCTCACACACACACACACACACACACACACACACACACAACATACATGCATAAATCTGAAAATTTAGCTACAAGCACTAAAATTCACAAACACACTCTCTCTCTCTCACGCACACACACACACAGCATGGAATAAACAGAAGTAAACGAGGAACGCTGGAGGCCCAAACACAGCTGGTTAGTCTCCTGTGGTGGATGTCAGGGTCACAGATGGACCAGAGAGGAGAGAGGAACGATATGATGAAGGAGAGTAAGAGGAGGGAGGGAGGATGGAAGAGAGAGGAGGAGGAGGAAATAGAAAAAACGAGAAGGATAAAGGGAAGTCAAAACAGGGAAAAGACTGTGATAGTAAAGAAAAAGGGAGATAGTCGTTTTCTTCCTCTTGTGATCTCCACATCTTCTTTTTTTTCCCCCTTTGCCTTATTTTATTTCCATAAGCGGTCACCTCCCACTGCTCAACGTCAGGTTCAGGTGAGGGTGAAATGTAAAGGGAGTCCTCCAGGGTCAAATAGTATTTCCAGATCCGTTCTCCCAGGCCTCGCCGTCACTCAGTGGGTCTCAGTGAGGTTTTGTTGTTAAAAATTGACAGCGGCTTCTCCTTTAAGCCTGTTTGTACTGTGCAATGACATTTTGACCGACAGGTGTTGGCGTGAACGCTGCACTCCCATTGGTCGTTACAATGCGATGACATGCGGATTGGCAGGCTGTGGATTCAACAGATTCCTGAGCAGCACTTAGTAGGGAAAGCGTGAAGGGTCAATTTTAGGATTCACGTCACTGCTCATGCTAACTCCCCATTTTTTCTTCCTTTGCTTTGTTCCTGATCAAAATCGGATCACTTCCTGAGAAGTTTCCATATTACAGACCTTTAAGTGGCATAAAGAGCAAATTAGAGCTGAAACGAATAGTAGTTCAATCTAAAATAAATTAATAGACTACTACTATTATAATTGAGCTATATAACAAGCAAACATGCCAAAAATTCTGCAGTTCCAGCTTCTTAAATGTGAGAATTTGCTGCTTTACTTTGTCTTATATGATAGTAATCTAACTATCTCTGACTGTTGATTGAACGTTTTGGTCAGAAAAGTTTAAAGTGTATTTCCCAAAATGTAGAACTATTCCTTTGAGGGCTTAATCGATACAAGTTCATTCAAACAGCAAATTAAAACAATTTAATCAGATTTTATCAACTTGAGATACAAACAGGCCAAATTAATTTACCTCAAAATGTCTCATATTATTTCTTTAACGACTTAATACTGGCTCTGCAATCTGTTAATACATAATGCGAGGTATTCCTGTCAATCTGAGGATCACACATTCCTGCAGTGTCACAACCCTCCCTGCCTTACTGACCTTTAACCTCCACCATCATGTTAAAAGTGAGGAATTCTATAACATACATAGCACGCAAAGCTTTATCTCACTTTGTGAAAAAACAAACGGGCTGTCCTGTCGTATCATGCTCTGTTGTCTCAGCCATACAGCTCAGTGTATACCATACCCTGGGTAACCCTACACTTCATCCGGATAACATCAGCAGACCCTCTAGGAATGAACAGGCAAGTCCAGACGTCAGCCGTTACCCACGAGCTGCCACTCTCAGGTGTATGAACAGCGGGAGGTATAGGCTGACAGGTAATACAGACGGCTTTTAAAATCCTCCATTAGACGTACGTACATGAAAGTGTTTGGACAGTAAAGAATGAGCAAACAGCGGAGATTGATCGGGGAACATTGGCTGAAGCTTATAGACGCATAGCTGGGTAATGCAGGGATGACAGAGTGGAAGAAAAGATGATGTGAAAACAGTGCCGAATTCACGCGGATGATCGGGAATGTGCCTGTTCCATCACGTTATGTCAGTGAATATATGCAAATTATGAACGTAGTGCTTTTGCCTGAAGTGGTGTAACATCTATCGGTACTATCCTATAGCACATTTACATTCCTTTAACTTAACCTGCCTGGCCTTTAGTGTAAAGGGTCAGTTCACCCCAATTACGACGATGGGCAGTAGCACGCCACAGTAATGTGATTACATTTTTTAGTAACAGTAGACATTTTACAGGCTGGTTTGTTTTCTGTCTTACCAGGAGTTTGACATGTTTACGCGTACGTTCACGTTCGAGTGACAAAGCCAACAAATAACACCGGAGGTCGCTGTTTGTTTCCCGTTTCCAACCATCAGTCAATGTTGTTTTTTTTAAAGTATGTCCTTCTTGTTCCCTAACTTTGACAACATATTTATAATTAACCATGACAGCGAGTCAAGTCCATTAACCTTAGTGAAGAAGTAATTTCTTTTTGCGTCATTTCGTCTCTGACGGTGGTAGACAGAGGACACACACACTCACAGACACACACACAGGTTGTGTTTCAGCGGGTGTAAGATGATCGAGTAACTGTCATATTGTTAAACCAGGGTTTCAGCTCATTGTCCCCACGTCTTTGTTGTCTATGGGAGAATTTAGCCCTGAGTGAGGGTGTGTGTATTCCTGTGCTTCTATCTTTGTGAGGACCAGCGTTAGACCTTACAAGTGAGGACAATTTTGGGAAGTGAGTACATTTTGTAACTTTTTCTAAGGATTTTAGTCTTACGTTTTAGTGTTAATCTTAGCATTAAGTTTAGGTTTAGGGACTGGGGAATGTACTGTCAAAGAGGGTCCTCACAAGTATAGAAGCACATTGTGTGTACTCATGCGGCATCACCTGTGTCGACACATCCAAATGTGCTCACGTGTCCTGCCCCATGTGTGTTTATTTACCTCTGATAATTCTTTATTGTGTGCATGCATCCATGTTTTCCACCTTCCTCCTCTATATTTATCCGCCCCGAGATTTAACGTTCTCCCTCGGGCGCTGGCTTAGCGCCTGTTTGTCCATATCATCCTTCACTTTTAACTCTGGGTGTGGACAGCGCAAATTGAACAAGGATCAGCGCACATCTCCGCCCTGCTCAGGTAGAGGCCGGATTATATCCCAGAACAATGGATCTCAGGGCCAATAACAATCTGAGGCAGCCCACTCTGACTGGATAATACCTGAAGAAGTATTCATCCCCTAACAAAAGAAAGTAGACCAAAATGATAAGGGTAACATAATATGGAGATGAGAGCTTCCATAATCATCAATAAGTTTCCTTATTAAACTGCACGGTGTTCCCATCCAGTTCGCTTCTCTTCCTTTAATGCTCCAAATCACTTGTTTCGCTTCTATTTTTAGCTCCTTCTTCTTTATCCTCTTTGCCAAAAGTTTCAATTGAGCGGCTTTCTCTTTTTGGCCTCCCTCCATTTCTTCTACCCCCTTTCCATCCCTCTCTTTTCCCCTTCCTTGCTCCCTCCATTAGCCCAAATTTCACTGTTTCCCTGCTCACTTTCTCCCTCTCTTGCCCTCCTTCTGTCATTGTGATTAGAGGAGTTGAGGAGATCAGAGGGAAGAAGGCAGGACCAGCACCACTGACCTTTCCCCTCCTTCTCTCTCCCTCTCTCCCTCTCTTCTCTCTCCCTCTCTTTTCTGTGCCAAGCTCGCTTTCTCCTTGTTGTGTGTTTCCTCTTTTTCTCTTCCTTCTCCACCACATTTTTTTGTCTGCAGATTTTATGGTTGTCACTGATTCTGCAAGTGGCAGCAGTTGTAGTAGTAGTAGATGTCAGCAGTAATCTTTTGTCTCTCCTTCTCTACTTATACTACCTGCGGTGTGTTTTTGCAGTTTCCTTAACTAATACTAGGAATTGTCTATATTTCTTTTAAAAGAAAATAGGCTGGGAACGAGGGAAGAAAAGCTGCAGCTGCTTCTCTCAGGAGCCAGAAACACAACTCCAATTAAATATTAATGTTGCTCTGTATCTGCTGGATGTGTAAATAGGAAATGCTGTGTTTACAGCTTGTTGGACAAATGGACAAATGGACAAAAAAAGAAAGCAATGAATGCAGGTTTAAAGTAGTTGAAAGCTACAGTAAGCCATAATGGGTCATATGAGTCAATATAAATGATCTGTAATTGACTATATGTGCTGCTGCAGTAAGAATTAAAAGCCTAAACCTGTTGCTTATCATGTGATAAATGATGAGAGAGAGAATGAGGAGCAACTACAACTACAGACTATTCACCATATATAAATACAATAATGATTGATGGATTAAAAAACATCAAGTATTGCAGCATAAATCAATACTGTGCAGGGTTGTTCTATAAATGTCATCACCTTGTTGACCTTATTTAATGAAATATTTCTCAGATGCTTTTCCCAGGCTCTTATTATGTTAGACTGAGACCCAGACTAGACCAGCTGACGATAACTTACAGGGGTCCTGGAGGGTCTTTGACCTTGATTGTTGTGGATATGAAAACTCACAGACTGTGGTCATATGAACTAATACAACCCTGCACTCTTCATCGAGGCTTTGACCTGCACACTTTATCACCTCCTCACACTTTCTCCTCATCCACCCCGGTCCTCTTAACCTCCTCCAGTCAACGCCCTTTTGTCCCTCCTCTCCCTCGCCTCCCGTCCTCCCCGCCAGCACCCTTTCATCCACTAATCGCATTCAAATGCCAGCCTTGACCCCTGAGTTTGACCCCAGAGAGACCCCCAAACCATGGGCTCATATGAGACATTTGCTCCTATATACTCACAAGGAGGTGACAAACACACATTTATACAAAATTTTGATTCACACGCAGCATTTTACACATACAAACACACACACACACACACGCAGAAGACAAATGGAAAAACTAATTTATATATATGCTCACCATGTGATCCATTACCTCCCACCCAGAGACCCAACAAGTGAATAGATGGCATTTGGTGTTTTGAAGTTTTAAGAGCCTTGTATATATGAGCTTATGCCACTCATACGTCAGCTTATAAAAGCTCTCTCTGTGCTGCTTATAAAGTCTAAAAGCACTGCGTGATGTTTTCTAGATATCTCAGGAATGCCACCCTGACCACATAAAGGTTAATCTGTAGTTCACTTGGAGTTTATACGGTACACATGGAGTGTGGTGACACCGAGTTTGTTTACTGCGCATAAGATGGGATGCATGGATGAGCGGGCAAACCTTGCAAAAAGAGTTTATTCCGGTTGCCCTGGCTGAGAAAACAGGCTGCGGTAACATTATGAAAGGAGTTGTGTAGAGTAAAGGGCTTCCCCAGGGCTGCTGCTGGTATCACTGGCTCTATTCTTTGGTCAGAGGCTTGACTCTGGTTGTAGTTAAGGTTGGTTTGAGTCTCTGTTACTAATCAAACGGGAAAAGAAAAAGAGCTGGAGGGAAGGATCCGGTGGTCACACACCGACTCATCTGTCCCCTGTTAGGAAACCCAGAAAGGAAAGAGACAAATAAAGGCTGCCATGTGAAGGGAACACATTTCATGTTTACAACTTGAAGAACCTGATAGTACATGTTTTGAATTAGATCTGCCATTTTAAAAAAAAGTCATCTAAATCCTCATTAAATCCCTTTGCCTTTTCCAAATTGCTGTTAATCTGCCAACCGATGCAACTATTAGGATTCCTCATATCCACATGACTCATGGAGCTGTTACCTGAGTCTCTAAGTGCTCTTCTGCCTCTATTTTCAGGCTCTTTGTTTGAGTTTTCTTTTATTCATGCAGGGATTTAAACAAAGACTCTTTTGCAGCTATAGTTCAGACTCATACGGTTACATACTACTGTTGGTTTAAGGGGTGAAGTCTTGCTCAAAAGAAGAGAAACCACAATTTTTCCTCACACGAACAGGGATTCGAACATCAAGATGTCTGGTCTTGAACAGCAGTTCACCACATTGTTTTTAATCTCTGTCTCTTTTTATTTCTGCAGGGTACCAAGTTTGACGGGCCGTGCGGAGGCCTGGACTGTAGCGGAGGATGCAGGTGCAACCCAGAGAAAGGCAGCAGGGTGAGTCACGTCTCATCTCTATGATGCCACTTTGGCACTTGTAAAAATCCATTTCCATGTTTCTGACTGCCCAGAAAACAGCCACAGAACATCATCGTTTGCACGTGCACATTTGCAGCTTTCTTCATCGGAAATCTCTGTGACAGTTGACAGCTTTTGCTTGGTGGACACAGAGAGATTTAACATTTTCTCTCAGGAATGATGACGCTTCAGATTTAGGGCAATTTTCTGCCTGAGTTGGTCGTAAAAGTAATAAAGTGAGTAATTCATTCAGCAGAAATGGTGATATTTACTTGATATATGTTGCACTATTAAAGTAGATTAACTTACTTGCAACATTAAGACATTAAGCACAATCTGTTGGTTGTGAGGTTAGATAATATGGAGTGTTCAATATTTGAATAATTAAATAAGATAATTTAAAATAAATAAAATTGGGAAATGTTTTGTGAAATTAAATATTATAACTAAACATTTATTTGTTATGTATTATTAAAAATAATGTTTCCATAAACACAGTCCTCTACTAAAACTATATTGACTTTTAATTGTAACTTGTTATTTTAACCAGTCATATAACTCCTCATCAGGCAACAAAAAGGTAGATTTTTCTCTTGTGATCACATCTGACAACAGAGTTTGGTCAAACTCTCAGCAAATTATATGAATTTAATCAACTATATAAACATAAAGAAAGACTATCAATCTATCACCTTCATCTTCATCGGGTTGATAATCTGTTGGCTGTGGAGTTATTTTGTTATTTGGAAACAAAACAAGCCCAAAAGGCTGAGGTTCCAATTAAAATAACTGTTTTAGGAATTTAATTTGCGGGAATAAGTTAATCGCTGAGAAACGATGACCTCGGGGTTCTACTTTTAATTGCTATCTCTTTCCATCACACAGCTTCACACATTAAACCCACAGACATTATCACTAGTTGACATATATCAAAGTTCGCTCGGTGTCACTCGGTGTGTTACACATGTTTCGACAACAGTCCTTATCTATAGACCGTGTTGTGATTCTTCCGGACGCCCACAGAAACAAAACAGTGTCTTTAGGCGAGGAACTCATTTTCTTGTCACTGCTACCATTAAATTAACATCAGCTGCCATCTGTTAGTGTTGACAGACTGTGGGGTGATTTACTCATCTATGAATGGCTGCACATTCATACATTTTAAACTTTACATACACTCTTGATTTAGTATATTCAGATATCCACCTGTCAGCTGTTTAGTAGCAACAAACAGAGCAGCTCTACTCTCTGATTTATGGTCGTATAGTTCAGAGTGACAGTTAAGAGAGAAGTTTTGTGGGTGTTTTTATACATCAATATAAACCTACTGGCTTTGTACAAATTCCTATACATTAACAAGCCTCTATAAATCGTTCGGGATCATCGGGTCAGAGGGGTGAAGGCTGTAAATAAGTGGAAGGGTTTCTCTTTATGATTTGAGGAGACGGAAGAGCTTTAGACACAACACAGATTATAAAAGCTGTTGATTTTAGAAAAATCTGAAAATAAACATTGATGTTTTTACTCTATGTGTAGCAAATGACACCTTAATTTGTGCTATTAATGTACTAAACCTGTACTTACTTAACATTAAGTTCCACCATTCAGAAGGTTTGTTCAGCGTCTGTGTGGCCTGAGAGATGAAACCCAGGGAACAAAAGTCAGTCGTCACTCTTCACAAAGCTTAATATTGCTGTTGAATGCAAAAACAGTGTAATAATTAAAGTACTGTATTAAAATTTTTATCCTAGGGCATAAATTCCACTGAGGTGGGATCCTGTTTTTGTCCCGTCAACTTTCATTGTTTCATTTTTATTTTCCCCCGGGTTTCGTCTCTCAGGCTGCAGACAGCCTGCCTGATTGGTGGAGGTTGTACCTGCAGTTAAACAGCAGAAACTACTCAGGGCGAAGGAGAAAATACTGTGACCTCCTTTTGGGTAGAAATCATTTAATCTTTCCTCTTTATAGCCAGTTTTCTCCCAAAACAGGAATTTCTATAACTGACCACCTTCCTTTGGTTTTGTTCTAAAGCAAATTAAAACTGTATATAAAATATAAACTACTTTTGATAAAATGACAAAAATCCTGCATATATGTAAATCATTTGGGGGAAATAATGTGTAAAAACACAACCCGCAGCTGAGACCTCTGTGTGTGTTCACCTCTGGCTAAAACCAGACTAACTTTAAGCTTCACACTGTAGCTCGGTCTCTTTCAGCCTGTATCCAAACAACAATTACTGTCTGACACAGAAGCCTACACTTACTGCGTCCCTACTGTACGCCAGTTTAGGTAAATAACATAGTGACGACCTCCACATTACACCCAGGTACCTGTAGGTAAATAACATAGCTCAGGTAATACCACCTACCTCTGTACAGGCCTTCTGTAGGCCTAAATGACACAGCCGCAGCTCCATTACCTTCTTTACCTGTTATTGTTGGGAGACGTTTAAGTGGTAAAGTGCTTATTTGTCTCTTTTCAGTTTTACTTTTGTATTTACAGGTCAGCGAGGGGAGGCGTGTTCTCGATCATAGCTGTTAACAGCCCTGAGGTCCGCAGGTGGAAAGTAGTTTAGGTCTGTGTTTGAGCACGACAGGGACGCAGGGCTTGATCCTTTATGCACCTTACATTAAAAAAAATGTATAAGAAAGTGGGAGGCCAGGGTAGATTCGTGGTCTGAGAGAGATGCAAAGCACTAAAATTAAGTGCACACTGAATCTGAAATGAGCTTGTTGGTTTTAAAAGAATTTCTCAACAAGGATCAGTAATTATAATTTGATGTCCATCCAACTCTTAAACCCTAAAACTATTCGTATTTTAGAAGTTAGAACAAGCAACTGCTTTAAATTGACTTAATGGTTCCTTGAGTTTCAAAATTGTTAACTTTTTGTTAATCACCTAATCCAGTGGTTCTCAACCTGAGAACAGCACCCAAAAATCTAATATGATAGTAAAGATGGCATCATCATGTTTCCCTGTAAACATAATTTAGATAATTTTTTCTTCCATTTCAAAGTGAGTGAAAGTTCAGCTCTCTTGCATCTGCAGCTTTGTTCCTTTAAAAACTGCTATAACGTGTAATTTGCAGTCTATACACATACAGACCCCATATTATGGCATCACTGCAACTCCTTAACACAGCCACGCTGCTTCTGAGATAAAAGATGGAAAAATATCAGAGGAGACATTCCTTAAGTGAGCCAAATATTCCCCTGTAATTGTCTCTTCGTATGTTAAGTTTACTTTGGATCAGAATCAACCAGTTGTCTCAGTTTCTCCTGTAAGACTTCAGATGTTCAATATCAAGGTTCACGTGGGTATAAATCACGTTTGTTATATCATGCTGGATACTTTGGCACCTTTTACTAAAAACACAACAACACACGTAATGAAGCGAGTCAAACACTGGCTTCACAGAGAATAACTGACGGAGTGTAAATGTTCTCAGGTATGATTGTCAGTGATGCTCTGTTGAGCCCTGAGGGTGAACTTTTGTCTTTTTGCAGACATCTGTCAGTCCAGAGCAAATGATAAGGTTTATCAAAAGTTCATCTCTTAAAGAAATCCATCATGGGCTTTGATAACCCCAGAAAGAGTTCAGAACACTAGACTGTGTAAATTCAGGAAAAGTTATAAAAAAACATTTTTAAAAGAAAACACAATAAGTTAAAGTTAAAGGAATAGTTTTACACCTCAGGAAATGTGCTTATTTCCTAGTCTGGCTCAGTACAAGTGTAACAAAATATGCCTTTCAGCACCTCTAAATGTTCTTGTGCTGTTTGCCCTGTACAGATGTTTTAGCTCCTATTTACCAACAACTGTGCCAATAACTCTTGCGGGCATCACACACGCTGGAACATTGTTATTATTTATAGTGGAGGAGGGTAGGACCGGCATGTCCAGACAGAATGCATAAATATGTTTTCTTTCCGGGCCAATAAATGTAAACCTGACACAGAACCATCTGAGGACTCGTCCTTGGAAACTGGTTTGGAAAAAGGGCACGACTTGGCAGGTGATTGGATGAAGCATCAGAGGCTTGACTTCAGCCAATCAGATTAAAAAACCATATGAACTCGTCGAAGAGAAGAAATGCATCTACGCTCACTTCTTTAGGAGCCGCCATTGTTGTTTTCAATTGGAAAAGTGGCTTCGCTTCCCGCTGTCGTCACTCCCAAACAACGGCCACAGCTGCCAGTAGTTACTGAGGTAGTTAGTTAGTTAGTAAGTAAAATAAACGTGGCATTAAACCAAATATCCGGTAATAATGGGAGGAACAAATGCACCTCTTGTCAACTTTGTGTGCTTAAAACAGATAAAGAGGGTTTTAATCGCTGCATCGGATAGAAAGCCCTTAAATCCATCACTAATGCCCGAGCGAGACCCTGCTCCCACGGGTGATACAGCGTCCGACCCCGACACACACACACAGCGAGATGGTGTGTGTTGGCTCTAGTTGCTTTTTATTATTAATGGCCAAAGGGCTTCAGTTTTACTCAGACTGAAAGTCCCGAGACTCTGAGAAAACACAGAGCACGAGTGTTTAAAAAGCTTTAATATCTGTGTCATATTGGATCCATTTGGTCCAATAACATCCGCTCCCTGTCGGGTGAATCCCGCGGGTCAAAGGGCAGTGACGGGAGGGTTTCTGTGTGTGTGTGTGTGTGTGTGTGTGTGTGTGTGTGTGTGTGTGTGTGTGTTCAGGCAGTAGTCGGGTCAGCGCAGAGCTTTTCAAGTTGCAAAAGGGTCAGGAAGTACTTCATGTGCTTTATTTAATTTAGCCAGACCTCCATCTGTGTCAATCACAAACAGAGAGGGAGGACTTCCTAATTTTGTCAAGCTGCAGGCTCAGTACCGCGTCGTGCCGGAGTGAAGCCCCTCACCGAATCACAGTGCTTCACTGCCGCGATAACTTCTTCAATCTGTGAGTTGAAGTTATCAGAGAGAGGCTTACTCAAGGATCCACCGAGCAACACAACCGAGGCTGCATTTCTATCTTATCTATGGCCCACTAATTATTTTAGTTTATATTGCGCTCACATGGAGCGTGTTTCTTCATAATGTAATCAAATTACCCACAAACTGACACACACCTGGGGCCAGGAACTATTATTCCAGCATACGCAAAGGCAGCTGGTAAGAATTAAAAAAGTTATTTAGTTCAGTAACCTGATTTTCCACTCAAACCGTGGGAAATATATAGATTTACCAGTGGAGGAATGTAACTAAGTACATATACTTGTTACACGTTCTTGTATTATATGAAGGTATTTCCATTTAATGCAACTTTATACTTCTTTACCATTACAATTCAGAGGGAAATATTGTACACTCATGGCTACTTTTTGTATTATATGCTTATATGATATGATGCAGTTCACATTCTTGCTAAAAAGACAAAAAAGCACGCGCAACTACAGCTGGAACTATTTTCAATATAGATTAATCTGCTGATTATATTTTGATGAATTGATTTATCTTTTAGTTAATAAATCTCCCAATCTTTTGAAGAATGCCTGTCACCATTTCCCAGACATCTTCAAACTGCCTGTTTTGTCCGACCAACAGTGCAAATCTGGAGATATTTGCTTTCCAATGATACAAAACAGAGAAAAGCAGAGAAAAGAGAATTCATCAGTCAGGTGTAATAACGGAAGAAACACTGTGATTAGCTGAAAGAGGTTCATGCTCCAGCAAATCATAAAATGCTGACACGAGGCATTTAGCAAGAGAAGCATGTAAGTGAGAGAGAGATAGACTATCTCTCTCTCTCTCTCTCTCTCTCTCTCTCTCTCTCTCTCTCTATCTATCTCTCTCTCTCTCTCTCTCTCTCTCACCCAGACAACAAAGGGGAAGCAGGAATCAAAGATGAATAGACAGGAAAAGAGAGAGTGCAGCAGCCGCCCACTTTTAAAGTACGATGAGGGTAAAGTGATAGTGGATGTGTGTCTCGTGGGATGGGACGATAAGAAAACGAAGGATGAAGCCCCTCTGCGGGGCCTCTCGATGAAAGACTGCATCTCTCCATCCCTGAATTCCTTTGCTTTAATCCTGAAGCAGGTAGAGAGGAAAAAAAAGGGAGGGAGACAGAATTCCTTTCCTTTTTATTTCAAACCAGATGAAAGAGAGAGAGAGAGACCGTAGAGGAGAAAGAAAGGACAGATTTAATCTCTAAACAAGTTAAAGAGAGAAGGAAGACGAAGAAGATGTGAGGAAAAAGGTCCTACCGTAACAGGGTGAGAAAGTGAGACACAATAGAGAGAAGTAATGATAAATGACAGCATCGACTAATTCCTTTAATCACAAAGAAATTAAAAACATCTGGATGAAATTAGGGCAAATTAGTCGATTTTACTATTAAATTTAACCATGTTGTCGTCTCAGAGCGGTTGAAATAGTCCTTTAACTTTTATCCCAAAACAGAGAAGAAATGGAAACAATATGGAGGCATATAATCAGAGGGAAGACCATATATATTGTCAAACACACACACACACACACACACCCACACACACACACACACAGATATTGGCTCAGATTGCACACAGGTAGGCCTTGTCAGTGTTGGCTGCAGAATGAGCCTGAGACAAGCATGAATGATGACTTTGATCTCTCTTCTGTTCCTCCTTATCTTTCAATCTTTCAATATATCTCCAACCTCTCCCTCCCTCCCTCCCTCCCTCTCTCCCTCCATGCGTTCTCTAACGTGTTGTGTTTGTGATTACTGACCTCGTCCGGGTTTCGCTGAGCGAGTGTATTTTGTTGGGTTGCTCGTACGTGTGTGTGACACGTACGACGATGCACCTACGAAGCAGCCTTACGTTGCAGGACAATCTTATCAGCGGTTTGCTGTTGTCCAAACATTTCCCTTCACACACACCACACACACTTCTGGGCCCCTGAGTGGCATTTTATCAGGCTGTCCCTCCTTTTGAGGCAGGAGTCTAAAAATGGTGGTGGGCTTTGTTTAGGCTACATCTTAAAACACACACACACACACACACACACACACACACACATACACACACATACTTATAAAATGGCGGTAAAGCAGCCATTTTGCCTCCCTTTGTCCAAAATGTCTCGACAAACATAAACCCATTTCCTTGTCTTTCAATCTGAGCTGAAATGATGGAAGGATGCAATTTAGCTTTGAACTTCTGTCCACACACACACACACACACACACACACACCTGACACTCATAGTCTTCTCATCCACTCACCACAGAGAGTTTAGTCTAGGAAAGGTCAAAGGTCACGGCCAACACAAAGGCCAGGCTAGACCAGGAGGTCAGGGGCACCGGCTTCACAGACTCATAGATAGACAGGCTGAGGTGTGTGTGTGTGTGTGTGTGTGTGTGTGTGTGTGTGTGTCTGCCTCACCTCTCTCATCACGCTCAGCTTCATTCACCCATCTGGATATTTGATGCCTTTGAATCCCGTAACTTTATTTTATCATCACATATAAAACGTAAAATAACAAACACACCAAAACTACAGAAGAAGAAGAGAAAAGCTAAAACGTCACTGTGTCACTCGGGTTGTTTCCTGAAACAAGAACAGAACAGACATATAAGAAATTCATATTAAAAGTAGACCCTCTTTATCCATCTCAGTTTCCAGTGCGCGCTACTGCCCTCACATGGCTCCTGTGGGAACTTCTATAAACCAGAGTTAAAGTTAACTGTAGGACTGTGTGCAACTCTATCATTAACATATATATTATTATTTTTTGTCTTGTAAAGCACTTTTAACTTTATTTTATTATATTCAGTTTATATTTATATGTATTATTAAAACAGTATAACTTGCCCACAGTAACTCAATAACTCAAAATCTGCCGTCAGCTGTTGTTCTGTTTCAATGAATGTATCGTTTTGCTTATATTTGGTTGTTTAGTGAATTTTAATTTAGCTTTAAAGAGTGAACATTTATTATTGAAACTGGGCAAACAGCATTTTGACAAAACCAGTTTTAAGTCACTACTTACTCCGTCTCCTGAGGAAGACTGTGAGATGCAGTTGAAAGCTACAGAAGAAGCTCTTAAGTGGACTTTGAGTAAAAATTTTCATTTTCGCAGTTGCTTTTGTTAGTTTATTAAGTTTAAGAGTTTAGGTTAATCAGAGATGCTGCTTTTAACATAATTAGTTACATTAAGGTGACGTTTTTTTTACTCATTTAATCTTAATTGCAGTCTTCACCACACAGTTCAAACCAAATGAAAGAATAAAAGTTAATGAAGTGGAAAAACGCCACAGGGAAGCTTTCACTGGCTTCTCCTCTCTGCTGCCTTTTCTGCACAAATCAGACGCCTTCTGGGTGATCTAATGTCACACACACACACACACACACTCACACACACACACACGTATACAAAGTGCAGGAATGTACAACAGTGGTTATTACTGATTTTACAGGCTCTTGTGATTTGATGCGACGATGACGGCACAGTTATTTACGACATTTCCACTCACTCACACACACACACACACACATATTTAACAGAAATCTAAACTATCATTTATGGGCATTTTTTTCTTTTCAGCAGAGTTGTCCTGCCCTGCTCGTTACTGACGCATGAACTCAGAGAGTCGCTGTTAAACATGTAGATGCTCATCAGGACGAAAAACACTTTAGGATATGCAATTATGTCTGTGTGAGTGTGTGTGTGTAGTTTTATTTGAGATAAATTCTATTAAAAGTGAATATACCAAATGTCACTTTTGATCTAGACCCCGAGTAAAGAGTCAGAGGGGCCTCACCTGCAGGTTGGGTGGAGCTCAGATTGTATCAGGAGGGCTGACACATGCGTCAGAGGGAAAAAAGAACTCTGCCTTATCTCTGGACTCTTGTTTTGAAGGAGCAGAGAGAGCAGATACGCCGACGAGAAGAGTCCCGCGCTGCAGATCTAGACACACACGTACTGATACAGAAAATGTGCACACCCATCACCCCTATGCTCCTTTTTTTGGTCGATATGGAAAGCTTATTCAGCCTCATCTGCTAACTTCCCTGATCTCCATCTTTTTAGTTATGCTCTAACTGATACTGCAGTCCTATCTCGATGGTCCCTCCCCAAAACACACTGTGGTGTGGTGAACAATTGTCTGAAGGGGTGTAACTGATATGCCTGGTTTCCTCAACAAAGCACCAGTTTTGTCCACACTTTAACTGCACTCACAGCAGCAGTCTAGTGGACATGCTGTAGCATCACAGAGAAACATTTTTGCAGCTCAAATTAAATATTTATACATCAGTGTAATCCCCCTGAGGGTCAGACAACTTGTAATTGAGCGTACTAATTGATTTTTGAGCCATTAACAAACACTGTTATCTGCATTACCTCAATGGTCACATCTGTACGTTGGTTTTTAAAGGTCTTACAGGTTTAAACGAGCCATACATGCCAATTACATCTGCTGTTTGCGCTCAGAGGTTGTCGTCACCTCAGGCTGATTTTGCGTTTCAGCCCCAATTACACCATTTAGTTCAAGTTTCTAAGACTGTGGTGTAAAAATCTTGTGTAATATATTTACGGCTTTTCTAACAGCTCACCGTGAGCTCCTTTTTGTGGGAAATGTTGGTTCTTTGTTGGAGAGGAAGACTTTTTGTGCCACTAGTTGATGCTCATAACGTCTTGCATTCAAATAACAAAAAGACAAATTAAAAAACAACAAACCAAAAAGTATCATAGCTGTCTTTTGCCCTTTGAGTTTCCTCCTCGCGCCGCAGCTCACTTCCTGTCCCACAGCTGAGAAAACACGACAGCTTTATGACATCATCACCGTGGGACAGCGGGGCCCGCTGACCGCTAATGGGGTTTTTATTGGAGGGGAAAGCACCTGGATGAAAAGAGAGAACAGGTTGTTTGTTTAACGGCGGCCATCAGCACAAACAGATGAGTCAGAGGTAAAGAGGAGGGGTGGGAATCACTCTGAGGGAGCGCGCCGGCAGCTGTGGAGGAAAGAAGGAAGAGGAGACTGCTGGGATACCCCACATGTGAATGTCGTGATTGTCTCTCTTTTAACCAATTTCCAATTAGTGATAGTTTGACAAGTTCATATATACAGCAGGGCTCATTGGATTCAGGTGTTAAGCACACATTCTCACAGTGTTTCTGCACTGCATTTCCCAACGATCAGCTGCCAAACATTTTGAAGATTGTGACACACGTCTTGTTCTGTAGAAGCAACAGGATACACAAATGTCCTGTTTCCCATGTTGACGTGCCTCAACGTTGTAGAAACCTGATTACTTTTATTATCTATTAATCTGCCCATTATGTTCTTGATTAATCAGGTCATGTTTTTTTCCAGAAAATGTTGAACTTAAACGTCCCAAAATGAGAAATTCTGACAAACTGAAATGCAGGTGTGATTACATCCTTAGCACTTGACTGCTCCCAGTTTCATGTTATTTCTATACTCTCAAAGTATCTGAGAAATTCCATCTCAGATGCCCGTATCCTGAGATAATGAGGCTGTGTCTCTCTGTCCGCCCCATCACTCATCCTCAGCAGGACAAACATGTCTGAGATGAATGAAGGTGTTTGGGTTCGCGGTCTGATCGCTGCAAGGGATAGGAGGGAAAAAAACCTAACCTCAACCTAAACATTCCCATCTAGAGAGGATTTCCCTCTTTCTCTTGTGTGTGTATGTGTAGACGGGTGTGGGAGCTGCAGACTTTTTAGTTAGTGTTTTCATTTGTTTCATCTCCGACAGCATCAAAAGACCCGTTCTCTGAGCGCATTTTGTTGCCATGGCTCTACCTTTTTTCCGAAGGGCGTTTGAGGTTTTGCCGATTCATGTGTGTGTTTGCATGTGGCTCAAACTGTAATTGGGTTATCAGACTGCCCCACTGATTAAACTTGCACCCAAAGACCCAACATTTGCTAAACCCCCCGCCCTCCCCCTCCCCCACCGCGTTGCTCCCATCACCGTCCCCCAGTGAGCATGCGGTGTGACAGCTAAAATCTTCCCCTAGCACAGCCAGTGCTCAAAACAATACGTGCCGATAAATCCTCAGAGGGCCCGAGGGTGTGTGTTCGTGTTTGTACGCTCGTGCGTTTGCGGATGACACACACACACACACACACACACACACACACACTGGTTTTCACATGCGTGGCGGCGAGAATCTGTCTGTCCAAGCACTCTCCTCTATCAGGAAGTGAGGTAGGCCCGACGGGAGCAGTAAGTCCAGAGAGCTTAGCGACCCAGAATAGGATCCATTGTGCCCTTTGTGCTGGAGGGGATTTGAGCCTACAAACTGACCAGTCTGCTGGAAGATGATGAGGATGGAAGGTCTGGAAGAGCCGGGGCGGAGACCCGACGGGCTGGCATGAAAACAGACAGGGATGCCAACTGGCAAGGGTGTCGGGACTCGGCGAGATGCTGGCAGGGGAGGATAGACTGATCTCTGATAAAGTTTGTCTCCGTCTGTATAAAAAAGCAAAGTACATTTTTTCTACATTGTGTGCAAGCCAGATGTGGACCATGTGGACTTGCACAAACTGTGTTTTTACAGGAAACCAAAGAACTATAAACATTACCATATTCTAGCATTTAACAAAGTAGGAGTACACGCTGTAAACTGTGCAAATTTATTGAGTTTCTAGCTTCTTAAAAAACAGATATTTCCTTTAGGGGTTGGTGGAGACCAAACTAGAGATAAAAGAAGAGGGAATATTGGATTTAGTTTCATCAGGTGGCCAGAGACACTACTCCAAATGAATGCTATTGTTGTGTAATGCTGCTCAGACTTGAGCTTTAACAATGTTTTAGGGTGATAATGTGTCTGGGGCATCTCTCAGCTTGTTTTGGAGTTTCTCTGCCAATATGAATGCCAACAAAAAGTTATGAAAAAATTAAAAATCCACCTGCTGTGGTGGCTCTGACTTACTTTATATATCAGTCATTGGCAAAGTTGGCAAACATGGCAAAGCTTTCATACAGTGTAGGGAGGTCAGCGGGTTGGTGACCTGTGTTTTAGCAGTGGATCGCCATCTAGTGGTCGTTTTTTAGAGCAGCTTCATGGTTGAGCAAAACCTGATGTGATTTAACAGTGCTCTTTTTTTTCTTTATTGTTTTTTTTGTGTTCTTTCCCCCTTTTTTTTTTGTTCCCCTTTCATCTCTTCCCTTTTATCTCTACTCTCCCACTCTCTGTGATCTCTGTAATTCCACGCCATGTTAGGGAATAAACAGGGATGCTTTAAACCTTCAGGAACTCTCCTCACTTCCTGCTTCGAACACTCAAATACACTCGCTTCCAGCTGACCATGAAAGAGACTCTCTGAAGATCAGCTTTTAGTAGCCGTTTCTTACATTTATTAGCTTTCCACAAATGGGAAAAGTCCCTGTTTGTCCAGGCATCCATGGTTAAGTATGATTAGGGTAAAAACAACAAAACCATTATTCAGTGCATGCTGGACACTGACACTAAATCGTCTTTTCACCTGAACAGTACCCAGCCGAGTCTTTGAAAGTGACCCATGTGACCTGAAAAATACATACTACAGAGTCTGAGCAGGTTGCAGGAGGACTTTTCAGGCCTTAATAGGTGGTTGGTACTTTAAATGTGCTCGCAGCTGAGGGGCACAAGCAGGTTAGAGGCAGAAAGAAAGAAAAAAGAACAGAAATAAGCACGTCGAAAGAATCAACTAAAGACATGCGTGAAGTCAAATTAAAGGTGATGAGGTCGAAAAGAAAAAGAGTGATGGAGAAGGAAACGGAGGGAAGGCGAGGCGTGAGAGAAAGTGGGACACCGGCATATTTTCCCCCAGGTAAAAACCAGGTGTGAGCGCGAGCCGTGAGGCAGACAGCTCCGACAGGCTGCCTTTACCTGGCACAGCCCTGTCATTACTGTTACCTGCCTGCCCCGAGGCCACGTGGGCTGGACGCAGCCTCGGCCAGACACACAGTGTGGTCACTGTCGCGCTAAAAGCCAAGTGCAGGAAAAGGAACAGGAGCTATGTCTCAGTGACATCCCTGCAGTCAGAGACATAAGGTTAAGTTGAGTTTGCTTGTACTTAAGTGTCACACCTGATACGTAGATGTAAAGCAAATAGAGTAATCTAAGTTCATGTAAAGTCAAGTTTATTTATATATTCTAAAATTAGAAATGTATCCCAGGCTTTAAAATGTGCCTTTTTTTCAAATTGGTTTATTTTAAACTTTAAAAGTACCATAATGTTTAAGTTCCTTTTGATAAAGACTAAATGAATAGTTCAACATTTGGGGAAATACACTTATTCCCTTTCTTGCCGAGAGTGAGATGAGAATAAAACATAAAGTTTAGACAGTCACAAAAAGGTATTTATACTTCTGTGTGACTGTCAGTCTTTATCTAAATGTACCGGATGCAGTAAACTCCACCCGTCTGGCACTCCCTGCAGGCTAAAACAAATGCTTAACATTGTTTATAACTGTTATTTGACCTTCTTCATGATGTCCCCTGATGTTAGATTTGTTATTTCACTAGTTAAATGGTTTTGTGTCTGCAGGCAGAGCAGTTATATATGAAAAGGACCAGGTGTGGAGCAGAAAAGTACCGTCCTTTTTGTATCGTGTGTGTGTGCATGGAACTAATACAGGGGTGTGTACCTTTACCTCGTGTGCAATGAAGGGCATGCAACCTCTGTGCATGTGCATATATAGACTATGTGTTTTTTGTGCATATTCCTTTATACTGTGCCTTGTGATTGAAGTGCATTGCTAAATTAGGTTAAGTTAAAGGCAAAGTTAAGGGTAGATATTAATTTAAGTTAAAGAATATGCAGTCACAGGTGCACGTAAGCTATGCACGCATTAACATGCATCTCAGCTCTATAAATGTGTCTCATAAATGTACATCTGCAGCACTGGTTTACTTCCCCGGCTGTTGTGCGACATCTTTATGAATGAATTTATGAGCACATTTCCTCGCATGATGTAAAGTTTCCCAAAAGTAAAGCAGATTCCCTGTTTGTGTGTTAATAAAACCGGGTCTTTTTAATCTAAGTGACTCAATAAAAACAAGAGTAAACCAGTTTTCAGCCTGCCTGAGCTCGGAAAATCAAATCCTCTGACTTTCTTTTGACCCGAGCGCAGACATCTGTCCCTGTCTCCTCCCTCTCCTCCCTCTCCTCCCTCCATCTGTCTCCTCTCTCCGTACCCTGTTATACTGCGTGAAATATAAGCTAATGGCAGGTTGTCAGCAGTGGAAGCTGTAGTGTGAATGTGTGCATGTTTGTCTTAATGAACCCTGCCTCTAAATCAGCACAAACCCACTTGCTGAAGTCGGTTCTCTGTTTTTTTTTACTGCCTCCGTGTGGCTGATATTGGTAGTGCAGCCTGTCACCTGCAGCACAAGCACATTCATAACAAGATGAAGGCTTTACTATTGGCTGTTTTTCTTTGAATACCCCCTCAAAAAGGTTTATCCTTTAAAACATAATAAGTTACATTTGAAAAACAGCCTTTTTGTGTGATTTTCAAACCAAATAGTAATCCACAGTAGCAGTTTTTCTGCCAGACCACCATCCAGGCCCACATGCCACTGCATGCCCACATAAAGCACTTCACCATCCCTCTGAGATTTGGGACGTGTTAACATCCCTCCATGAGAACAGAAGAAAACAAAACCACAGCTGAGTTTTACGCCCTGACTTGTTCCCGTCTGATCCATAACACAGAGACAAAATGGCTTCCCCTACTTACAATTATCACATCTCCACCCTGCTGAAGTGAGCGAGACACTGAGGTGCAGATTCACTGGGATTTATTTTTGACTATTTACAAGGAAGAGTGACATAATACGACTTCCTTGTGAGCCTTAAATCTCTGGACGTCTGAAATAATCTCACTCTGTGGTAATAAAATGTTCTCCTGGACATATTGTTGTTGATGGCCTCTACAGTGAGGCCTAATTTGACTTAACTCTGATAAGTAGAATGAGAAACGAGCCTCACAGTGGACATTTGTTGTGTTTTCTTCCCGTCTCGGCTTGAAAAGTGACCGTGTCTCCTCTCTTCGATCAGGGTCGTCCAGGGCCCCTCGGGGAAGTTGGTCAGAGCGGACCAGAGGGGCCACGTGGGGCCGTGGGGCCTTCAGGGCCTAAAGGAGAGAAGGGCCACATTGGACTGAAAGGACCATCTGGCCCCAAAGGAGACAAGGTGGGTGTTATAGATCTTAAAGTGGTTTATATGTTGTTTTTATGATAATATATTGGACAGTGAACCAATAACCTGGTTTTTATGTGTCTAATAACTAATTAAATTCATTTTTTATTCACTTGAATAATTGATTAAATTGTTTTTCATGACAAGCTAAATGTGCAAACTTTGATTCAAACAATATGAATCAGAACTGTCTTCAACAACCAAGCAGTAACATGTTTTCACCACCAGGTGTCGCTATTGAAACTGAACATAAACAATTAACAAAAGGGATTAATTACTCACACAGGGACCTATGGGAGTTCCCGGGTTCCAAGGAACCGATGGAGTACCTGTAAGTAAACCAGACACTCAAACGTATTCATGCACTTATCACATCTTTTTGGTTTCCAAGAGTGGTGGGTGTGTGTTGGGGGGGGGTTATGGTGTTCCCAAAATCACTCTGAACCGCACGGTAATGGGAATTCAGTCATTCAAGACCCATGAGTTGTTTTGTATCTTAAGACAAAGAAGAAATCCCCCATCAGTGCATGTTCTTGAATGAAGAGCGCAGCTTCTTCTCCTTGTCTGTGCAGGGTCACCCCGGTCAGGCAGGTGGCAGAGGACCACCAGGACTGGACGGCTGTAACGGGACCAGAGGAGATCCCGGAGCGCCCGGCTTCGGGACGGGAGCACCTGGATTACCTGGATTTGCTGTGAGGACAAACTTCAAATCCTTTTTTATTAGTTTTTATATTTGGGATGTTTGAATGCCCAGTGTTTAGAGAATATGGAGTTTATTATCGCTGCTTTGGATAGATTGATAGATAGAGGGATACTGATGGTGTCCTTTCCTCCAACAGGGGCCAAGTGGGCCAAAAGGTCAGAAAGGAGAGCCTATATACCTCTCGGATAATGGCATCACGGTAAATCTCAGATTCATAATACACACACGTGTTATTTATTGGTCTTCACGTCATATTGTCCTGCTGGACTTTAACATGTTGTTAAAAGCTTCTTTTCAGTTTTCCTTTCTACCTTCTTTCACTCTTTTTTGCTCAACTCAGTTCTTGTATCTGGATCCTCTAAACCCTACGTCCCCTCCTCCATCCCTTCCTCACTTCTTTCTGTCTACCTTTCTTCGTCTTTCTTTTTATTTTCATTGCCATCTCGTTCTTCTGTCTTCCTGCACCCTGAAGATTCTTTAGCTCAATCGTGTTATGTTCTGCATGAATCAAGGCAAACTGTGTTTCCGCTCAGCTTCCAATCAGCAGAGATTGTTTGTGGGAAGGCTTTTCGAGGTTGATAGCAATCTCAACCACTCAGCGACCCACGTTACCTTCCACATCACTGTTAGAGTAGTTTCTGCTTGTTATTTTGCGCTTTGCAAAAACAAACTACTGGGCTCAAAGATCGGGTCCAGCTTTCTGTCTGATATTAAGTAAAAGTGTTTTTGTGATCCACATAAAGGAAATTGTGTTTTCAGTCCAGTTGTTTGCCTGTTTGTTAGTTAGTTTTACCTCAAAAATGTTTTTTTTTTTTTTGTCTTTGATTTAAGGATTTAAAGACCATGGCACATTTTGAATAATCTCCCCCACATTTGGTATATAACATATTCAGATGAGTCCAAATAAGTATTACATTTTATTTATTTTTTCATATTCCATATGATTTTTCTATCATTTCCCCTTTTGATACACTGTCGTAACCAAATGCTCCAATCAGCTGAGTCTGCCTGCGTGTATGATGGTATTTGGCCAGCAGGTGGTGCTGCAGTAACAGAAATAACATGGTGGTCTTGAGTCTGACACTTGGCTTAAATTTCATCGTTGTAGAAAAGCCCTAATATTCCCAAACAGGATTTAGATATAATTCAACAACCACTCAGCATGATTGCTGTATTTTCTTTTCTTTTACAAAAAAAGAAAGAAAGAAATTGAATTGAAATTAATAAATGCTTTTTAATTATTCTGTTTTTCTTTTTTTCCTTATTTAGAGTTTACCAGGTATACCAGGAGTCGACGGTCAACCTGTAAGAATTTTACTTTTTCTTTAATTTAAAAAAAATAACACACATGAGCAGTGTAAAATGTACTTTAAATGCAAAATATATTGGATTTGTGATACAATATGTTGAACATACTATTCACGTCTCTTAATATTAGTACTACACTTGCCATCAGTTGTGTAAAATTATGAAATATAATTTTTTTCTCTGCAGGGTATCAGAGGTCCTGATGGTCCGTCTGGTTTTCCTGGTCCGAGGGGGCCTGACGGATACTCTGTATGTAAACTAATTAATCTGTTCCCTACCTCTTAACACATTCAGTTACAGATTTATGTTTAATACATATAATTTTCTGAGCTGTTTTTTTTTTTTTTTTGCACTCCTTTTAAATGGTTTGTGGCAACTGACTGCAGGATTAGTTCATAAGGAGTCAGGGAGTGTTTTACTGGAAATGAGTTAAAAATTCCACAAAACCAGTTAAATATACCACAAAATACTTATATTACTTATTATTACATCACAGAGTGTTAATTGATTCATAAAGGTATAAAGTATTTTCACTTTTAAGTACCTTTTGTGTTGGAAAATTACCAAAAAAGCAGTTTAAGAACAATTAAATAGCAATAAATTACATGATTTTTATTCTATTATCATTTAATAATTTTATTACATTATCAGTTACACATCTTTTTAAGTTATAATTGTCAGTAAATGAGTATAAGAGTTATTATGTTTATTATATTAGTTATTATGTGTGCAGGTTCTGTGTTTTCTGGATGATTTGGATGATCACATCATATTGTAGACACTCATCTTTCTATCCATCAAAGAATATTTAGTTTTGTTGTCTTTGTGAATATTATTTCTGATTCTGTCGCCTGTGTTTAGGGCCCGCCTGGTCCTCCCGGCCCACCGGGGCCAATGGTAAGTAAAATAAGTGTGATGTATTATATTCCATTATAAAGACAACCTCAGTCCATCATGTAAAGGTTGTTGTTCTTATTCTCTCCAAGCGCCTTTCATTGACCCTTGTTGTTTTTAGGGGAGCCGTAGTGACGGATATGAAGGAGAAAAAGGAGACAAGGTACGCTTTGTTAACTGAAAAGCTCATGTACAGCATGTGGACTCATTTTCTGTAGAGATGAATTCACACACATGCATGTAATGGTTATGTAATGGCTTGTAGTGAGTGAAACATGAAAAATAACATCTGTAAGTCTGTTTTACATTTTTTCATTTGTTTTTTGGTCATTTAGTTGTCCATCACTTAGACAATAAACAGGAAGAATCCAAGTTTATCTCCATAGACATTATCATCAGGGCAGGAAAACAACCTCTTAAAATCATTAAGACAACACACTTCAACACCATTATTATTTAAACAGTATGTTTTTTTTCTGGTTGCTGTTACTTCCAACCTGAGAAATTACACATAGACATACAGATGTAATTACACATGAAACTGTTTTTGATGTCACATAAACTGTGAGTGAGATTGAGGATACTTTATCCCCATGGTGTCATCTCAGAGATGCATTTAAATATACCAGAGAAAGTGTAAAATCCACAACATTCAACTTAAAAAATCAGCCTTAAAGGAAGATTCCACCATTTGAAGTGCAAAATTGTTTATCTACGTGGCTGAAAAAAGTATGGTGACATACATCAGTTTCTTTTTTGTCCATCCAGATGTGCATTCAGGACACAAGCACTGCTGCTTTAGGTCTTTGCATGTCCCGTACCTCTCACTGTACTGCACAATTATGTTCCAGTAAATCTTTTTAAGGTAATGCAGAGGCCAAGTGCCTAAGCAGTTTCACGTTAAAACAGATCACAGTAAAGAAACATTCTTCAGAAACTCTTGGTTGGTTTAAAACACCGACCGGTTTCAACCTCACAGGTTCTTCATCAGGGCGGAAATGATAAAAACAAATTAGTTACAACCAGACTTGTATTGACTCTGTGGGGTTGGAACAGGAAAGGCCTTTTGAACCACTACACCTGCCTAAATAAAGACTCGTAATAAAGCTTTTTTCCTTGCTGTGCCCTAGAGATTCCTGAACAATGTTTCTGTTCTGTGACCAAAAGTGGAAGAGACTCTTAGCATTAAATTAATTGCGCTTTACGAGTAAAACGAGTTGTGGTTTCTACACTTTCTCTCACTTTATTCCCATAAACATCAGCTACAGACTGGCGCATCAAAACAGCAGGCTTAGAGTGCTCTAGCTGGGTCCTAAGTGTGTGTTTGTGTGTGTGTGTGTGTGTGTGTGTGTGTGTGAGTGTGTAGGCATTTATGTGTGTATGTGTGTGTGCAAAATGTATTGGTTGGACATAATACCATGCATGTTAAACTCTGACTGGTGGTGGCTTGACAACCTGCACTTCTTCCGTCCAACGCACATTAATTTACCCTCCATCCATCCTTCCCTCTTTAACCCCGCCCGCCCCTGCATCCCTCCACCCTCCTCCTCCTCCTCCTCCTCCTCTCCCTGATTGACACCACTACTGAACTGTTTGTTGCATCCGTTTCCTGTACGATAAAAAGATCACATGGACCTCTACTTGATTCAGTCTGGTTTGTTCTTCCAAATGATCTGTGCTGCCGCTGAGACAAGTCGCAAACTCGCTGAGACGTGCAGGACAGTTTTATATCAGATCTGGAATCAGTGTTTAATGTCGCATCATAATCAAATTCAAATATTTAAAAAAAAAAAAAACGTACTTCAGATATTGTTTGCGAGTTGACCAGTGGCATTACACACTTGTTTCCCTCACTGTTGAATGACAGTTCAGAGATTTTACATGATCACGTTTTTTCTCCCAAAGTGGAAAAAATATCAAATTTTGAAGTCATTCCAATCTTGATCAGGCCCTGCATCCATCATGACCTGACTCTGCTGCCTTTGGAGGCATACAATATTAAAATCCTCATTAAATCAATACCAATAATTTAAAAAAAAATAATAAACCTTTAACTTTTATTAAAACTTTTCATATTTCTGAGCTGTCACTCTGGAGGACGATCAGTGGACTGTGGTGCTGGAATCACTTGCTCCTACTTCCCACGTTGCACTACCCCTCCCCCCTCCCACCTCCCCTCCCCTTAATTGCGCCTGGGCATCTGGTGGTGAACTCTGGGATTTGTAGTTTTTTTTTTTTTTTTTTTTTTGCCTGCTCTTTTGACTCCTCAAACCCGCCCACCCATCTCATTTGAACAATCACACAAGAGTACTAACAGTCACCTTCCTCACACACTGCATGCATGTTACACTCAACCAAACACTGAACTCAGGAAAGATTCAGCGTCAAACTGAATGTGGAAACAGCTGGATTAACTGTCAGCCTGTTGAAATACTTCTCTGTAGGGTGACATTCAAATGGCCCTGTGTGGCGCTTGTGGTTCTCTTTTGGGTAAAATGGGTGATTGAAATTTCCCAAAATTGATCAACAAGAAACTCCGGATAAAGTATCCCTGAGCTCTCTCTTCTCCTTTTCTTTCTGTCTTTCTTTCTCTCTTCTTCACTCCTTTTGCTGTGTTTCTTTACCTTTGTTTGTGTTTTTCCTCTTTGCATTCATTTACTCTTATTTTCTCTTTTTTGTAATTCGGTTTTATCATCATTTATCATGGTTTTTGATAAGAAGACTACTCAGTTTATTTTTTGTTTGTCTATCTATCTATCTATTAAATAGATCGATCTATCCTTAATCATTTTTAAGGGAACAAAGCTAACAAGAGGCGTGTTTGTTCGATCTAAATATTTCTGTACACTATGTGGCCAAAAGTATGTGGACAGACGTGCTTTTGTGCACTTTTGATCTGGGGTATTTCATGGTTGGGTTTGGATTCTGACAGAAAATATTTTATTTTATATTAAGTTTACTTATGTAGCTTTTCATGAAACTACATTACAAAGTGCTTCACAATAGAAAGGCAACAGACATAAAGTGAATACATACGAAGAATACAAGTAAATAGAAATTACATAAAGGCAAGTTTAGGATTAGAATCGCACTTTTATAAAATTGTCAGACATGATGGACGGTGACCACTGGCAGTTTAGTTAAACGAGGAATAACCAACAAACTATCACATACTTGTGGCCATTTAGACTATTTAACAGTTTTTCTCTCTGCTCTTTATTTTTTATTTTTTCCCTCCATAAAAGTTTTCTTCATCTTTTGCTTCTTCATTTCTGCCCCTTTTTCCTTCTTTTTTTTAAAAATCTCTCATGCAACTCTTCCTCTCACCTCCCATCACGACCTCCTTCGTCCTCCTCCTTTCTCCTCCTCTCTCCCCCCCCCCCCCCCCCCAAACCCTCCTGATTGGCTAACGGTGTGTTGTGTGTATTTCGGACTCCAGGGCGACTTGGGTCTTCCCGGACCCAGTGGTACTCCCGGCGACGGGTCACTAAGAAGCGAACAAACTCTCACTATCTACAAAGGAGATAAGGTAACACAGCAAGGGAAGGCTAGGAGCAGAACTTTCCACGACACACACACACACACACACACGAAGCAGGAAGCAGGCATCGGGCTGTTTGTTGCGAAAAACCAAAGGTTGAAAGAGGAAGAGGAGCAGTGATTGCAGCAAACTTTACAGCCACGGAGGGGAGGACGTGTTGGTGCAGGACAGTGAGGCGGCGAATGAGGGGGAGACTTGGGGGAGAGATGGAGGAGAGGTTGTTTCAACAGCTATTTCTACCTGCAGAGCTGCTCTGCAGGCAGAAATGTCTTGAGTTAAGGTTTTCTCCCCCACTGAAGTTCATTTTAAATCTAGTCTTGTTCCAGAGGTTTCCAGAGATACTGAATGTGTGATGTAGAATTGCAGGAAAAGGGGGTAAAACATGTATTACATCTAGAGTTTTGTTTTTGATGTGAGGGTGCAGTCACAACAAATTAGATTTAGGATGCACATATGATGTAGAAGGTTATGTAAAGGAGGTGTGGGAAAATGTGTTTAACTTCAGCTCGCTATAGAAAATGTTAAAGAGAAATATTGGGGACATCTGGATTAAATGTGGTTTAACCTTCCCACGACTTATCATTAGACAGAAGCCAATTCAGCTATGCAGAGAGGAAGTTTAGAGGAAGCTCCTATTGTGAATCCTGACAGTCTTGGTTCAGTCATACTAACTTATATATTAGGAAGTCAGCACTGTTGGCCTTTCAAGTTCAAACCATTGAGCTTGAACGTCCATGCTTGACCTTTAAAAATAGCAGTTTGACAAATAAATCCTGAACTAACTCTGTGCTTCTGCTGCTTTCCACCGCGTCTCGTGACCTTCCTCAGAAGGTGAAGTTGCTCAGTTGCCAACATGCAACCCAAGGACAGACTTAAGGCCACAAGATGAAGCTGAAAGCAAGTAATCGGAGTTTATGTTGAGAGTTTTCTGTCAGAAAATCAAACTAGTCAGATAGTTAGATAGCTTTCATCATCAGAAATGTAACTCAACCAATCAGATCCTTTCTGCCTCCAGAGATTATTGGACTTTGGAGTTTGTTAACTGAAGCAGTGAAGGTCAGACCAGCCTCTCATCATCACCCCAATATTCCCTCACTCCTCTTCTCACTCTGCACACAACAGCCCCTCCAGTGGCTCCGTCCACAGTCACACGGAGGCCGTCCTCCAGTCAACGGCCCCCCGTCTCGCCCCCGTGTCCTCCCCAAAATGCCCCCAAATCTCTGCCGTCGTTTTCCCCGCCACCTTTCCCCTCCTTGTCCCGCCTTCTCCCGTTTCGCCACGGTGACCAGTGTAAACAGCTCTCTCCTCCTTGGTTACGGCATCCAGGGCGATGTGGGCTTGCCCGGCGACCCCGGCCAGCCAATGATCAATGGCGTTGTGGAGTTTGTGGGTTTTCCCAAAGGAGACAAAGGAATGCAGGTTTGTTGGAAAAACGCAACTCTTCTCATGGTCGACATTTGTAATACCAAGCAGGACGATCAGCACTGAGACAAAAATGGACCTGCCACGTGTCCTCCTACCTAATGTTTACAAGTTTCTCTTGGTAATTAAGTCAGAAACATGCCAGGGTCCATTTTTAGAAAGGTTTGTAGAAAGAAATGTATGGTAATTAAAGTGCTGGTTACTTTAAGGATTGTTAGGTTAGTGGTATGGTCACTACTCCACAGCTTGGTTTCATCTCATTTCAATACAGAATGAAAATTAACATGCAGAGACTTGAAACTAACTGGCAAAAGATAATCCATCACAGCAAGCATTTCACCACCTTTAGATTTTTTATTTTGATTAATTAATTTATTTGAGGAACTACTTTTTGTTATCAACACATGGAAATGCAGTTGTTGTTGTTGTTGTTGTTGTTGTTACATTTAAAGACACTCCAGCATCTGATATTTGAGCTTTGGCTTTTAAACTGCAACATTTTAATCCACAAAGTGACCAAAATCAGAAAAATCCTTTTGATGACGTGATGGTTTAATTGTCTTAAAAACATATAATCCTATGCTTTTTTTTTTACAGCACTCAAAATTATGGATATAACTTTGACAAAAACATTAAGGAAGTGGCTGTTAGGAAAATTGGAAATCACCCAAAGTACACGTCAAGAAGTGGATCGGTTACTGAGACCACTACAGTTCAGTTTAGGACTGCATGAGTTATCAGAGAGGAAAAGCCCACTGTGAACATTCGAGGTAGCACTCGATCCCCTTTGTTACTAACCATCGAGAATCAGAGAAATGTAAACTTCTGCCCTGGATTCCTCAGCGTTCAAAGCCCAGCACAGTGCGCCCTCTCTGGGGCTTGAACAACACTGTGGCTGGGACACTTTGTCAACATGACCCACATATTATTATAGTAATTGTTGTTTGTCTTTTGAGTGAGATTTTACTGTTCACACTGACTTTCAAAGGTAAGTTTAGATACAAAGAATGTGTAAGATAATATTAGAATAATGTAAAAACCAATATAACCCAGATACAGTCTATTCACTGGATACTCTAGATATTGCTTATAGTTCATTTTTGCTGTAAAATGAGGCCGTTCTCAAGCTCAACTTTGTTCACTCTCTGTCTTCCTCAAAGGGTGAACCTGGCCCAAAGGGAATCAGAGGATTCACCGGCAGCCCCGGCCGGCCTGTAAGAATATTTTTCCAGGACCATAAACTTCCAATGTCATTTCTATACAATATATTCTGCTGCTGTGTTACATGAGAATATACCAAACATGCAAAAAATAACTGTACTTAAAAAAACTGTCTTTTTACTTGTTTCCAGGGACCTTTCGGCTATCGTGGTGAAACTGGAGAGAAAGGCATTGCCGGATACCCCGGTGCAAGAGTAAGAGCTAACAGCTGACTGTATTATAGTCATTTCATACATTAGAGAAATAAGTAGAAATAAGTAGAAATGTGCCCTTTTGTTGTATGAACCCTCCCCTAACTTTAACATACTGGAGATTCCTTATTAATACTTCATAACTCCTGTTGTGTTATATTGAGAAGCGTTGCTGCTGTTCTTCGTCCATGGTGAAATATGCTGTTTGGCATTGCTTCCTGTCTTCCTCTGTGGTCAAATATGTCTCTCACCTTTCCCTCGTCTCTTCCTCTGTGGTGGCTGTCGTCTTTTATTTCTACCAAACAGGGTCCTCCTGGTTTCAACGGGCCTCCTGGACCGCCGGGACAACAGGTAGGCGTCTGTACTTTATTACTTTTCCCACAAAAAATATTAAAGAACCGCAGGAATTTCTGACGGACTGGACCCGTCAAACACAGGCTCGTTCTGGTCAACGCAAGGCATTTTAAACTGCAGGTTACCATGGCAACAATACCTGCTACAGGACTAGTTAACTCACAGGTGAAACTAATTTCACTCTGAGTTAAACTGACTACATACAATTAGTTTTAAAAATGTCCTCAGTAGACACATCTGCAGACATTCACACTTACCATCCTATACAGAAAAGGATGGATGATGGTGAGGCGCCATGATGCAAAAAGCAGTGGGCGTTTCCTCCGCCCTCCCCTGATCCTTTACTTTCCTACATCGGCGCATGTTGTGGTGTATCATCACTTACACCTTATACACTTTGGTGCTGTCCTCAGTAACTAATTCAGGATTCCCTGCAGTGCAGTGTTTGATGCAATCACCTGTACAGTGAATTCAAACCAGATTTTTTTTTCTCACACAGGGATTCATGGGTAACCCAGGTTTCCCAGGGCAACCAGGATACCCAGGGCCAAAGGTAAAATGACAGTGTGTGTGTGTGTGTGTGTGTGTGTGTGTGTGTGTGTGTGTGTGTGTGTGTGGCGTGACTTTGTGCATTGTTGGACGATGGTGTTCATAGACATAACAAATCTGGGTTTGTCTTAGTACGCATACTGACCGTTTTGAGTATACTTTATTTTGTCTAATAATTAATGTGGGAACAAACTCAACTACATACTCATAAACCTATTGTGCAATTAACACTGTGTGTACAGTTGTATGGATGTGGGAAACAGTTTGTGGGATTTTATTTTTCATTACCTGTGTTTCACCAGCAGATGGTGCCAGTGTGTCTTAGATTAAATTGGGCAAGCTGATGTGGAAAAATTCACTACAATGTTATATAATAAGATATTCCTGTAATTTGGAATGATGCTTGTTAACTGGTAATTAATGTTAATTTAATGTTTGTGTGGTGCAAACGTGTTTAAAGGAATAGTTTAAGGTTTTTTGAAGCTTTCTTGTCAGGATCTTAATGAGAAGATTAATAGAAAGCTAAATATGGAGCCATGCAGACGCTTCTGCGTGGTTGATAGTCGTGACATTCTGCTCTGAACTGGTTTTGTGTGTCTAAAAAGGGAGACCAGGGAGACCAGGGATCACCAGGACCTCCTTCTTACGTTGATAATCTGGGCACTCTTGTTCAAGGTAACACAAACACACAAAATCCAAACCAGTAATTTAACTTTAACAGATCAAATACAGGGTAACTCTAATTAGGCGTTCATTCCCTATGTTTCCCTGTCTCTTCTCTGATTGGCTGCAGGACAACCAGGTGACCCAGGTCTTAACGGCCTACCCGGTGCCCCCGGTGACCGGGGATCTCCAGGATTCGCAGGACCACCAGGCCAACCAGGAACCGGTGGATTTGGTTCAGGTAATACACGCAGAGAGACATACAGTACACGAGGTCTTTAAAAAAAAACACGATGTGTAATCATTTCCTCTGTTCTCACATGCAGGTCGTCCCGGATCCCCAGGTTTTCCCGGGACCCCCGGCCCAAAGGGAGAGAAGGGTAACCCAGGCATACCATCCTATGGCTCCGAAGGACTCCCTGGCCCTCCTGGACTCCCCGGACCCCCCGGCTCTCCTGGACCTCAGGGCCCTTCTAGTATGTTTGCACACAATCGACTGACAAAAGCTTGTTGGTCCTCCCTTCACAGGTGGCCACCATGAGAAGATGAAAAGGTCTAAAGGGTCATTGCAGCTAACAAAAAGGCTCCCAACAGTGATGAATAAAACAAACTGAACATTACAGTTATTATTTTAAATTTCCCATCTTACCTTGTGTTTTAAATCTTAAATTTGTTTTTTATCGTCTGCTATTGACAAAGCACCCTGAGCTGGATTCCTTGTATAAAAAGAGCTAAAATAACTACTTTTTCTGTTCTTTCTATGGATAAAATGATGCAAAAATTAGAGACTTCCAGATGAGGATACATCATCTTTGTCACCCTGACACAGATCTGCAGTTGGCATAAAAGAATCCACGATAAGAAAATAGATTTTTGTATTTTTACCAGCCATAAAAATCAGTTCATCGCCAAAAGTAAGTAGTAAGACTTTAAAACATCATGGCTGACTGCTTTAACTGTCCTCCAAGGCTTTTCCGTTGGTCCCTGCGTCATCTACCCCGAGGTGTCCGAAAGGCCCAAAGGCAGGTATCTTAAAGGCGGCCATATTGCTATGATCGCCATGGCAATTTTCAGCCCGCCAAAAACGAAATTCTAAACAACAAACACAACTTCCAGCAGGCAGTATCTAACTGCCAAAATGCTTTTTTTTATAAACGCTATACGCTGTGGAGGGTGCGGTGGTAAGTATAGCTGAGAAGAGTGGACGTGGACTTTCCACTCCAAGCTGCTTTTTCTCATCTTTGGCCACCAGGTGTCGCCTGCCTGCTGTGAACATCAGTCACTGGTTTTACATGGACATAACGCATGGCAGCAGTGGATTTTTTATTTTGTATTTTGTCGGCACAAACACATTAAACGAAGGAAGACAGAAAGTGGAGACACAAGCTGAAAGAAAATAATAGCAATAGCGATGATAATAATCATACAGTTGTTTATTTTCAGTTTTTTGGAACATTAAATTTACATCATCTCTGTGACATAGTTGAAGGTGTTTTACAGTATACTTACTAATGATTCGTCATACTTGAACCAAGACAGGTGTTATTAAGTTCACATTACGGTAATGACACCTGAGCCGGCTCCAGTGGCTGAGGTTCCAGTTTTTTAAATAATATATTAGTAAATTTACCTTTAATCTTAGATTATCTTCACCATAAAGGTCTACAATGAACATCCATCCACAGATTTGTTACTGGCTACAAAATAATTATTATAAATAAATAATACATTTTATAAGTATTGTGAGCAGTTTATTTCCTTTGTTTGTGTGGGTGCCAAACTGCAATGCAATATGCATGCTGCTTGTGGCAAGTAGCTCTTAGCCATTATAGTCGATGTAAAATCACTGGACTGGTTCTTGCTAAGTGCAATTCTGTTTTATATTTTAATACAATATAAACAAGTTAATGCTTTGAATTTTTTTTTTTTTAAATAAGCGTCTGTCATCTTGCAGTAGCAGCTGAACTCTTTCATATCACACGCTGACCAAAGAGACTAATCCTGATTTCACACTGTGACACCAAGCTGCACTTGCACTGTGCTGGTTTAAATCATTACTGTTTATATGATATTAACATTTAGGTGCGAGTGCACGTTGTGGGAAAATAAGTTCCTCAAGACAGGAACTTTCCAGATACCCATTGTTCTTACATCTCACATCGGTCAGTGCAATTCAGCTGAAGTTTAAACAGTGTGAAATCTAAGAATAACTTGTGGTTAATTTACCATTTTAGCTTCTAATTTATCTAATTTTATGTGTGTGTGCTTGCAGGTTCTCCCGCAGGAATCCCCTCTAGTTTCCCTGGAACGCCTGGGCCGCCTGGTCCCAGAGGGGATGCGGGTAACCCCGGATTCAAAGGCTTCAGAGGTACACACACACACACTGAACAAAATCAGGATGTCTCACAGTTTGGGTCAGTTTTTTGCAGGGGTAACCTGTGTGAAATGATCATCTCTATTACTGTCTTTCCTTTATACTCACCATCTCCCTCGTCCCACACTTTTATTCATCTCCCCTCTATCTTCCTTTCCACTCTCTGCCGTCTGCCGTTGTCCCGTGTCCTCCGTCCTCCAGGTGATCCTGGCGACTGTGCCTGCCAAGGAGGAGGCTCCTCGGGGTTGCCTGGCTTACCCGGATCCCCAGGAAGAGACGGCAGCCCCGGCTTCCCTGGACGAAAGGGTGATCCCGGTGATGGCGGGTCACCCGGCTTAGGTGGCGTTCAAGGACCTCCTGTAAGTAGAATTTCAACTACGTTTTTACAGCTTTCATCACACTTTTGGCTATTTTAGCTGACAAATATTATATGAGTCCAGTTAAGCCAGAACAAAACTGTATGTAAAGGTTTCTGATGTATTGCAAGTGTCACATAAATCCATCATTTCTGTCCCCCTGCAGGGCCCTGGTGGTAGCGTTGGTGTGTTTGGTCGTAAGGGAGAGAAGGGGGAGTCTTACTACCCCACCCAGGGTTTGGGGGTGAAAGGAGAGCTCGGAGCTCCTGGACCCAGAGGTCCTACAGGTGAAACTGGAAAACCTGGCAGAGACGGACTGCCCGGCTTCCCCGGATCCCCTGGACCCCCAGTGAGCGCTCAGTCCCGCAGTATTCATATCAGTCTAAATGTTTTCATCTGCAGGTTTTAGCAAGTTCCTAAAACAAGATGTACAAGTAAGCTCCCTCCTTCCCTTTCCTCGCCTCCCCAGGGAGACGCTGGCTTCGGCACTGTTGGAGAGAAAGGTTTCCCAGGTTACCCGGGGTCCAAGGGCCGTCCCGGCGACCCCGGAGAGCCCGGCATTGGCTACGTCGGTACGCCCGGCTTTCGCGGAGAGCCCGGAGATCCCGGTATACCTGGGTTGCCAGGACAACCGGGTTTGCCCGGACCGAGAGGTAAGTGATGCCGGGGAAGAGTGATGGAAGCAAAAGAAAGGAATGGAAGTGTGCGTGTGTGTGTGTGTGCGTGTGTGTGTGTGTGTGTGTGTGTGTGTGTGTGTGTGTTCATGAATGTGACTTTGAGAGACAGAACAAGCGAGAAAGAAATTGTGTGTGTGCGTGGATGTCACGCCGTATTCTCCCCCAACAGGGCGAAACCCCGACCATACATCCACCTCATCCCATCAACGTCCGTCCCCCCGTACTGTAGTTACCATAGCAACCTCATCCTAACACCCTAAACCATTAGAGGACATTTTCTAGGGGACATTCAGCTCCTGGTTCATCTGCCTTGCTGAAGCAGCCCAACTCTCCAGGACCTGAAGGGGCAACATGGCTCTTGTTAGATTTTCTTACCCAAGCAGCTTCCTGCCCTTCACGCCTCGGCTGCAGCAGCATACCGTTACCTGCGTGATTAATGGTCTCCATTAATGTGCTTATACACTTCTTCTGCAGCCAATGATCTATAATCCATGAACTGCTTCGTCAGGTGACTGATTGACGCACAATGATGACATTTCAATGCTGATTGCGCAAAGCAGCCACTGTGCTCCTTTAGTCTCGGAGGAAGTGAGATTTCATTTTGTCAGTCAATGTATTTGGTTGCTCTTTTAAAGGACGCTGCTGGTGTTTTTTTGTTTTTACATAGATTTACATACATTTTTTACTGCTGGTGTGCTCACTGTCAGCTCAGTTACAGATATGAGCTTGTTTTCTTCCTCCAAAGGAAGTAATTTCATTCTTTTTGTGAATAAAAAAGACCACGAGAACGATAAGATAAAGCCACTTATGTTTGATATGTTAGTCTTCTAAGAAACATCTTGTCTTGGTTGAAAAGGAAAGTTAAAAAAAATGATTTAGGACATGTAGTGCCTGATAGATTATTCTGAAAAGAACCCACCATTCATGTTTTCCAAATCCGTGTTTTATTTTGGTTTGGAAAAGTCAACTCGACCTGGACTACGGCACATCAGAAGAGTAACTGCGTGACACCAGTGGCGTCCTTTATCCCGCTCTCCTTCTCTGAGACTAAATGACACAAAGTCCTCAGCAGCAGCTGGCCACTCATCCTCAGTATGAATGTGTGCTCTCATACCGTGCATAATGCTAAACAGCTGATTAATTTTGCTCTAAATATGAAGGTTATTGTCACTCACATGAGCTGAGGGGAACACGAGGGAGAAACTGAGTCACTTTAATAGACTTTTAGCCGCAATTTGACAGTGATTCGTTACATCTGTCACTTTCACAAGCTCTTAGCCAGTGTCTCTCTTTCTCTCTCTCTCTCTTCTCATTGAGTGGAATAATCTTATTTACATTGAAGCAAGCATTTCGAGATGCTTTTGCCTTAACTGAATGAGCCTTGAATTAATTGAATGGAACTGATGCTGATTTGCTGATATCTGTTTGATGAAAGAAAATTAAACAAAAATGATTGCTTTATTTGGCGCATGCAAATGACCCTGACTGGCTTTGTATGCTGCCATCTTCTCTCTCTCTCTCTCTCTCTCTCCCCCTCTCTCTCCATCCATCCATCCCTCCACCTCTCTGACCTTCCTTGTGCATGTGTATCTGTCCAGGTGAAAACAGCTGTGGAGGGGTTAATGACGCCGGAGAGGGAACGGGTGGGTAACTAACTTTTTCATCCACCAGCCAGAGTAACGAGCCCGGGACAGAATTTGTACAGTTTAATGGTGGATTCATAAAAAATCCCCCTCCAGCAAAGCAGTTTACGGAAGCAGTAGAGCAGGAAATTATACCAACCACAGGCAAGATTTATGTCACATGTTCACATGTCGACCAACAGGAAATGACAGTGGAGGCACCTTTAGATGGAAATAAACAGCGCTACTCAGGGTTTGTGTTCACAATGCAAGCAACTTGGATGACAGATCACTGTAATCTGGCTAAACTGGTTTTAAGTGTTAAAAAATGTGGTTTCAAATCTTTAAAACTTGGCTTCAAGTATTTTTTTTTATGACGTTAAATGTTATCAATTAATTATTGCCAACAAATGTCATCAGATTTAAATTCTGATTCTTATGTTGTTATATTCTGATGCTTGCATTGATGTACTTGACATCACGTTTTGTACGACAGAGCCAGTGAGAAGAGCGAGAAAAGAGGAAAACATAAATATAGAAACCTTTTTTTTGTGAAAACAATAAGGACGTCTCCTTCTTTGGCAGATAATAGTGTGTTTGTTATACTAAGAAGCTGTTCTGTAGGGCCTTTAATTAAGAACAAATGAAGGAACATGACTCAAATGAGGGAGGCAACCATTCTCAGAGCTTCTTGTTCCTGTAAACCTTCAAATAAAAGTAGTTTGCTTTGAATCAATCACACATGGAAATAAATTTGAAAACAGTAGAAATGGAACTATGAATGCGGCCATGTTTTTCCAGTGACTGATTGATCCATTGTTTGCAGTGTGAACACGTTGGTTAGTGTTTCTCAAAGAAAAGCCCCCCGGTGTTCAAGGCAGAACGATTGATCGACAGAAAGCAAGTGATCCTGGGAAATGTAGTCTTTTGCATTCGGACAAACAAGTGGCTCGCTGTCAATCATTTGTCCACGACGGAGCCGATGGAAGCCTCTCGCTCCCTGCGCCTCAGGGTCTCCACTCTGGCAGAGTCAGTCGATGATTGACAGTCGAGCTTCGGGCTTTATGGTCCTTCAGAGATTTCGCCCTGTAATTGGACAGCCACAGTTGGTCACGCTCTCCTCTTCCTCCAATCAAAGCTGCTGAAACCTGGCGCATGTTTTCAAGCCCTGCCTCTGCTAAGTGCTTTTAACCAGTGAGGGTTGTGGGGGGGGCGGGAGGGGCCCAATGGAAATAATAAGAACTGATCTCCAAACACCAAATTTGAATTTATAACTTTTAACTTTTAAAATTGTTTCATTGTGATGAATTTGCTACTAACGACATTCAACCTCCAACACAAAATAATTCTCATAATTAAACTCAGATTAACCTAAATGAAAGTCTTTCATTTGAAAGCACTAATGGCATGAATGGAGGCGACAGACAATCAACATTGCGAAAGACATTCATGAGAATTGACTGGCCGATTGTTAAAAAAATATATATTCTGTATAGTATTCTCATTATTATGAAACATGTATTTGACATTTAGTGTTGTTTTGTTTTGCTGGCTCTGAATAGCTTAGAATAATGGAGCACTGGCTTAGATAAAGCATTACTCTGTAGTTGTTTGTATTTACTCTATGTGTGATTCAGACCTGGGCTAAATACTAATTTCCAAACGCCTAGAATCTCATCTGTTAGATAAATGGAACCATGCACATGTTTGGACATTTGATTTGGACCAGGTCTGGACATAAGAGAAGTGTGTAGTTATTTATTATATGGAAGTAAAAAGTAGCCAGTGTTACTATGAAGTGTGATTTCTAACCTATATGTGACTGCTACCAGGCCAAGTGCTTCCTTGCACCATACCTGGTGAGGATGGAGACCCCGGTTACCCCGGTCAACCTGGACGACCAGGTACGATTTGACAAACTTTTTTTTTTTTTACAGTTTGCATTCTTCTTTAATGTGATGCACTAATTGATTCTGCCTGTTGTCTCATTTCCAAAAAGATGTTGCCGTGCTTCGAATGTTTTTCTGCTAAAATAAGATTGTTTTCTTTTCTTTTGTTCTTCTTTAGTCCAAATGCAACGTTTTTTTTTTATGTTCTTTTTGTGAAGGCATTTGGGTTGTTATATGGAAGAATATAATTTTGTTAAAAAAAATTTTAAAAATGATAAAACAACACTTAAGAATGGGTTAATTTCAGTGTTTGCCACATTAATTAATGATAAAATTTGATTTTCTTTGTCAGTTTTCCTTGTAGGTTGAGTTTATTGTTGTATGGCCGAGCAAATGAGACATTAATCTACTTTATACGATAAAATCTGTAATTAAAATGCCATTTTAACAAAGTGAACAATACTTTTCATACTCATACCTATCTGCACCTGTCAGGTCCTAAAGGTCAGGCAGGTTTCCCTGGAGGCCCTGGACGTCCAGGGCTCGACGGAGCCAAAGGAGAGAGAGGGGACCCCGGTTTTGGAGGCCAACCTGGACCACAAGGTAAGCCTGCTGATCCGTTGGCAACTGGACTGTAATCAGAAGTTGACTGACTTCAGTTCATCACTGTCAATACATTGCATTCATTTGACTTCAACCCATGCCTCCTTAATCTCCTCTACTGTTTCCTCCACCCCCTCCTCCATGCAGGTTTCCCTGGACCCAGAGGGGACTCTGGAGCTCCAGGTGCTCCGGGACAGAGTTTTGATGGAGGCAGGGGTAAGGACGGTCTTCCAGGGCGTCCTGGAGCCAAGGGCCAGCCTGGAGAGGTACTGGGAGCCACACCTGGAAGTCCAGGACAGGACGGTTTACCAGGAATCAACGGAGACAAGGGCCAGCCCGGGACACCTGGATCACCTGGATTACCTGGTGGGTCTGAGACGGGGAGTGTTGCATTGTTACGTTCTCAAATCAGGTCCACGTTTATATCAATGAGGGTAACAGAAAATGACCATGAAGTGTAATCAACACTAAGTATTAGGAGCAGTCTTAGTGCTAGAAGCATCATCTGTCCTCCTCCGTCAGGTGGTGACGGACGCTACGGTGTTCCCGGACTGAAGGGAGAGCGCGGCGTTGACGGTTATCCAGGTATTCCCGGCGCTCCCGGACCTCCAGGTGAGCCGAGCGGTGGCATTCCCGGTCGGCCCGGAGCTCCCGGCAATCCGGGACTGAGCGGATCACCAGGTGAGGGAAAAGACCGAGCAACCCTGTCCACGTTTCACCATACGGCTAACCAGACCTCTGTTCAATTTTGTAGGAATTTAAAGGTCTGAGACCCCATGTTGTATATTTAAGGGACCGTGAGTGTCGAAACAGAATTATTTGTAGCTTGATTTATAGTAAAAGAAGAAAAAGTATTATTTAATTCAATCTTGGCTGTTGTCTTTCACTTCTCATCCCTTCACTTTTTTCACTGTATTTCTTTCACAATCCTCCATTTATTAGACATCACATTTGCCTGTTTTGTTCTCGTTGTTTGTTTAAACTCTGCATCACCCAAAAGAAATGTCTTGTCTCCTGTTTTGTATTTTCTCTTTGTCCCGTGTTCCTTCCTCCTTTCTTCCCTCCTTCCTACTCTCCACCACAATTATCTCCATCCATCCTCTCATCCCTCCGTCATCCTTTTTCTTGGTGTTGGGCCATTCACTATAGGCTGCCAAGGTGAGACACTCTCTCCCCCATCCATCCATCCATCCATCCATCCTTCCACCTTTTGCTTCCATCCCTCCACCCTCCTGCTATTCACGCATTAGACCAAACGCTTTAACCGCAACGTTCCCTCAAAGTGTCTGCCTCCTCTCCTTTTCTCACCTGTACAGCAAAAAAATGTCCATCTCCATAATTTAATTAATTTTGCAGGCAGTCAGTATGGGGTGTGACAGTACTCTTCTCAAAACAAATGTGGCGATGTAATTTCATTATTTTTTTCATAAAAACACAGTAAAATGCATCAGGTGTTTTCTCTGGAATCAAGTGAATGATCAAATTATTATCTGGACGTTTTGTTCTTTTAAGCACAGTTCTCTTTGTTTCACATATTTTAGCCCATAAACTACAAATCACACACACTTTGCAAATACTTCAACTGATTTCCTCATCCAGGAGCGTCAGCAGTCCTCCTCAGCAGATGGAGTCGTCATGGAAATGTAGACCTTGTTTCTAGGTGCTTAGCTCATGCACTTCCTGCTGAAGTCACACTGGTGTCCATGTTTGATTGTTCTTCATCTTACAGGTTTGATTTTAAACAACATAGTATTTGAATGTAATGGCCTTTTGCAGCTTAAACCGTGAAAAGAATTTAAAAAACATACCGACACACGACAATATATCCTAATTTCTTAAAGAAGAAATAACGTGAACAATGCTTCCCCCCCTCTAGTAAATAACCCTTGCTGTGGTTAGAAGTACTTCTGGATTTTCTGTGATTGCAACACTTGATGGAAATGAATGCATCACACCCGACTGAAGTATTTCCTCAATTTTTTTTAACTCAGAACAATGGCTTAAGATGGACATTTTGGCTGTGAGAGATTCAGAAACAGAAAGTTCTCTCAAGAAATGTAACTGCTGATGTTTGGTTTTATTTGCGCAGCCAGTACTAACCCTCGTAGTTACATATTGGAGTGTAATCTGTACTAGATGTGTGTTTATTGGATTAATTGCAGTAGGCTCGTGTGACGGCTTTGTCAGTTTTGGGCGCAAATGCTGTTTAACAATGTGGCTGCATCAGTGATCGTAGAGGCATTTTTTCTACACTCTTAAAAGGGACTTTTTATTTTCAACTCATCTCTGCGTTGTCCCAGATCAGCGACACGTCAGACGAATTCGACCAATTGAGCTGCACGGATGTGTTGAAAATGGGTTCTCTTTTTAAGAATGTAAACAGTAGCGGCTAGTTTGCTATCCTGTAGGACAAACACACTTTAGGCGGTTAAACCTCGCTAATTCAGCCTGGAATTGCACTTGAGTTTAATCTATATTTTAATGGAATAGTACAGTATGATGACACATTTGGGCTATTTTAAATCCCTGCATATGTATCTGAAATTAGCTGATATAAGTGCAATTGCAGCCTAACCAAGGCAATGAAACAATGTAATGGAACATGTGTGTTTACATTGTTGTCTACATTTTTGCTTTTTTGCCAAATTGTGTGTGTGTATTCGAGTAGAAATAATTTATAAAGTGATTGTGTTTGATATTTATTAATAAACTGAGTTGGAGGTAAGTAACTGTATTATAAAAAGAAAGGTAAGTTTATATTAGTTGGCCTTCAGAGAGTTTTTTTTTTATGCTTTGCGTCTGAATAAATTAAATTTATATTCATATTATTTTATTTTTCTATTAATACTGTTTTTTAAATAGACATATGGATTCTTGTCCTCATTTGGGAACAGTGACTAAATCTCTTACGTCTTTCTTTTGCCCGTCTCGCCATCCGTCACCTGTCCCATCACCGTCCGTCCACCACCAGGTTTCCCTGGTCGCAAGGGAGACAGAGGAGACCCAGGTTTCCCAGGGCCTGCTGGGATGAAGGGAACCCCGGGACTCCCCGGCACATCTGGATCACCGGGGCCAAGGGGACCCCCCGGACCTCCAGGACCAGGAACTAGAGATGGAATCCCAGGAGCACCAGGAAGGAAGGGTAGGCTGGAGCCACTGTTTGTAATCCCAGTTCATGTTCTTACTTTCTAAAATCTCCTTACAGTGGCGACAACATTTCGATTCGCTGTGTCTTTCCGCAGGTGACAGAGGTTTCGCAGGACTGATGGGTTTCCCTGGGCGACCAGGTCGTCCTGGATCCCCTGGGTTTCCCGGAGAAAAAGGACTGGCTGGAGGACCTGGAAGAGAAGGACTCCCTGGCACTTACGGATACCCTGGACAGAAAGGTAGAGTATCCAGAAAAAGGAACTAGGACGACTACTGGACAACTGGACTGCAGTGTCACAAGGAAACCCGGACGCCTGTGAGTCACACTAACATCCGCGTGGTTTTACTTCTGTAGGTGACAGAGGATACCCCGGTCTCCCCGGCTTGCCTGCTCCCCCTATTCCTGTAGAATTTGTGGAGAAAGGAGACCCAGGAAACCCTGGAAGAAGCGGCCTTCCTGGCTTCCCTGGACCCAGAGGTAACACTACTTCCTAAAACACGGTCTGTATTCGAAGAGGTACTATGATTAAGTAAAAGTAGTAGTACCAGAGTAATAACATATTCCATTTCAAGTAGATGTACCTAAAAATGTACTTACATCAAAATAAAAGAGTTCCCTACTCTACTAGTGTTTATTTATTTTGTGTTTAATTTTTATAAATATCACTGGATTGTCATTATTGGTGCAACTAATAACAATGTCAGATAAATGTAATGGAGTATAAGTATACCTTCAAATTGTATTTAAGTGTAAGTAACTGTAAGTGCAGTCTTGAGTACTCTGTGTCTGGTTTCAGGTGACAAGGGTCTGCCGGGTCTGCCTGGTCGCCAGGGTCTGCCTGGACTTCCTGGTTTCGCTGAGCAGAGTAAAGGACAGCCGGGACAGCCCGGGTATCCCGGCCAACCAGGAGGTCCGGGCTTCCCCGGGCCGAAGGGAGAAGCTGGAATCATGGGATTCCCCGGCACGTCTGGACCCAGGGTGAGAAAACACACACACACACACACACACTTACAAACGCAAAACATGCCGCAAGGTCAGCCAGTGAGATTTGATATCTCGTGGCATCTTTCAGGGTGATGATGGCACACCCGGTTTCCCTGGCAACCCTGGAGAATTTGGTCGGCCCGGTGCCAAAGGTGAGGGGCAATTATCAGGCCACATACACACACACACATGTCATTCTATCAAATCAATGCATTCAACCTCACATCTGTTTATGAATAATTTAATACATAAAATCCACCCATGGACTCACATGTTCTGTTGCTCAGGTGCACCTGGAGAAACGTATGGGTATCCTGGAGCCCCGGGAGCTAAAGGCCAGCCAGGTGATCCAGGCTTCCCAGGTAAGATTCACCATGTTTGATTGAGATAATTAATTAATAAACAGTAGCTCCAGTAGAAAAAATGAAAATGCGTCCTGTAGCATGTTCTTGTCTTGTTTTTATCTTATTTTATGCTGATTCACACACTTGTATGTGTTGTCATGCATCGTTTTTCTTCTATTTGGTCTACAGTAGATACTTTGAATACATTTTCTCCAAACTCCCTTGATTTTCAAAATATCTGACACGTCAAAAAAGGATGTCTTACCAGACTGATTGTCTCTCTTCAGGGCGCCGTAGCAATGATGGCGCCCCCGGTGACAACGGCTTTCCAGGAAGCCCAGGTTTCCCTGGAGGGAAGGGAGCTCCCGGTGATGCAGGACGGCCTGGAATAATGGGTGAGGGAGGCCGATACTGTGGCAAACATGCGAATTTGAAAAAAACTTAAAATGACCAGTCGTCATATTTCCTTCAAGTAGCCAGAGAGGATCTCGTTCGGAGGGAAGTTTTACAGTCAGATAGTAACAAGTAATTGCCTCGTCTCCTCTGCAGGCTCCCCTGGTTTCCCCGGGCCGAAGGGCCAGTCCGGCTACCCAGGAAGGAGAGGAGCAGATGGACCTCCCGGTCTGCCGGCAGGTCCTGGAGGTCCTGGAGCCAAAGGTGAGAGAAATATTTCTAATGCACATATTACTGTTAACTTTCTGTTTCCAAAGGAGACGAGGGAGCGCAACAGGGAAGAATCTGAGCAGAGGCTGCAGACAAACACGCTCACTCTGTTGTGTTTTTGCAGGTTTGCCCGGATCCCCTGGTTTGGATGGACTTAATGGCCTCGGTGGACCTAAAGGCATCCCTGGAACCCCAGGCAAGGACCTCATTACACACATTGAACACCCCAAACCTCTTTGAGACATTTGATACACAATATTTTAAAGGCTTCTCTTGCATTCGCTGCCACGTGTTGCACCTGGATTCTTCTGTCAACAGGGAGTTAGTTTTGAAAATGACTGCAGTGACAGAAAATGAGTCCAGTCTATTGACCTGAGCACCTTCACTGTTTTGACACATGTAAATAATAATTTTAGCAATTGAGACCATCAACATTAAGAGAAAAAAAGAAAAATTACACACAACAGATACTCACAGTATGAATGATAACAAACAGCTGTTTTCTAACCGCCGCAGTTTGCAGATGTTGAAGAGGAACTGTCGAACGTTTTGTTGTGTTTGTATCCAGGTGTGAACGTAGGAGGTCGCCCGGGCACTCCCGGTGCACCAGGGTTGAAAGGAGAGCGAGGCGTCTCCTTCCCAGGAAGTCCAGGCTACCCCGGGTCGAAGGGAGAGAGAGGAGAACCAGGTGAGACGGAGGAAATAAAAAATCCACATTGAATGATTAGAAATGATGTAATAGCAAAATAATGACTGCTGGTGTCTTTGTGTGTGTGTGTGTCAGGTGGTTCTGGACTCCCAGGGTTCCCTGGTCGGCCCGGACCTCCCGGTGAGACTGTGGGGTCGGATATTCCCGGACCCTTGGGAGACCCCGGCCTCCCTGGTCTGGATGGAGAGTATGGTAAATACATTTCCTCGATCCAGATTCCTTTCCGAACTCATCTCCTCTCCTCTCCTCTCCTCCTTCTAACCCTCTCCTCTGTCTTCAAGGTTTCCAAGGTCCTCCAGGTCCTCCCGGGCCGCCTGGTCCAGGCACAGCCCAGGGAGACCGAGGTGACTCTGGGCTCCCGGGCTTTCCCGGCTCCCCTGGTGCAAAAGGAGAACCAGGCAACCCTGGAGGCTCCGGGATCCCTGGCAGCCCCGGTTTCAAAGGTGACGTGGAGCTTTAAACAAAAATAGTATTTTTGTTTCTTTGTTTGTCAAAAATTAAATTTATGAAATAAAATGTTGTATTTTTGCTTTTCAGGAGAACGAGGTGACACTGGCTACAGCGGAGGTCCTGGTCTCAAGGGTTTCCCCGGTGACTCTGGTTACTATGGAAACAAAGGAGCCAAGGGATTACGAGGTAGGACGACTTCCACAGGCAGAAGTTTGTAAGTGCACTGTGGTGCTTCAGGAAATGAACCCCCCATCCTTCTCTTTCTCCGTCCCTTCCTCTCCAGGGCGTACTGGTCCTAGGGGTGTCCCCGGAGTCACGGTGCCTGTGCTACCGGGAGACTTCCGGCGACCCTTCGGAGAGGTGGGTTATCCCGGTGTAAGTGGACCTCCCGGTAACCCCGGAGAGCCCGGTCAGCCTGGACTGCCCGGACGTCCAGGTGAGCTTTGAAACTGTCGGTTTTTTGGATTTCAAACAATCTTTGAAATTGACACATGAGATATAAAGCTTTAGAGGTGCTGGCAGGAGGATTTTGTGACCTTTGGTGGAGTTTCCCCCTATTTTCTGTCATGCTAAGCTAAGATAATCATGTTTTGGCTGTATTTCATATTTAATGAATAAGCGTGTTTCCCAAAATATTGAACTTTTCCTTTAACAGTGTCATGCATAAACACAGGTTTTCAATATAGGCTCCATACAGCATATGTACCCATACATGAATATATATAAAGGTTGTAATTAAGTCAACTCAGTTAATTGAGTGTGTTTTATGGTGCAGAGAGACAGAAACAAAATGAAGAGGAAATATGAAAATAAACGGCTGTGTAAAATATTCTCCCGCTGCAGGTCCTAAGGGTCGGCCCGGTCCTGCGGGCAAACTTGGCAGGACTGGAACTGCCGGTCTGCCCGGACCTATCGGTGACTCTGGACCCCCCGGTTTCCCTGGACCAACCGGAGACCAAGGTGACGAAGCTCATTTCCAACAATTTTGTCTCAGATCTCAAATCACCTGGTGACAAATGCACATGAACATGACAAACAGAACCTTACCGACCCCACTAACAGCAGCTTCGTCTGCCCACGTCTCTTCTCTCTTCCTCTCCTTCAGGTCTCCCCGGTTCGGTCGGTCGCCCTGGGACTCCTGGCACCACCGGCCGCAGTTCCAGCATCGGCTACACTCTGGTGAAACACAGCCAGAACTCCCAGGTTCCCATGTGTCCTCAGGGCATGGCCACGCTGTGGGACGGATACAGCCTGCTGTATGTGGAGGGGCAGGAAAAGGCACACAACCAGGACCTCGGTATGGACACACTCCAATAGCGTGTTGTTAAGGCGTCGTGGAGTGATTTTCCACCTTTATTTGTGACCAATTAGAGCTGCTAAAACAAAGATACAAACCCCTACATTACCCGAAACGATAAGACAGCTAATTTAGAGGAGATATCCAACAGAAATGTCATATATATAGTAGTGGCACTACTCTTTCATTGTTTCTTTTAGCTCAAGAGTCGACCTTTTTATCATCCTAGGTTGAAACATGAAGCTGTGAACTGCAGAAATCTCACTCAGAGCTGTTTAAAATGAAATAAATGTGACGTTAACGCACCCAAAACCTTAAACTGCAAATAGGAAATCACTGTCAATAAGTGTTTTAACCCCTCTCTCTCTCTTTTTGTCTCTCCAGGCCAGCCAGGGTCGTGCCTCCCCAGGTTCAGCACCATCCCCTTCCTCTACTGCTCCCCCAACGAGGTCTGCTACTACGCCAGCCGCAACGACAAATCCTACTGGCTCTCCACGACTGCACCCATACCCATGATGCCCGTGGCCGAGCAGCAGATACCACCTTACATCAGCAGGTGCTGTACGCTCAAAAAAGTCAAACTGCACCCATTTCGGAGTGCGTGCATTAGGAATAAAGGCGCCGTACACGTACATATACTTCACTAAGCTCTTTCCCTTACAGGTGTTCGGTGTGCGAGGCTCCATCTCAGGCCGTGGCGGTCCACAGTCAGGACATGAACATCCCCACCTGTCCTCCCGGCTGGAGGAGCCTCTGGATAGGATACTCCTTCCTTATGGTAAGCTAAAGACTATAAATAACTATTTTCTCATAATAAGGCCTGTAAATAGAATCTAAATGTGTGTTCTCTCAATCTTCTGGAGTACGGCAAATATCAATATACAAGTTGTAGTTAGACAAGTCAAATAAGGAAGTGTTTTCAGGCAACTCAACAGGTCGAACTAGGATTTAAAAAATCTGTAGTTTTCTTAGTTTTAATAAATTACAGTTGAAGTGAACTGTCTTTCCAAAATGAAATGCCCTCTATTTGACTCAATTAAAACAATTGAGTTAACAGTTGGTGTAGTGCGAACAAAGAATTAAAACTTGGAAATCTCTCCCGTGCAGCACACGGCAGCTGGTGCTGAGGGCGGCGGCCAGTCCCTGGTGTCCCCCGGCTCCTGCCTGGAGGATTTCCGCGCGACGCCGTTCATCGAGTGCAACGGGGCCAAGGGCACCTGCCACTACTTCGCCAATAAGTACAGCTTCTGGCTCACCACCGTGGACCCAAGCCAGGAGTTTGTGTATTCCCCGGGTCAGGAGACGCTGAAGGGAGGCCAGGAGCGCTCCAGAGTCAGCCGCTGCCAAGTCTGCAGCAAGCTCTTGTAGTAGGAGGAGGTGAATGGAGGGTGGGAAACATCAGGAAAAAAAAAGAAAGAGGTGTTGATGATGGAGGATGAGATGATTTATAAAGAAATCTATAAAAACAAGAACATGTGACTGACGGAAAATGAGCCCCTCTCCTGCTTCTCTGATGGTTTCAGAATCAAGTCGGCTCCGTTTTTAGAGTTTTTGATCCCCTATAGGAATGAATGGCTTATATAAATAAAAATAAAAAAAGAAGAGTTGGAGGGAGGAAATGGAAAGAGAAGGGCTCCAGTGTGACGGCTCCTCTCTAGATTATCACTGACAATGGTGCTATTGTTAATGTTCCTTGTGTCTTATTTTGTGTCTGTTTTCTCGTTACCGTTTTGGCGGGAATCATTCTCGGCTACCTCGGAGAGCGCCACCCCCTTTTGGATAGCACTGCACCACTTACACACCAGGGCTGGACGTCTGCTTCAGATGAGTCAGTTCAGACAGTGAGGTCAAATATTGCTATGTGTGAAAGCTGGATGGATCTAAGGTCTTAACAAGGTGTTTTACATTCTTCCCTGAACTGATCTAACTGAAGCAGATGGAAACGTCACCTGATTCTGGTTCAAACACACTTTTTTTGAGAAACAGCCGCAATAAAAGTATTTACTGCCGGCTACAACCACTTCAATCGCAGTTATGTTACAGACTATGTTACGTTAAAAGCTGTCACCCTCTGGATACATTCTGGTGGTTTGGCATGTTTTTTAACACTGACTGTCTCATTTCATTGCAAATTGCTGAGATTTGAGACAATTAGTGCGCTATATGGTTTTCTTTTTGCATCCGAGATGTAAAAATCACAAGCCGTATTTTACAGTATATTACAGTATTAACTTCCATTTTTGTGAGTACGACATCAGATGCACAAAACACAACTAAGAGAAAATGATAAAGAATAAAATTTACTTATATTTTTGTTTTTTAAAACAAGAGAAAAGCAGAAACATTTGTAAAAAAGAATCATTAAGGAAAGAGAAAGACATAAAAGCAATAAGTTTGATAAATACTGCGCAAAAATGACTGCTGGTACACAACTTGTTCAGTCAGTATTTAGTATTTTAAATCAGGTAGTGGACCAACAGTAACTTTTTTAAGGCAGAAAAGAACTGTTGCTGCTAATAACAATTACATAAACAACAAAAAATGCAACTAAAGGCTCACTTTAATGGACTTTTATTATTTCAACCAAGTCACAAAAGTTAATTTTCATAGCTTACAAAATTATTTGAAACCAATGACCGCCTAGAATCCAGGAAATCCATCTAAACATGTAACGTATGATGAGTGTGAAAGTTCATTCTTGACAAAATGACAGATTTTATGATGAGTTTTATGAGAGAAGTCCATCTCGTAGGGAAGCCACGTGGATGTTGAGTTAAGATTATTTTGTCAGACTCAAAGTACTCTTTGAAAAAACAAAACATGCACAATTACCAGTGCAGTCCTTTAACTTTACTATGCATCTATCACGTCTGGTATGCCTGTGATCCCTGTATATTTCACAATATGATTCTATGGTGCTACGATACCCAGACTGTTAACTTGTTCTTATTAAACTGCATGCAATAAAAAGGCTTACCAGCACTTTTCCTCTAAACTGCTAAAACAGAACCTCTGCAACAGCTCACTGTACTAACGGGATGACTTGACTGAGGCCACCCATTCATAAATATATTGCACTGATGTGAACTTCACATGGGTTAGATCAATAAACAAGTCAACTCAACAGCTTCCCCTACATCTCCACCTTCACAGGCTTTCATCTTTTTGTTGTGACCAAAATAGTGTTTTTTAAATCCCTTCATTCACACTAAATTTGCAACATGAAACCAAACACACACTCTCTGATAGATTGTTAATTATTGCTGTACATAGTGCTTTCTGTATTTCCCAGAAAAGTATGTTAGAGCAAAAGTCTATTGTGCTGTTTGCTTCTTTATTTTTTATTTTTTATTTCTTTTCAGTCTATGTGTTTTTTCTCTGTCCTCGGATAAGAAAGAGGAAGAATTTGCTCATTTTCTGCCTGTACATGTAGATTTTGCAGCCATATTTATGAGTTGCAGTGGTGCGCAAAGACATGTAGGATCAGAATTTATCTTTTTTTACATTGTGTTTGGTTTCCAATGTAAATTAAAAGTCTGGATTAAGTGAAACTGGTTAATATCAGACTATTCTCCTCTTGTAACTTTATCCTTGGACAGTGAAAGCTACTGGGTGACTTGTAACCACTATGACCACTGGGTCTAGCACATAGCTCTGTCTCTCTGCTGGTAGCCCTGATTTTATTACTTTATCACATTTTACTTCTCTTATTTTTTTTCTCTCTCTCTCTTTTTTTTCAGCCTTTGTTGTTTTGTAATCTAGATTGTAATTATTTTACGTAAATCATGATACTATCCCCTGGTTTTATTTACTGATGGGAGGGAATGGGAAGATAATGATGTGTACATTAAATATTATGGTTAAAAGAAATGCCTTTAGGATTATGTTTTTATATGGAAAATATATTCACCACTGATGATTTAACAGACATAACAACAGTTTTTATTGTCTGTTTGGTCTTTACCCCATGTTCAAAACCAAGAGTTGAAATGTTTTATGCAGAAACATACTGTTAAGTGCCTGGAGTGACAGAAAATAAATGCAGTTTTCCTCAAAGAGGATCCATAACAAAGAAATGGTAATAACATGTCTGTTACTGTAATGTGTATTTCTGTGCTCACACACTTTGAAATAAAGTCTCCAAACTAACTGAGCATTTCTAATGCAGAATTATTATGCATAAATCAATGAGACATTTCAGTTTGTTCACGGGAGCAGGTGTTTGCTTTTACATGTAAACACTGAGAACATTACATGTGCTTTGTGGCGTTTCAGACAGTGTAAAGATAACGTTTGAGATCAGATTGCTGCGTGCTGGGAAAACCACATTAAAAACATGTAACACCTTGTAGCTTGATGCTGATTTTATTGCAAACAGTTATCAGATATCAGATGTTGAACTTGGCATGATTTTCTTTATTACCAGGCTGTGGAAGGAAACGGATGCTTATCCCTCATAACTTGCAAGGCTGGAAAACTTGTAATAAGTTTGTAAGTTTATAGGCATTTAATACATTTAACTGGTCTTTTTTTTTACATGATGCATGTGATGATTAACTAACTTCAAGTAACCAGTAAACAATTAGTCGATTAACAGAACATTAACTGACATCACTTCACAAATGTGATGATTATCTGCTTTTCCTTTTAATTAGACTCATTTTTTGTTATGTAATTTAAAATGTTGTACTATTGGCAGGACAGGCGATTTATTATAAACCAAACAATCAATCAAATAATGGAGAAAATAACCAGCAGACTAATCCATAATAAAAAAAAAAATCATAAATTGCAGTCCCATAGAAAATAGTTCAAAATGAGCTCCACCTCAACCAAATACTAAAGTAAAACCCTGCTTCTACATTAATGAATGAGTAACAATAATATAAAGACATAATATATAAAAGTACAACAGTCACACAGGATATTTGTCTGCATACTGAGTACTTTTACTTTGAATATGTGTTGTGTATGTGCTCCTCTAGGACAGCAGATGGCGACAAAAGCTCTGAAATCTCCCCAAAAAAAGAAGACGAGAAGAAGAAGAAAAAAACGAATAAGCAGCAGAAGAAGAAGAAGAATAGCATCACAACAGCACTGTTAGCAACGTTAGCTCGGAGGAAAAGCGACGTTTATTTTCTCTTCTAGTTTGGGATCAACTAACAGGCGAGTGAAACAAACGCGTCCCCAGCTCGAGTCCACCGCAGCGGCTCGTCTCCGCTGTCGTTAAATCACATTTTTAATCAGTTTTCAGCCGTCACCGTCACCGCGCTAACGTTAGCTCCGCGGGCTCCGGCCGCAGCTTCGTTATCAGCAGTTTCCCTCCGCTTCACTCAGATAGATCGATACGACGTGAAGATAAAGAAGATTAAGATCAATGTTTATTTGTGATCAAGTTGTTTCTGCTGCGTTAATCACCTCTGCAGGCGTGTTAAAGCTGCAGTCAGCCGTTGCAGCTACACTTAGCTTTCATTCCCCAACACAAATACGTGTAAATAAATATAAATACACACATAAATATATAAAAATACATGTATGTATATATTTATTTATATATATTTATAACGTGAGCCACACTGACATTTTGTAAAGGGGATTTCTCGAGATGTTTTTGTGGAAATGAAGGACATTTTTTAGCTTCTTGCAGGTTTTAGACGTTGACAGGAAGCTGATGTCTGCTGTGAATCATGTGTGATGCAGGTTCAGGTGAAAAGGATTTACTTGATATTAATCTGTAAAAAATAAGGCGTTTTGCTTTTATTTACACGCTGAAAGGTGGTAACGTGCACAGATATGTCTTAAATGTTAAGTGTGGAAGACCAGAGTCTTGACTTCCTCATTTTAAAGTATTTTTTAAAGGCAATTTTACTAGAATTTCAAGAATATTTAGCTCAGTTTGAGGGGTGTGCATTGATTTATCATAACACTGTGATCCCTGTGTCATGAGCTGCTCTCCAGAGGAAGGTCACAGTTAATGTGTCACAAATAAAGGCTGAATCATCCTCAAAGAGACAACTGAGCCTCAACAGGGACATAAGCCAACATGTCAAATCAGCATCCACGTGGATGACCAGGAAGTTGCGCTGAAGTTGTGGTAAGCTACAGTTTACCACAAGCTGAGGTTGTGGTAAGCTGCAGTTTACTGCAAGCTGATGTTGTGGTAAGCTGCAGTTTACTGCAAACTGATGTTGTGGTAAGCTACAGTTCAGCGATTGTGACACGTAACAGATGCATGAAGGGCAACTGGTGGAAAGTGGAAAAGTGGTGGTCAAAAGTATACGGACACACCCGTACACATGTTGTTGTGCACTTACCTGAACCTGGAGGCCTGAATATCCAGAGGGTGTGTCCCGACTTACTCGCTGAGCCACTTTGGAGCCTTTTGTGTCTTAATCGTGTCATTTTAGTCTTATATTATATTTGTCATCATCCATTCAGTGAGATGCTTATAGACTTGCTGTAGAACCTTGTCATGAGCAGTTTTTCTAAGGAGATTTATTTAAATTTCTTGGAAAATACCAACATTTATTTAAACAAAAGCCATAATAACCTTCATACAGGAATGCCACTTTCTGCTGATTCTGATCATCTTTGTGCAGCTTTCCAGTATTCTAGTTTGTTGTTCTTAGATGTATTTCCCCCCTATGCTGTAAACCTCTACATGGCACATCTTGAGCATTCTCCTCCAAATGTTTCATCCACACAGATGCAGGTAGATCATTTTCCGGGTCCCTTTTACAATAACTCCTGATCTTTGACACTGAAACATATTTCTCCTCTTTCATCCTCAATTCAGGTACGCTGGAATTTTCTGACACCCACTCGGACATGTCCTATGTCTTCATCAACGATTCGTCGCAGACCAACGTGCCGCTGCTGCAGGCCTGCATTGATGGGGACCTGCCTTTCGCCAAGAGGCTCCTGGAGACGGGGTGCGACCCCAACATCCGCGACAACCGGGGCCGCACCGGCCTGCACCTAGCCGCCGCCCGAGGGAATGTGGACATATGCCGCCTACTGCACAAGTTCGGGGCTGATCTGTTGGCAACGGATTATCAAGGAAACACAGCGCTGCATCTGTGCGGCCATGTGGATACTATACAGTTTCTGGTTTCCAACGGGCTGAAGATTGATATCTGGTAAGAAATTTAACACTCAACCTTAACCTTTACCTTTCCATCCCTGCGATTTACTATCCTTCTCTGCTTTTGTCTTGAATATTTAATCTCCTGTGTTCAATCAGCTTTTGCAAAGTGCTATTGTTGTTACTCAGTTGTTAGGGACATTAGTGGCTGAGATGTTTAATTGATAGATAGATAGATAGATAGATAGATAGATTACTTTATTCATCCCCGAAGGGAAATTAGGTCATCATAGCAGCCGGTATATTGAAATACAATAAAATACAATACAACAATAAAATACAATACAATAGAATAAAATAGAATAAAATTAAATGTTCCAGTATATGGAGCGGAGTGTTGTACAGGGTACACAGTGCAAGGAGACATTTAGTGCAGTTCTGTGGTGGTGGCTCTGACAGAGGTAGATGAGTTGTAGAGTCTTATTGCAGTTGGGAGGAACGATTTCCTGTAGCGTTCCTTAGAGCAGCGGGGTTGAATGAATCTGTGGCTGAAGCTGCTCTTTAGCTTGTCCAGTGTTTTGTGGAGGGGGTGAGAGGGATTGTCCATGATTGCCAGCAGTTTTGCCAGCGTCCTGTCCTCCACCACCTCCTCCAGGGTGACGAGCTTAGAGCCAAACACAGACTCGATAATTGATGGGATCATGTACACAGGAATTTGAAAAGACGAGGTAAAGGAAACAGGGAAAGACTGAGTAATGTAACTGAAACCACAAGAATTGGAGGCACCGGAGGTTTTTTCAGCATGGAAAAAAAGACTAAATCTTGTTTTATGACTGCAGCTTTTATCTGTGCCCTCTCCTTTTGTGGTTTTGGGTGTTTCAGCTGCACAGTGTATTTACAGTGCATCTGCAGTCTCCACCTAAAACTGTGGCCTGGCTCTGCGGGTGTGGGGTTTGCACGTTTGGTGTGAAAGTCTGGTGGTTTACCAACATTTTTCTGATTAATTCTTCATTTCGTATGTCATTAACACTGTGGCTACAGTAAGTTATTGCTATTTGCCTCAAGTCTTTTAGGTTTTATAAATATGGTACATAAAGTACATGGACAGTATACCTACATGCACAACGACATAATATGTTAAGAGCGGTATCATCTCAATATCACAAAGCACACCCTCTATCCTTAGACTCAGGATTAATAAGGAAAAAACGAGCAACAGAGGATAGGGTCGGGTACCAAACTCTGTACTTTTAAGGGTACCGACCGAATTACGTCTAGTACCGATTCACATTAAATCAACTGGTGCCAAATTTCGATAACTGTCTTGGTTGACGCCTAAATTCCTTGCAACAAGTTAGTACACAAAAACAGCATGTGAGACTTTCGTCAATATGTTCGAAACCTGAGTATGAAACCAATAGTATGTGGCTCCCCACGCTGTAGTGAAAGTGTGAGTCTGCCACACAATATCACTCACTGTTTTCACTATTACCTATATCTGTCTATTTAATCTGGTGGGATTCAGTTTACAATATCTCGACCTGCAGGTAAAATACATTGATGTGTAACAGTTCATAGGATGGTTTAGTCTTCTCCTTTTGTGTTTTAGTCATTTCTTGGTTAAAAAAACAAGGAGCATCTCGCATTTTATGATCCTGGAGTTTAACATAATTGACTTAATTTAATTTAATTTAAGCATGACTGTCACACGGGAGTTAAATCTCTTAATATTATCTTTACAGGACAGAGAGTAAATATTGAGAAATAGACTGTAAATAGGCTTTCAATCAGTGTCACTCGCTGTAACCACAACTTGATATCAGACCGGAAAAAATATAAAGAGATGATAAAAAACAGATGCGAAACTTGGCAGCAGTTATGTAAAGGTTGCTTGGCGTGGCATGAAAGAAACGGCGGTGTAACCGTCTCATGCTGTGGGGAAGTCCTAACAGTTGACCTGAAGGTGCTCCTCGGGTCACAGACAGGAATTTACAAGTATGGAAGTTTGGAAAAGTTCACATCCGCTGCGGTGGCAGGGTATTAAATAGATGTGCTTAAAAATAAAAAAAGACACATGTATTGCAGCAGACAGAAATCAATTTAGACCCTTTACAGTTTGCATACAGGGTCGGTGGAGGGGGGAGGAAGAATGTTTCCCTTACTTTGTTAGATCTTCTGTTCAAACATCTTGAGACCCCAGGATTTCTATTAATCTCTCATTTTAATCTTGATTTAAGTCCAGTTGGCTGGATAGGGATAGTGGACCTTAAAACTAGCAGCATGCAGGGTGTGAAAGTAAGTATTTACTTCTCCGCTAGTTATCCACAGGGCTGCTGTTTGTCCCCTCCTCCTTATATCTTACTGCCTGACAGAGTATGTATGAAAATCAGGACATTATAAACGTTGATTGTCTTAAAGCCTTAAACAGGAGCAGCAACAGGGGCCTATGTTATCATACTTTAATGATCTGTTCATGTTCTGGTAGTTGACATTTGACCCCGTGGAGTCGGAAAAATTAGTGACATTGATTCTGACTGGAGTAAATCCTTGTTGTTGCGCTTAATTCATTTTGGCCTGTGTTTTTTTTTTTGATTATGAGGCTGTTGTAGTAGTTGCTGTCAGATTTACCAAAAGCCCCACAGATTCCACTGATTAGTTGGAGTACTCATCTGTAATGAGATGATCATCACGATTCTGATAAAATGCATTTTGTGCCATTTGTTTCTAGGCGAACCTTGATTCTACGTGTGTACATAATCTAGGGCTGAAACTAATGATTATTTTCATTGATGCATTTATATACCTGATTAACTGCTTGGTTCAGAAAATAGTACAAGAATGTCAAATGTCAGATATTCCGTTTACAGTTATAAAAAACTGAGAAAAATAGCAAATTCTCACATTTGAATGTCTGGAACCAGAGAATGTTTGGCACTTTTTAATTAAAAAAAATATCAAGATAGTTGCCAATTCATTTTCTGTTGATCGTCTAATTGATAAATCTTTTCAGCTCTAATATAATCCATTAGAAATCTTGACCGCAACTATTCACATCAAGTAAATATCCCTGGTTATACTGAAAAACCAAACGTCCAACACATCGATGTTTTAAGCCAATTAGAGACGCAGTTTTTGGTCTGGGACATGAATGATTAACTGACCTCACTGGTCGTGTCTGAGCGCAGGAGACCGTCTGTGGACCCAGACAGGCATTTCTGTGGACGGCAAACGGTCTATTGTATGTAGTTTAATTAACTGGAGTGGTTGTTCGCTCACTCTCTGGTCATCAAAATACAAACAACTTTGAATGGCGCTGCTCAGAAACATGTGGTTTACTTCTGTGATGACAGAGCGCCTGGAACACTTTGAAGCTCTGAGAGTGTGTAAGGGTGGACGCTGGAGCTGTGGTAAGTGATTCAGTAAACAAAAACTGAATTCTGACCATTTTGTCTCATGGTCCAGCTCCTTGACAGCTATAATAAGCATGTTGCTGTGTGACGGAGTCTACGAACAGAATCCTCTTCAGACATCTTTTTAAATTTAGGAAAATAATCTGCTTTGAATAACATTTTCTGTCTGATTTCCACGTTGTTCTTTATGAATGTGCAAATGTGTTGGACACAAGTTGTCTCCTACTTCAGAAGTGGATGTGAAATAATATGATAATGATAATCCGCCCGGCAGCTAACACTGTTTTAGGTGATTTAGTCTTTTTTTCTATTTAATGTCTTATTTCATTATAAATTTAATAAATAAAATTTACTGTCAGTAAATAGTGTATGTGTATCTTACTGAGAAAGACACAGGTCGTCTCTTCTTACAGAAGGTGGACTGGAGGCTTCAGGTTTCCACATCACACTTGTGTAAATTGATTAAAGATTAAAAGTGAACACAAACAAAAAAAAACTGCACATAAATTATTTAAAACTTAAAGCTTATTAAATAAACTTTTATTGAGCAGTACAAATACAATAATTTTCCAGTCTGACTGCATACAGTATTTGTGTTTTACTTAATATAGAGTACAGTTTGCCCTGACCCCCACCCACAACGTGGCTCACCATGCCACTCATTCATACAAACATTTTAAGCAGCAGCACTTAGTGCGGCCTCTAGCACAGCTCCTCTAACAATAGTGCGTCTGTCCTGCATAACAGCAACCACAACGGCTCGACCCCCCTGGTGCTGGCAAAGAGACGCGGCGTCAACAAGGACGCCATCCGTCTGCTGGAAGGACTGGAGGAGCAGGAGGTGAAAGGCTTCAACAGAGGACCCCACTCCAAACTGGAGACCATGCAGATGGCCGACAGTGAGAGGTAAAGAGATCGACTGCAGGATAAGAGTGGAGGCATGTAAAGCCTGTTTAAACCAGACTAATCTAAGTGGATCTTTGTATCAGAGGTGTGGTAAGGACACAAGCAAACACGAGTCATGATTTATATTAGAGTAAATAAACTGACGGAGGAAATTGAACTGTGATGACATGACTGTGGAAAAGCTTTACGCTGTTAGACAGAAAAACAGATAAGGCAGTAAAAGTACTTTTAAAAATGTAAGTATTTAATAAGAAAGAAATGAAGATTCCACATATAATCAACTCTGTCTTCCCCGTGACTCCCGTCGCCCTGCCCCGAGGCTGCTTCTCCGCTCTCAGCACTGCACACAAAAAGACACAAGGTCGACAAACACAAGCACCCATCAAACACGTCTGTGGGGAGAGGAAACCTGCTAAAGGAGAGATTTGTCACTGTGATTGTTCATCCTGTCCAGACTAGCTGCCTCCTTAAAGCGATGCCAGTATAAGCGGTGAGGTACAAAATCCACAGTCCATGTTCTGTGTAAAAACACAAACACATTTTCTGCTTGTTGTCTGGAATGTGTTTTTTTTGCCACAGTTTGAACGTAAACTTGACTTGTAACTTTGGGAGATAACCGTCAGACTGTTGAAGTCTCATAGTAGCTTTTAATGGACTCTGAAAAGCATTTTAGTCCAGGCTGAGGACTGTGGATAAACAGTTACAGCAACCCCGCGTATACGAGGCAAAATGTGGAGTGAAGATCTTACCTGTTGACAGTTTTTCTCCTCTGTCCGTCTGTCCCAGTGCGATGGAGAGCCACTCCTTACTCAACCCCAACCTGCAGAGCAGCGAGGGCGTCCTGTCCAGCTTCAGGACCACCTGGCAGGAGTTCGTGGAGGATCTGGGCTTCTGGAGGGTCCTGCTGCTGCTGGTGGTCATCGCCCTGCTCTCCCTGGGCATCGCCTACTACGTCAGCGGGGTCCTGCCTTTCTCCACCAGCCAGCTGGAGCTGGTGCACTGAGGGAGGAGGGCGGTAAAGGGAGGCGCACGGGGTGGGGAGGTGGCAAAATAACCGTAAAGTGAAGTTTTGCTTTGTTTATACCAGTACAGAAATCCACATTTGTGTTCATTTGCAGCCCAGATCTTGTGTTTTTCTTGGAAGAAGAGCGTGTTGTTCTTGCTTCAATATTATGTAACATATCCCCTTTAAAATGAGATCATATTTAAAGCTGCTTTTGAAAATGACTCAACGACGCACTTGTTTTGTTTAATGCAATTATACAACGACCCCTCTTCTTTTCCTCGATACTGTATGTTACAAGCTGTATATTGCCAATGTTTTGTATCTTTTTTCTTTTTTTGTCTGACCTTTCAGTTGTGTTATTTATCAAATATCTTCTGTATTAATTTTCCTGAATACTGTATGTTTATGTTAAAAACCCCGCACCTGTCGTCTCTACAAACCCTCCATTTGTCGTTTAATCTCCCATTCCGACTGGAAACGGTCTCGTTGCGATAACTGACTGGTTGATTCACTCGAGTGCAGGAATGGTGACTTACAGATAAGAAAAGCATCCTGACTGTGTGCCTTTTAAGAGAAAGCTTCACGTTTCACATCAGCTCATTAAGACATTCCCGCCAGAAGCATGCGGCTTTGTTGCATTAAAAACCGAACCTGTTGTAAACATCATATAAAGGCACAATGCTCCACGGCAGCAGATTAATGGTTCTTACTTCTTTTGTTGTATATTAATTTTATCTTAATGTCCTTGTAAACCACGTAAATTTCATTTGTTGTAGGTTTTCCTCTGTTGATTTCCTGTATACAATAAAACATTTGAAGTAAATCCTAACTTAATGTGGAAAATGAATCAAATCATGTGTGTGCATAATTCTAATAAACAAGGGGGATTACCCATACTGTCAGATTTCTAATTTCTCTGCTTAACCTGGTGTGAAAAGCTGTTGCAGAATCTTGTGGCCACACACACCGATCCACCAGCAGTCTTCTGCTGTTCATTCACACATGTAGTCGGTGTTTAACAGTGATGGAAACATGTACATATATGTACATGAGGTACTTTCTTTGATTATTTCCACTTTATGCTACTTCAAACTATATATATATATATATATTATTATGTCGTCTAAAGCTGTGTTAGTTATGTGGATTCATTGTGTCTGACAGAAACTTGGCTGTCAGGAAGAATATGATACTCCCAGTCATTAATACTCACTGGCCCGGCACTGGCAGGAGGTGCAGCCATCTTTGACTCTAGCTTGTTAATCAACCCTAAACCTAAACTCAGTTTGAACTCATGCGAAAGTCTTGTTCTTAGTCTTTCACACCCAACCTGGAAAACTCTACAGACAATTCTATTTGTCATAGTGTACTGCGCTCCTGGTGCGTATTCTGAATTTTTAGCAGAATTCTCAGAGTTTTTAACAAGTTCAGTCCTCAAAACAGATAAAGTCATTATTGTGGGTGATTTTAATATTCACGTGGACGTGGATAATGATAGCCTTAATTCTGCGTTTATCTCAGTTGGCTTCTGTCAGTGTAAACAAACCCACTGACTGTTTTAAGACCCTTAATCTTGTTCTGTCATAAGACGCGTCTTGTCTCTTGATTTCTTACGAGTTTATTCACGATGGAGAAAATATCTGAAAGTCACACTGAGTGTAAACTGTCACCTGCTGCTGTCTGTACCCTGTCACTCTCACACTGGGCTGATCTGCTGACTTTAATGTACAAGTGCACATTTATTTCATGTCCGAGATGTTGTTTCTAAGTTTTCTACAGGCGCGTAAAGGCCGAGGCCCCGGCCTGCAGACGCGTCGATCACAGGCCTTTCATACAGAAGCCGCAGGTAGATTTTGGCCAATTAAAAGTCTTGGAAATCCGTGTGGGCGGGGTTGACATTTGAAAAAGTTTGCTGGCTCCTTGGCTCGCTGTTGGCCAGAGTCCCGGAGGAGTCCTGGAGTCCTGGAGGAGTCCTGGAGGAGTCCTGGAGCCGCCTGTCCTCCCAGCCTGGGCGCAGTAAGATAAAACGCTACTTTTGCGCCCGCCGCGGCCTTTGAACGACAAGAGGTTCATGATGTGTCACAGATTTCTGTAGAAAACACTGTCGGTGTATGTGCGTCCTTCCCAGCCTGCAGGTGTGGCTCAGCACTCCGCAAGATGGCTTCCCTCTCACAGGCCTGAAGGCCCCGGCACAGACGGCTCAAACAAGCCAGGAAAAACTTTAAGCGAATAAATGATTACAAAAAAAAAAAAAACGGATTCAAGGTTATAAACCCAAACATTTACATACGAATCACAAGAGATTTGAAAAATGTAAAAACTAACCGAGATTTTATTAATAACGGAAAAGGCTTCTCTTTAATTATTATCATTATTCATTATTATAATTATTGGTATTATTATTATTATTATTATTATTATAAGCCGCCTTCTTCTTCAGGATGTCCGATACCCAAAAACTTCAACGCCTGAAGCATTAAACAGGATCCTGAACTCGCAGTGATGGCGGCCAGAGGAAGCGCATTTCTCTGTTTCATTGGGCGAGCGGGTCTCCTGATGCAGTTTGACTTTACCAACGAGGTCCAATCAGTGCAAAAGATAAAAGATTTGGTCGTTTGCACACTGTCTGTGTCCACTGAGCATGCGACATCTGTCTGTCTGTTGTTTGTCTGTCGGCTGTGACCACCCGACCGTTTCCCTGCTGAGTGTTTGCAGTGTCATGTTTCTGCACGGTGTCGTGTCTGCCTCACTCCTCTCTCCGTTTCTGTGTGGGCGGCTTTTTTTTGGGGGTTTTTTTTGTTTGTTTTTTGAACCCATTAATTGTTTGTTCGTTTACTCTGAGCGATCTGAATCTGAATCTGAATGGAATAAAGTTTATTCTTTATTCTTTATTCTTCATGGTGTCCGCGGGAAAAACAACAACCAAGAAATAAAATGATATTAAAATACAATTTAATAAAAAGCCAAATAAAAAGATCAGAGTTACGCTACACATGAAACAATAGACAGAGATAGTCTACAGTCAGACCTAATAATATACATATAACAATTATAACAACACAATGTTATACATTATAACAATATATACAATATAACGAATGAAATATCCCTACTATTTTTTATAAAGAAAATGTATGTGGGTTATTAGCCATGCACGTACACTTTATTTGCCTCATTTTAGTTCCTGTTTGTTTCGTGAAACTGTTTTCTGTTCTCCCTTCATTTACTCTGACATCCGGTTTCTTTTCTATCCATTAGAAACGTTCTATAAATAAACTTGAATTGCATAGAAATACAAAAGCAATACATATGGATAAGAAACACAAAACAATGAAACGCATAACTAGGCTTTTTAATATATTCTTAATATTAAAATAGAAAAGAAAATAAAGCTCAAATGGAATAAAGCAGCAAACTAAATAATATATTGTATTTGATTTCAGGCCTGTATGAGTACAAGAACTGCCAGCTGGGTAAAACTAAACAAAGTGACACACACACACACACACACACACACACACACACACACACACACACACTTTACATTCACAAAAACAGCAACATGATACAATGAGACGATTGTCCTATAGTGACAATTAAAGCAAAATCCTAAAGCCTGATCGATCGGATACACATTTGAATGTGTTCAGACACCGGAGTCCTCCAGAGAAGAGGTCTCCTCCTCGGATTTAGGGAGCTCCGTGTTCACACACACACGAGGACATAGTCCACCACCGTCCTGCAACTTGGACCTAATGATCCAACCAAGTCCTAGGCCTACGACTAAGCCTAGGACTAGACTTAAAGAAATGTACCCGACGTTGATCCCGGTTCCCTCATGTTCCTCTTCAGACTGTGGCGGCTACAAGCGGGAGGAGGAGATGGAAGAACCGAGATTGAAGTTAAACTCAGTATCTGCGGATACACCGCGACGTTACATCACGTCAGTGTGAGAGTGAGATACTCACAGGAGGGCTGAGGCTCGTCCCGGCCCGTTTTCCCTGGGTGACCTTCAGCCTCACAGCAGCGGGGTCTCCCGACTTCTCTCTGACGCCTTTATTGTAGAAAGCGCAGGAATAATGCCCTTGATCCTCCAGCAGGACCCGATCCCAGATCAGCGACCAGTCTCCCTGTGTGCCACCACCGGGTGAAAGAGACACTCTGGTCTCCAGTCCGGGTCCGGTTCTGGTCTCTCCGGTGGACAGGTTCCGCTCCAGCACCACCGCCCCGTTTCTTGTCCACCGCACGGAGTCCACAGGTCTCTGTGCGGTGATGAAGGAGCAGCGGAGTCTGACCGGGTCTCCCTCAGCGACCGACGCTTCAGATCCCACGACCACATCCAGCCTGATAGTACGCGGATCACCGCTGCTGCAGGTGAGCTGATAAACCCCAGAGTCTGTGTAAACTGAGCGACGGAAAGCAAAGCAAGAGTTTAGATCCACTCTGCGTCTGTAAGCGTCGGCCGGTCTGCAGACGCCGCCTGTGATCTCAGCCACCGGCGGGGAGCTGGGATCCAGGTCCCGGTGAAGCTCGGCCGGCTCGTCCGCCGAACAGTTTCCAAACGTAACCGGGTCTCCCAGAATCACTTGCACGTATTCTCCAAAAACAGATTTGGGCATAAAAAAGAAAATAAGTGCAAAGACCCGAAGCAGAGCCATGGTCAGTCCTGCTCTGACGACTGCAGCGTGTTAATGAACACTTCCTCCCTCTGTCTCTTTTATGCCCTCTCTGTCTCTCTCACCCTGCCACATGACGCTGCTACCCTTTTAAGGAATGACTAGTCTGTCGTCCATGTGGGTTTTAGTACGTTGGAGCACATGACCTCCACTTCAAAAACTCCATGGGGGCGTTGGCTGGTTCTTCTCCATCAGAACTTGAACAGAAAAGTGTCCATGTATTTTTTTCCTTGCATATGGACTTCACATTTCTTAACGCCTAAAAGTCAGCTCAGCTAATAGCCAATAGTTTTGTTTTATGGAAGCTGTGGTCCTCCCCCAAGAGATTTGGAGTGTCAAACAGTTAATTCCGGTGTATTGTTACACAATTTTCTGCCTACATTTCACAGTTTTCAGGTGCCAGTTCAAAATATAATGCAATTATGACGCAATGATGCGCAGGCTTCTGTATTGCTTCCAAATATTAATTCTCCTGTAGATAAACATTTCTCATTTCCTGTGTAATGTCACTGCTGAGTCAACAGCAGTGACATTACCACAGTGTCCTTGTTTCACAGCAGTGCACTGGACTTGATTTACACACTATGAAAGTCCTGTGAGCACAGGAGGAGACACAATCAGCAGGTTTCATTTAAAAGCATTTATTCACTCTAATTTTAGAGAGAAAAAGTTTAATTTCTACAATTGAAAGAAAGTAGTCATACAAATTAAACTTAGTACAGAAATCAATAAACAACTCTGACTCACATCAGTACACCCCTGCTGTAACAGATCATGGCAGAAATGAACTACATGGATTAGAAGCACAACTTCAGAGTGGAATAAACTAACAATCAGGAACAAAGGACAAAGGGAAGCTCCTCAATCGAAGTGAAAAGCAGGGAATGAACTCAATGAACCCATGTCTGCTCTCAGAGAGTGTGCTGCCCACTGCAGCAGTGTGTGTCCTCCACCTTCAACAGTCCCATTCAAACACTTGAGTCAGCATCTGTAACTCATTGGGACTGATCAAATGACTTATAAGAGACTGACTCATTACTCATTCAGTTTATAAAGTGACGATGAAAGGGAATGACCTAATGTGCATAAGTGGGTTATACAAAACAATGAAAGCACATATACCTATGTAGGCTTTTTTAGTGTAGGGTCAATGTAAAACTGCCATCATCACACTGCAGCTATGACTCCTACACACTCAAATGAGTATTTATTGCTTTATTGTGCAGAACTCTAATTTGTTAATTTGTCAGTATTTACTGCCTAATGATTAAATAAACCTCCACTTCAAACACTCAACCACCCTCAGTGTTACCCAGAATTCCCTTTTCAGTCAGTGCAGCCACACTTCCTATATCACTTTGGTCACTTCCTGTCAGTGTGGTCTGTTGAGGGAGCTTAAATATAAACTAACTGAATGTACTGATTTACATTCACAGGCACACCAGTTACATTTAAATGTGGGATTCAAGGATGACAACTACTGTTGGAGGTATGATTTTGAAAGCTAGTTTTCCTCATTTATTGTGGGATTTTTCTTTTGTTTCTCACTTTTGGAAACAAGTAGAAAAGTATTGGAGAGCGGTTTCTTAAACCAACTTGAGATTTAGAATAACTACTACACCTCTGTTAACCTCACATAATTCTTCTACGTAAACTATTGTTTTTTACACTTGATTTGGCATCTTATCAGATAGCAATAGAGAATCATTAAATCAATGTTTAAGTCTACTTTTCAAAGCTCTGCTTTTGGATCTCATTCTATAGAAATGTAGTCGACACACATGTAGTCAGTGTTTAGCAGAGATGGAAACGCAGTTATGTACATGAGGTACTTTCTTTGACTATTTCCACTTTATGCTACATATATATGTATATAAACTAATATACTTTTGACACCACTACATTCATTCAACAGTGACTCTTGTTGTTACTCTTCTAATTAAGATTTTACTTACAAAAGAAACTTTATTTTGGCCTTTAACTTTGCTCATAAGTTCTTTGGTAACACTGAATTCATGATAATCCATGTGTACCCTATTCATGAGTATTTTTACATTGCTGTATACTTTTTGCTTAAGTAAAGGATCTGAATACTCCTTCCTCCACTACACACCAAGGGAACACCAACTCTGCAGGAGGATGACTCAGACGCAGAGGTGAAATAAGGACAGCTGCTGCTACTGTCAGAGGCTGTGTGAAGAAGGGGGGGGAGGGGTGGGGTGGGGGGCATTTATTTCCTGAGCTGGTCCTCAACACTGGTTAAACCTGTTTCCATGGGGCATTGGCTGGTTCTTCTCCATCAGACCTTGGACAGAAAACTGCAACCCCTGATGTCCACATGTTTATTGCCTGATAGCAATAGACTAATTCCTTTGATAAAACTGGTTTAGTGAAGCTTTATTCAGCTGTTGACTTGAGCTATGACTTGTTTCTGTCGTCTTGTTGCGCTCCCTGTTGAGTATTTACATGTCTGTTTCACTCCTCTTTCCGTTTCTGTGTGGGCTTTTTTTTTTTTTTTTTTTTTTTTTTTAAACATTAATTGTGTTTATTCACGGTTTTGTTTTTGCCCTGAGAGATTTTTCACTGTGCCGTTTACTCTGAGCGATAGGAATCTGAATCTGAATGGAATAAAGTTTATTCTTTATTCTTTATTCTTCATGGTGTCCGCGACAAAAACAACCAAGAAATAAAATGATATTAAAATACAATTTAATAAAAAGCCAAATAAAAAGATCAGAGTTACGCTACACATGAAACAATAGACAGAGATAGTCTACAGTCAGACCTAATAATATACATATAACAATTATAACAACACAATGTTATACATTATAACAATATATACAATATAACGAATGAAATATCCCTACTATTTTTTATAAAGAAAATGTATGTGGGTTATTAGTCATGCACGTACACTTTATTTGGCTCATTTTAGTTCCTGTTTGTTTCGTAAAACTGTTTTCTGCTCTTCCTTGATTTACTCTGACCTACGGTTTCTTTTCTATCCATTAGAAACGTTGTATAAATAAACTTGAATTGCATAGAAATACAAAAGCAATACATATGGATAAGAAACAAAAAACAATGAAACGCATAACTAGGCTTTTTAATATATTCTTAATATTAAAATAGAAAAGAAAATAAAGCTCAAATGGAATAAAGCAGCAAACTAAATAATATATTGTATTTGATTTCAGGCCTGTATGAGTACAAGAACTGCCAGCTGGGTAAAACTAAACAAAGTGACACACACACACACACACACACACACACACACACACACACACACACACACACACTTTACATTCACAAAAACAGCAACATGATACAATGAGACGATTGTCCTAAAGTGACAATTAAAGCAAAATCCTAAAGCCTGATCGATCGGATACACATTTGAATGTGTTCAGACACCGGAGTCCTCCAGAGAAGAGGTCTCCTCCTCGGATTTAGGGAGCTCCGTGTTCACACACACACGAGGACATAGTCCACCACCGTCCTGCAACTTGGACCTAATGATCCAACCAAGTCCTAGGCCTACGACTAAGCCTAGGACTAGACTTAAAGAAATGTACCCGACGTTGATCCCGGTTCCCTCATGTTCCTCTTCAGACTGTGGCGGCTACAAGCGGGAGGAGGAGATGGAAGAACCGAGATTGAAGTTAAACTCAGTATCTGCGGATACACCGCGACGTTACATCACGTCAGTGTGAGAGTGAGATACTCACAGGAGGGCTGAGGCTCGTCCCGGCCCGTTTTCCCTGGGTGACCTTCAGCCTCACAGCAGCGGGGTCTCCCGACTTCTCTCTGACGCCTTTATTGTAGAAAGCGCAGGAATAATCCCCTTGATCCTCCAGCAGGACCCGATCCCAGATCAGCGACCAGTCTCCCTGTGTGCCACCACCGGGTGAAAGAGACACTCTGGTCTCCAGTCCGGGTCCGGTTCTGGTCTCTCCGGTGGACAGGTTCCGCTCCAGCACCACCGCCCCGTTTCTTGTCCACCGCACGGAGTCCACAGGTCTCTGTGCGGTGATGAAGGAGCAGCGGAGTCTGACCGGGTCTCCCTCAGCGACCGACGCTTCAGATCCCACGACCACATCCAGCCTGATAGTACGCGGATCACCGCTGCTGCAGGTGAGCTGATAAACCCCAGAGTCTGTGTAAACTGAGCGACGGAAAGCAAAGCAAGAGTTTAGATCCACTCTGCGTCTGTAAGCGTCGGCCGGTCTGCAGACGCCGCCTGTGATCTCAGCCACCGGCGGGGAGCTGGGATCCAGGTCCCGGTGAAGCTCGGCCGGCTCGTCCGCCGAACAGTTTCCAAACGTAACCGGGTCTCCCAGAATCACTTGCACGTATTCTCCAAAAACAGATTTGGGCATAAAAAAGAAAATAAGTGCAAAGACCCGAAGCAGAGCCATGGTCAGTCCTGCTCTGACGACTGCAGCGTGTGAATGAACACTTCCTCCCTCTGTCTCTTTTATGCCCTCTCTGTCTCTCTCACCCTGCCACATGACGCTGCTACCCTTTTAAGGAATGAATAGTCTGTCATCCATGCAGGTTTTAGTACGTTGGAGCACATGACCTCCACTTCAAAAACTCCATGGGGGCGTTGGCTGGTTCTTCTCCATCAGAACTTGAACAGAAAAGTGTCCATGTATTTTTTTCCTTGCATATGGACTTCACATTTCTTAACGCCTAAAAGTCAGCTCAGCTAATAGCCAATAGTTTTGTTTTATGGAAGCTGTGGTCCTCCCCCAAGAGATTTGGAGTGTCAAACAGTTAATTCCGGTGTATTGTTACACAATTTTCTGCCTACATTTCACAGTTTTCAGGTGCCAGTTCAAAATATAATGCAATTATGACGCAATGATGCGCAGGCTTCTGTATTGCTTTCAAATATTAATTCTCCTGTAGATAAACATTTCTCATTTCCTGTGTAATGTCACTGCTGAGTCAACAGCAGTGACATTACCACAGTGTCCTTGTTTCACAGCAGTGCACTGGACTTGATTTACACACTATGAAAGTCCTGTGAGCACAGGAGGAGACACAATCAGCAGGTTTCATTTAAAAGCATTTATTCACTCTAATTTTAGAGAGAAAAAGTTTAATTTCTACAATTGAAAGAAAGTAGTCATACAAATTAAACTTAGTACAGAAATCAATAAACAACTCTGACTCACATCAGTACACCCCTGCTGTAACAGATCATGGCAGAAATGAACTACATGGATTAGAAGCACAACTTCAGAGTGGAATAAACTAACAATCAGGAACAAAGGACAAAGGGAAGCTCCTCAATCGAAGTGAAAAGCAGGGAATGAACTCAATGAACCCATGTCTGCTCTCAGAGAGTGTGCTGCCCACTGCAGCAGTGTGTGTCCTCCACCTTCAACAGTCCCATTCAAACACTTGAGTCAGCATCTGTAACTCATTGGGACTGATCAAATGACTTATAAGAGACTGACTCATTACTCATTCAGTTTATAAAGTGACGATGAAAGGGAATGACCTAATGTGCATAAGTGGGTTATACAAAACAATGAAAGCACATATACCTATGTAGGCTTTTTTAGTGTAGGGTCAATGTAAAACTGCCATCATCACACTGCAGCTATGACTCCTACACACTCAAATTAGTATTTATTGCTTTATTGTGCAGAACTCTAATTTGTTAATTTGTCGGTATTTACTGCCTAATGATTAAATAAACCTCCACTTCAAACACTCAACCACCCTCAGTGTTACCCAGAATTCCCTTTTCAGTCATTGCAGCCACACTTCCTATATCACTTTGGTCACTTCCTGTCAGTGTGGTCTGTTGAGGGAGCTTAAATATAGACTAACTGAATGTACTGATTTACATTCACAGGCACACCAGTTACATTTAAATGTGGGATTCAAGGATGACAACTACTGTTGGAGGTATGATTTTGAAAGCTAGTTTTCCTCATTTGTTGTGGGATTTTTCTTTTGTTTCTCACTTTTGGAAACAAGTAGAAAAGTATTGGAGAGCGGTTTCTTAAACCAACTTGAGATTTAGAATAACTACTACACCTCTGTTAACCTCACATAATTCTTCTACGTAAACTATTGTTTTTTACACTTGATTTGGCATCTTATCAGATAGCAATAGAGAATCATTAAATCAATGTTTAAGTCTACTTTTCAAAGCTCTGCTTTTGGATCTCATTCTATAGAAATGTAGTCGACACACATGTAGTCAGTGTTTAGCAGAGATGGAAACGCAGTTATGTACATGAGGTACTTTCTTTGACTATTTCCACTTTATGCTACATATATATGTATATAAACTAATATACTTTTGACACCACTACATTCATTCAACAGTGACTCTTGTTGTTACTCTTCTAATTAAGATTTTACTTACAAAAGAAACTTTATTTTGGCCTTTAACTTTGCTCATAAGTTCTTTGGTAACACTGAATTCATGATAATCCATGTGTACCCTATTCATGAGTATTTTTACATTGCACATTTTTACTTCTGAATACTTCTTCCTCCACTGCAGTTCTGGGTTCTGGGGGTAAAGTAAATAATTTATATTAGGCTATTTACTTTTTGATCATGGAGTCCTGGTCTAAGTATAGGTTAAACATGTCAACAGCCCATGTTAGTCCTCATTAGTGGGAGTATGCTCATAAAAGGTGGGAGAGATCACATAAAGCCCATACTTTGGTGAAACTGTAGGGTAAAAACCAACTGAGTGCAGCTGAGGACACACAGCTCATAGTGCAGAGTAACTGTTATCAGGATAAAATCACATTTAGCATGTAACACAGGGTGTCACATCCATTCCTCTGCTGCTCTGCCAGTAATTTTCCACTCTCCTGCGGGCCACTCATCCCATCAGGCTCCACTTAAAGTCTAAGGGCTTCCTCATTTATTTATGTCAGAAACAAGATCTTAATTATATAATTATATGTATAATAATGATTTCATTGTCAGTATGTTTTAATATACACACCTATTTTAAATACCTATTATTGTGCCGAAGGCATTTTTCATTAAGCTCATGAATTTAACCACCTTATATATATATATATATATATATATATATATATATATACATAAATAAATAAAATCAAAGGTTCTTTGTTTTTTTTACAGAGATTTTAACCAACTTCTCCACCATCTTAGCATTATCACGTTGATCCGTTAGACAATTTCCATTTATTGTAAGGCTTTATTGGCATGTCGGCATACAATATTGGCAACATTGGCCAAAGCACAAAATACACAATTACAACAAACAATAACAGAGTAAAAAAAAAAAAAAAAGAAGTGAATAAGAAAAGACACTTCTTGTCAGTGTGGTCTGTTGAGCTGTTTTACTTCATATGACGTTACCTTTATTGTTTTATTTTGTAGTGGGTTATACAGTAAAGTCAGGCCTAAATTGCAGCCCTTGAATTATTAATTAATGACCGACTTTATTGTGTGTCTGGCGTCCAGTTTATTTAAATATAGCAACTTCAGAGTTAAATTAGGCTGCGGCAGCACAATCCAAACCAAGTAAGGAAGTGATCTTCATTTTAATAACGGATGGATAAATAAATAGGCCTAAATAAACAAATAAAAGAGACTTTTACAGAGACAATAGTGACACCACTTGTAATACAGTGATTGTTAGGGTCGTTATGAGTGTTCAGCTCCATGTCATCTATCATCGCTATGTAAAAACAGCATTATAGCACCTGTGTAATGGCGTTATAAAGACTTACAGCAGTAACACTATGTGAGCTCATAACTCACATTTTGGCAGTAAAAAATAAATATCCACGTGTTGTAAATATAGAGGATCTCATTCATCTTGTTTTTAATTGCTTTAGTTTTTCCTCAGAGAGGGAAACACGCATTGGTCCTTTTTAATGATTATTAATAATATTTTATTTAAAAACGGAATGACACCACAGTCCGTTTTTAGTGTGAAATAAAACGTCGGTAACACTTCATCATAAAGTCGCGATTTACAGTATTATTGCGTTTTATAAATCAGGTACCAATAAAGTACCGTTCAGGCCTATTTGTCCTTTTGCAACACAGGGCTGCAAAACGGACCTTAATGCTGCACAAACACAGAACAAATATACTGATAATTCAATTTAGAATAAACAGGATCAAATATTAAATATAGTAAAAACAATATATATGCTACGGTTATAAGCCTGTTAACCTGTAAATAATTCTTCCTCGCTCCCCTTGCTCTTGTTTTTAAGTTGGATACACAGCCTAAATCACCAGGATCTGTGCGTTTTCTTTTTAAAGTAGCTTTTTCCATATTTCCCTGCATTTATTTACGCAGCAGACGGTTTAATTCCAATGTCATTAGTTTTATATTAATGTTCATCCACTTAATTAAAAATCATTAGCGATTTTATTGGCAAAGGTGCAGATGTAAGACCGCAAACACAGAGATTATAGAGCGCAAAGAAAGTCTGAGCTGGGCCTGATAATGTGTAACAGTTAGTTACAACCAATGTTTCATCAGCCATAACAATTTACCACACCCTCAATAACCATTCGCCTGAACCTCATTAACCTGAGGACCCGCAGGGCCCCTGTCACCGCGAGGTGTCATCAGTACACCTTCCTCAGGTGGGACATCAGCAGGGACAGGTGGGACATTTGGTCTGCCGGGTTTTCAGCCACCAGCCGCAGCCGAAGGCTGCAGGAATGAGGAGCACCACAGCTGCACTGAGCACCGCCACAGCTGCACTGAGGACAGCGGTCCGTGTCTCGGTGGTGCACGGTGGCGGCTGCAGAAGGACACGAGACAAAAATAAACCTTTAGATTCAGTCCACGTGATCACAAATAAACAGGCCTGTGATGCACGAGGCCTTTGTGAAGGGAGGCCGACTCACCGACGCAGGCGGAGAAGTGGCGCTGATCTGATCCAGGGGCCCCTCGTCCACAGTGAGCCTCACAGCAACAAGACTCTCTTTTCCGTTTCTGTCTCGGGCGTGGCAGATGTAAACACCTCGGTCCTCCGTCTGGACCTCCTTCAAGGTCAGCGACCAGTCTCCCGTCAGGTTCCAGTCAGATGGCACAGACACTCTGTCCTTCAGTCCCGCCCTGATGGTGACACTCCCTGCAGGGGGGTGCAGCTCCATCACAACCTCTCCGTCTTTTTCCCACTCTGAAGACTTCACGTGTCCACCTGCGGTGAAGGAATGACACGGAACCACCACTGCCCCCCCCCGGGGAGCGGATATCTTCCAGGGTGCAACAACCCTCAGGTGGACGCGCGTAACCACGCGGCCCCCGCTGCAGAAGAACTCAAACAGCCCGTTGTCGTTGTAGTTTACACCAGTTAAGATCACAGCAGACGGGGAGAGGTGTTTGATCCGGTCCTTGTAAAAGTCTCCTGGCGTCCAGACACCGTCGACAAGTGCCGCCACAGTCCGGGAGCTGTCGCGTGTCCTCAGTTCCTCCGCGCATTGCGCAGTCACCGTGAACTTCACGGATTCTCCCAACATGACATTTTCTGCCAAAACGCGCTTGACAAAAAGAAAGAGAGCGAGTGTGATCAGTGACCACGCCATCGTCCGAGCTGCGCTGCGAGGAGAAGACCTGCCGCACGGAAGCCTGGAGGTTTTCTAGTGTGAGAGGCTGTTCCCTCCCACCCCCACCCCGACACCCACCAGCCAATCACTGCAGCGCACTTTGCAGGAAGTGCGGGCAAGTCAGCGAAAATACTTCATCACTGTGGTTAATCAAACATGCTCTACAACGTTTATAAAACAAATTAAGATTAGATATGTTATTTAGGCCCGATAAGATAAAATAAGCAAGGACAGAAATTTTTTTTTATTTCCTGTCAGTGCACACGCACACACACACACACACACACACCCACACACACCCACACACACCCACACACACCCACACACACACACACACACCCACACACACACACACACACACACACACACACTGGTAGACCATAACTAGATAAACAGTGCCCCCTTGTGATAATTTGTTGTATTTTATATTAGAGTAATAAAACTCCTTTGCTACAGCAAATCATGTGATGTAAAAAGACACTGGATGTTTTTTTTAATGAGCCCTGGAATAGATGTACTGTTGTTTGTAGCAGCACAAGGACAGAAAAAAGTAGCCTAGAGATTTAGAGAAAGTAAAAAAATCAATAATAAAAGATGTAATTAGACTAAGAAATATGAATCACAACTGTGCTGATATTCAGTGCAGCACTCCCTCTCGTTTGATACTGCTTAATTATATTGTAGAATGAGTATATAAATAATAAATCTAGTATAATATACAGCAAAATATATAGATCAGCCCAACACAGAGAGAGAGAGAGAGAGAGTGTAAAATGACATTTAGTAGATTTATTTATGTTCTTACACTGCTTTAAAACTATTTCCTGTCAGTACTCACACACACACACACACACACACACACACACACACACACACACACACACACACACACACACACTGGTAGACTATAACTAGATAAACAGTGCCCCTTGTGATAATTTGTTGTATTTTATATTTGCTTTTGAACTGGATCTTTGGAGGTTTGATAGAGTAATAAAACTCCTTTGCTACAGCGACAGGCGTCCTTGAGGATTATTTCTGTATTTAAACTCTGCACTTGGTATTTATTACTTATGTCTCTCATTATATCACATTTATTTAGCTTTTGTCCAAAGTGACATTCGACGTTCAACCATATCAGGCAAAAACATCAACTTCATCAAATATGAACTGCTTCAAGTGCTACATTCAGAAACAATGAGACGATGCATTTGTATATACTGTAGCTCTCATTTACTTGTATTTATATTTTTTACTGTAAATATAAATTTTTCTCTTTTGTTTGAAGTTTTTTTTTTACTTACGTGTGTATATTTCTAACAGCACAGTCAGAATTCTTCTATGTAAATTATTGTTTTTTACACTTGATTTGGCATCTTATCAGATAGCAATAGAGAATCATTAAATCAATGTTGAAGTCTACTTTTCAAAGCTCTGCTTTTGGATCTCATTCTATAGAAAGCACCTAAAGAAACCACACTGCTCATGTACAGACCCTGAGGCTATCTGACAGCCTCAGCCAGCAGTCTTCTGCTGATCGTTCACACATGTAGTCTGTGTTTAACAGTGATGGAAAGACACAGTTATGTACTTGAGGACTTTTTCCACTTTATGCTACTTCAAACTTACTCCCATTCATTTAAGGGGGAAATATACTTTTGACACCACTACATTCATTCAACAGTGACTCTTGTTGTTACTCTTCTAATTAAGATTTTACTTACAAAAGAAACTTTATTTTGGCCTTTAACTTTGCTCATAAGTTCTTTGGTAACACTGAATTCATGATAATCCATGTGTACCCTATTCATGAGTATTTTTACATTGCTGTATACTTTTTACTTAAGTAAAGGATCTGAATACTCCTTCCTCCACTACACACCAAGGGAACACCAACTCTGCAGGAGGATGACTCAGACGCAGAGGTGAAATAAGGACAGCTGCTGCTACTGTCAGAGGCTGTGTGAAGAAGGGGGGTGGGGTGGGGTGGGGGGCATTTATTTCCTGAGCTGGTCCTCAACACTGGTTAAACCTGTTTCCATGGGGCGTTGGCTGGTTCTTCTCCATCAGAACTTGAATAGAAAAGTGTCCATGTTTCCATTTCTTAACCCCTAAAACTCAGTGGATGATGTCCACATGTTTATTGCCTGATAGCAATAGACTACATTTGATGGAATCCAGTTCCTTTGATAAAACAGGTTTACTGAAGCTTCTTTCAGCTGTTGACTTGAGCACACAACTCTAAGCAAATACATGGGGTGTGCAAAGAAAGGCACACTTCTTGTGTGCACAAGGAAGCACTGCACTGCTTGGTCGAGAAAAAACGACCCAGAGAGGGAGGGAGAGAGAAAAAAACGACCCAGAGAGGGAGGGAGGGAGAAAAAACGACCCAGAGAGGGAGGGAGGGAGAAAAAACGACCCAGAGAGAAAAGAAGAGGACCCAGAGAGGGAGGGAGAGAGAAAAAACGACCCAGAGAGGGAGGGAGAGAGGGAGGGAGAGAGAAAAAACGACCCAGAGAGGGAGGGAGAGAGAAAAAAACGACCCAGAGAGAAAAGAAGAGGACCCAGAGAGGGAGGGAGGGAGAAAAAACGACCCAGAGAGAAAAGAAGAGGACCCAGAGAGGGAGGGAGAGAGAAAAAACGACCCAGAGAGGGAGGGAGAGAGGGAGGGAGAGAGAAAAAACGACCCAGAGAGGGAGGGAGAGAGAAAAAAACGACCCAGAGAGAAAAGAAGAGGACCCAGAGAGGGAGGGAGGGAGAAAAAACGACCCAGAGAGAAAAGAAGAGGACCCAGAGAGGGAGGGAGAGAGAAAAAACGACCCAGAGAGGGAGGGAGAGAGGGAGGGAGAGAGAAAAAACGACCCAGAGAGGGAGGGAGAGAGAAAAAAACGACCCAGAGAGAAAAGAAGAGGACCCAGAGAGGGAGGGAGAGAGAAAAAACGACCCAGAGAGAAAAGAAGAGGACCCAGAGAGGGAGGGAGAGAGAAAAAACGACCCAGAGAGAGAGGGAGAGAGAAAAAACGACCCAGAGAGAGAGGGAGAGAGAGAAAAAACGACCCAGAGAGAGAGGGAGAGAGAGAAAAAACGACCCAGAGAGAGAGGGAGGGAGAAAAAAAGAGGACCCAGAGAGGGAGGGAGAGAGAAAAAATGACCCAGAGAGGGAGGGAGGGAGAAAAAACGACCCAGAGAGAAAAGAAGAGGACCCAGAGGGGGAGGGAGAGAGAAAAAACGACCCAGAGAGGGAGGGAGGGAGGGAGAAAAAAAGAGGACCCAGAGAGGGAGGGAGAGAGAAAAAAAGAGGACCCAGAGGGGGAGGGAGAGAGAAAAAAACGACCTAGAGAGGGAGGGAGAGAGAAAAAAACGACCCAGAGAGAAAAGAAGAGGACCCAGAGAGGGAGGGAGAGAGAAAAAAAGAGGACCCAGAGGGGGAGGGAGAGAGAAAAAAACGACCCAGAGAGGGAGGGAAGGAGAAAAAAAGAGGACCCAGAGAGGGAGGGAGAGAGAAAAAAAGAGGACCCAGAGGGGGAGGGAGAGAGAAAAAACGACCCAGAGAGGGAGGGAGAGAGAAAAAACGACCCAGAGAGGGAGGGAGAGAGAAAAAAAGAGGACCCAGAGGGGGAGGGAGAGAGAAAAAAACGACCTAGAGAGGGAGGGAGGGAGGGAGAAAAAAAGAGGACCCAGAGAGGGAGGGAGAGAGAAAAAACGACCCAGAGAGGGAGGGAGAGAGAAAAAACGACCCAGAGAGGGAGGGAGAGAGAAAAAAAGAGGACCCAGAGGGGGAGGGAGAGAGAAAAAAACGACCTAGAGAGGGAGGGAGGGAGGGAGAAAAAAAGAGGACCCAGAGGGGGAGGGAGAGAGAAAAAAACGACCTAGAGAGGGAGGGAGAGAGAAAAAAACGACCCAGAGAGAAAAGAAGAGGACCCAGAGAGGGAGGGAGAGAGAAAAAAAGAGGACCCAGAGGGGGAGGGAGAGAGAAAAAAACGACCCAGAGAGGGAGGGAAGGAGAAAAAAAGAGGACCCAGAGAGGGAGGGAGAGAGAAAAAAAGAGGACCCAGAGGGGGAGGGAGAGAGAAAAAACGACCCAGAGAGGGAGGGAGAGAGAAAAAACGACCTAGAGAGGGAGGGAGAGAGAAAAAAACGACCCAGAGAGAAAAGAAGAGGACCCAGAGGGGGAGGGAGAGAGAAAAAACGACCCAGAGAGGGAGGGAGAGAGAAAAAAAGAGGACCCAGAGAGGGAGGGAGAGAGAAAAAAAGAGGACCCAGAGAGGGAGGGAGAGAGAAAAAAAGAGGACCCAGAGAGGGAGGGAGAGAGAAAAAAACGACCTAGAGAGGAAGGGAGAGAGAAAAAACGACCCAGAGAGAGAGGGAGAGAGAAAAAACGACCCAGAGAGAGAGGGAGAGAGAAAAAACGACCCAGAGAGAGAGGGAGAGAGAGAAAAAACGACCCAGAGAGAGAGGGAGAGAGAAAAAAAGAGGACCCAGAGGGGGAGGGAGAGAGAAAAAAACGACCTAGAGAGGAAGGGAGAGAGAAAAAACGACCCAGAGAGGGAGGGAGGGAGAAAAAACGACCCAGAGAGAAAAGAAGAGGACCCAGAGGGGGAGGGAGAGAGAAAAAACGACCCAGAGAGGGAGGGAGGGAGGGAGAAAAAAAGAGGACCCAGAGAGGGAGGGAGAGAGAAAAAAAGAGGACCCAGAGGGGGAGGGAGAGAGAAAAAAACGACCTAGAGAGGGAGGGAGAGAGAAAAAAACGACCCAGAGAGAAAAGAAGAGGACCCAGAGAGGGAGGGAGAGAGAAAAAAAGAGGACCCAGAGGGGGAGGGAGAGAGAAAAAAACGACCCAGAGAGGGAGGGAAGGAGAAAAAAAGAGGACCCAGAGAGGGAGGGAGAGAGAAAAAAAGAGGACCCAGAGGGGGAGGGAGAGAGAAAAAACGACCCAGAGAGGGAGGGAGAGAGAAAAAACGACCCAGAGAGGGAGGGAGAGAGAAAAAAAGAGGACCCAGAGGGGGAGGGAGAGAGAAAAAAACGACCTAGAGAGGGAGGGAGGGAGGGAGAAAAAAAGAGGACCCAGAGAGGGAGGGAGAGAGAAAAAACGACCCAGAGAGGGAGGGAGAGAGAAAAAACGACCCAGAGAGGGAGGGAGAGAGAAAAAAAGAGGACCCAGAGGGGGAGGGAGAGAGAAAAAAACGACCTAGAGAGGGAGGGAGGGAGGGAGAAAAAAAGAGGACCCAGAGGGGGAGGGAGAGAGAAAAAAACGACCTAGAGAGGGAGGGAGAGAGAAAAAAACGACCCAGAGAGAAAAGAAGAGGACCCAGAGAGGGAGGGAGAGAGAAAAAAAGAGGACCCAGAGAGGGAGGGAGAGAGAAAAAAACGACCTAGAGAGGAAGGGAGAGAGAAAAAACGACCCAGAGAGAGAGGGAGAGAGAAAAAACGACCCAGAGAGAGAGGGAGAGAGAAAAAACGACCCAGAGAGAGAGGGAGAGAGAGAAAAAACGACCCAGAGAGAGAGGGAGAGAGAAAAAAAGAGGACCCAGAGGGGGAGGGAGAGAGAAAAAAACGACCTAGAGAGGAAGGGAGAGAGAAAAAACGACCCAGAGAGGGAGGGAGGGAGAAAAAACGACCCAGAGAGAAAAGAAGAGGACCCAGAGGGGGAGGGAGAGAGAAAAAACGACCCAGAGAGGGAGGGAGGGAGGGAGAAAAAAAGAGGACCCAGAGAGGGAGGGAGAGAGAAAAAAAGAGGACCCAGAGGGGGAGGGAGAGAGAAAAAAACGACCTAGAGAGGGAGGGAGAGAGAAAAAAACGACCCAGAGAGAAAAGAAGAGGACCCAGAGAGGGAGGGAGAGAGAAAAAAAGAGGACCCAGAGGGGGAGGGAGAGAGAAAAAAACGACCCAGAGAGGGAGGGAAGGAGAAAAAAAGAGGACCCAGAGAGGGAGGGAGAGAGAAAAAAAGAGGACCCAGAGGGGGAGGGAGAGAGAAAAAACGACCCAGAGAGGGAGGGAGAGAGAAAAAACGACCCAGAGAGGGAGGGAGAGAGAAAAAAAGAGGACCCAGAGGGGGAGGGAGAGAGAAAAAAACGACCTAGAGAGGGAGGGAGGGAGGGAGAAAAAAAGAGGACCCAGAGAGGGAGGGAGAGAGAAAAAACGACCCAGAGAGGGAGGGAGAGAGAAAAAACGACCCAGAGAGGGAGGGAGAGAGAAAAAAAGAGGACCCAGAGGGGGAGGGAGAGAGAAAAAAACGACCTAGAGAGGGAGGGAGGGAGGGAGAAAAAAAGAGGACCCAGAGGGGGAGGGAGAGAGAAAAAAACGACCTAGAGAGGGAGGGAGAGAGAAAAAAACGACCCAGAGAGAAAAGAAGAGGACCCAGAGAGGGAGGGAGAGAGAAAAAAAGAGGACCCAGAGGGGGAGGGAGAGAGAAAAAAACGACCCAGAGAGGGAGGGAAGGAGAAAAAAAGAGGACCCAGAGAGGGAGGGAGAGAGAAAAAAAGAGGACCCAGAGGGGGAGGGAGAGAGAAAAAACGACCCAGAGAGGGAGGGAGAGAGAAAAAACGACCTAGAGAGGGAGGGAGAGAGAAAAAAACGACCCAGAGAGAAAAGAAGAGGACCCAGAGGGGGAGGGAGAGAGAAAAAACGACCCAGAGAGGGAGGGAGAGAGAAAAAAAGAGGACCCAGAGAGGGAGGGAGAGAGAAAAAAAGAGGACCCAGAGAGGGAGGGAGAGAGAAAAAAAGAGGACCCAGAGAGGGAGGGAGAGAGAAAAAAACGACCTAGAGAGGAAGGGAGAGAGAAAAAACGACCCAGAGAGAGAGGGAGAGAGAAAAAACGACCCAGAGAGAGAGGGAGAGAGAAAAAACGACCCAGAGAGAGAGGGAGAGAGAGAAAAAACGACCCAGAGAGAGAGGGAGAGAGAAAAAAAGAGGACCCAGAGGGGGAGGGAGAGAGAAAAAAACGACCTAGAGAGGAAGGGAGAGAGAAAAAACGACCCAGAGAGGGAGGGAGGGAGAAAAAACGACAGAGAGAGAGAGAGAGAGAAAAAAAGACTTTGACAACCAAGACAACTTGCTCTCAGTACCACACTTTTCACTCCTCATACATGATTTTACCTCACATCTTAGTAAGTTTGTTAGAGTAGCAGAAATGTGGCTACAGTAGCAATACAGTAGAAATGTTTACTAAACAACTGCTGCATATCCTGCAATGTTAACTGAGACCGAGGAAGGAGACAGGTGAAGAGTGATGTGGCCATCACCATGGCAACCACCGAGTGCAGCTGAGGACACACAGCTCATAGTGCAGAGTAACTGTTATCAGGATAAAATCACATTTAGCATGTAACACAGGGTGTCACATCCATTCCTCTGCTGCTCTGCCAGTAATTTTCCACTCTCCTGCGGGCCACTCATCCCATCAGGCTCCACTTAAAGTCTAAGGGCTTCCTCATTTATTTATGTCAGAAACAAGATCTTAATTATATAATTATATATATAATAATGATTTCATTGTCAGTATGTTTTAATAAACACACCTATTTTAAATACCTATTATTGTGCCGTAGGCATTTTTCATTAAGCTCATGAATTTAACCATATATATATATATATATATATATATATACATAAATAAATAAAATCAAAGGTTCTTTGTTTTTTTACAGAGATTTTAACCAACTTCTCCACCATCTTAGCATTATCACGTTGATCCGTTAGACAATTTCCATTTATTGTAAGGCTTTATTGGCATGTCGGCATACAATATTGGCAACATTGGCCAAAGCACAAAATACACAATTACAACAAACAATAACAGAGTAAAAAAAAAAAAAAAGAAGTGAATAAGAAAAGACACTTCTTGTCAGTGTGGTCTGTTGAGCTGTTTTACTTCATATGACGTTACCTTTATTTTATTTTGTAGTGGGTTATACAGTAAAGTCAGGCCTAAATTGCAGCCCTTGAATTATTCATTAATGACCGACTTTATTGTGTGTCTGGCGTCCAATTTATTTAAATATAGCAACTTCAGAGTTAAATTAGGCTGCGGCAGCACAATCCAAACCAAGTAAGGAAGTGATCTTCATTTTAATAACGGATGGATAAATAAATAGGCCTAAATAAACAAATAAAAGAGACTTTTACAGAGACAATAGTGACACCACTTGTAATACAGTGATTGTTAGGGTCGTTATGAGTGTTCAGCTCCATGTCATCTATCATCGCTATGTAAAAACAGCATTATAGCACCTGTGTAATGGCGTTATAAAGACTTACAGCAGTAACACTATGTGAGCTCATAACTCACATTTTGGCAGTAAAAAATAAATATCCACGTGTTGTAAATATAGAGGATCTCATTCATCTTGTTTTTAATTGCTTTAGTTTTTCCTCAGAGAGGGAAACACGCATTGGTCCTTTTTAATGATTATTAATAATATTTTATTTAAAAACGGAATGACACCACAGTCCGTTTTTAGTGTAAAATAAAACGTCGGTAACACTTCATCATAAAGTCGCGATTTACAGTATTATTGCGTTTTATAAATCAGGTACCAATAAAGTACCGTTCAGGCCTATTTGTCCTTTTGCAACACAGGGCTGCAAAACGGACCTTAATGCTGCACAAACACAGAACAAATATACTGATAATTCAATTTAGAATAAACAGGATCAAATATTAAATATAATAAAAACAATATATATGCTACGGTTATAAGCCTGTTAACCTGTAAATAATTCTTCCTCGCTCCCCTTGCTCTTGTTTTTAAGTTGGATACACAGCCTAAATCACCAAGATCTGTGCGTTTTCTTTTTAAAGTAGCTTTTTCCATATTTCCCTGCATTTATTTACGCAGCAGACGGTTTAATTCCAATGTCATTAGTTTTATATTAATGTTCATCCACTTAATTAAAAATCATTAGCGATTTTATTGGCAAAGGTGCAGATGTAAGACAGCAAACACAGAGATTATAGAGCGCAAAGAAAGTCTGAGCTGGGCCTGATAATGTGTAACAGTTAGTTACAACCAATGTTTCATCAGCCATAACAATTTACCACACCCTCAATAACCATTCGCCTGAACCTCATTAACCTGAGGACCCGCAGGGCCCCTGTCACCGCGAGGTGTCATCAGTACACCTTCCTCAGGTGGGACATCAGCAGGGACAGGTGGGACATTTGGTCTGCCGGGTTTTCAGCCACCAGCCGCAGCCAAAGGCTGCAGGAATGAGGAGCACCACAGCTGCACTGAGCACCGCCACAGCTGCACTGAGGACAGCGGTCCGTGTCTCGGTGGTGCACGGTGGCGGCTGCAGAGGGACACGAGACAAAAATAAACCTTTAGATTCAGTCCACGTGATCACAAATAAACAGGCCTGTGATGCACGAGGCCTTTGTGAAGGGAGGCCGACTCACCGACGCAGGCGGAGAAGTGGCGCTGATCT